>CAKJVC010000095.1:0-337050 GCA_918026815.1 Chalara sp. BL73
AACCTGACGGGCAAAATATCGCCTTTATTTCCGACCGCGGCGAGGCAGGCCAAACCTCGGCGCTTTACCTACTTTCCGTTTCCGGTGGCGAAGCGTATCCTATTACCGAAGCCAAGAATAGAAGGAGACATTACGGGGTTCAAGTGGGACCCGAGCGGGAAATACATCGCGTTCACGAGCGCTGATGAGATTCGGGAAGAGAGGAAGAAGAAGGAGGATGTGCGGGATGATGTTGTGGTGTATGGAGAGCATTGGGCGTATCAACGCTTACGGGTCGTGCATGTGGCTACACGGGAGGTCTCGGTGCTGTTTAAGTTGGATGCACATGTGAATGAGTTTGCGTGGAATGGAGAATCGAGCGAGATAGCTATTATCACGCAATCGCTGCCGGGGTGGAACTCGTCATTGGAGGGCGTGAGCTTTTCGACAGTGTCTTTGATTTCTGGGAAATCATCTCTTATTTGTAAATTCCCAGGCCAGGCTAGTGACCTTCTCTGGCATAAGAAAGACCTCTTTTTCGTCGGCGGTGTGCGGCCGTCCAAAGCTACTACGTCGAGGATGGTATATAAGATCCGCCTCGGAGGTAAAGAAACTATGTGGACACGATACGCGTACGGAGAAAAGAACGACGTCTTCCGGTTCCGTGTTGCTGGAGACGCGGTCTACGTACAAATCATGACTGGACTCACTGATCAGATCCACGAGCTTTCATCCCAAAAAACCATTTACGACAACGAGCACACGCTTGATTCCTGGGATATCTCTCTTCGCGACGGTAATGAGGAAGAAAGGGTCCTTTTGGTATTCACGCGAAGCACTATCGGCGAGCCGGCAGAAGTATATTCTTACTCTGACGGCAAGCCTTGTCTACTATCGCAGCACGGCCGAGCGCTGTTAGACCCAGACCTCAAACCGCAGCCTTTCTACGCCTACGCCGACAATGGCACGAAGCTAGACGGCATCTTCACTACACCCTCCCAGCACAACAGCACCCACGACCGCTCCAAACCCTGGCCAACATTCGTCGACGTGCACGGTGGCCCGTACGGCCGCGCCGTCAACGCCTTCTCCTCCTCGAGCTTTCATTGGACACCCTGGCTCCTCTCCGCCGGGTACGCGGTGCTCGCCCCTAACTATCGCGGCGGGATGGGCCGGGGAGACGCGTTCGCCAGCGCTGCCGAGCTGGGGATGGGCAGGTTAGACTATGACGACATAGTCACGCTCGTGAAGGCCGGGATCGAGAGACGCCTCGTCGATGAGCGGCGCGTCGTGATCGGCGGGTGGTCGCAAGGCGGGTTCCTCTCGTACCTAGCCAGCACACGAGCGTCAACCTTTCCTTTCCGCGCGGCGGTCTGCGGCGCCGGCATTACCGACTGGGATCTCATGATCATGGCTTCCGACATCCCCTCCTTTGAAGTGGAGCTCATAGGCAAGGCGCCTTGGGAAAAAGGGGCGAGGGAGTCACGGGATCGGCATGGGTATCCAATTTGGCATCTTTCGGACGAGGAAGGGGAAGCGAGGATGCCGGTGCTGATTTTGCATGGGAAGGAGGACGTTCGGATTCCGGTGGCGCAGGCGTTAGCGTTTCACATGGGATGTTTGCGGCTGGGGGTTCCAGTTGAGATGGCGATTTATCCGCGAGAGGGACATCAGATTAAAGAGAGATTGCATCGGCTGGATATGTTAAAGAGATTGAGGAGGTTTGTTGATTTGCATTTACGTTAATGGGGAGGTGTTGATTTTGGGAGTGTGGAGTAACAGTACATACTCATCAGTCGTAAGAGCTCTGCAGCGCTATGTACAGGAAATTCGTTAGATTGAGCTAGTTCCCTATTTGAAATGTCGTGTATGGTTTTACAAGTGTGCAATAAAAGCTCAAATTGTAAATATGATTTGTTCGTACACACCTATAATCGCGAGGCAGCACTCGTAGGCTGATCTTCCGACAACAGCTTTACTCCAAAGCAAAGCCCTTTGCCTAAACTCCTTCAAAAGCGACAGATTCCCCATACAACATTCGCCAATGAGCTTATATGTCTTTTTAGACATTTCCCTTAGTATGAGCGCCTCGTTGGGGGTGGGTCAAAACCAGTATATCCCCGCTGAGTCACACAAAACCCCCTGTTAAACGAGCGTTCATAGGTGATTTTATCACCGAATGAGTTGTAGAATAGGGCTTAAAATTCTGATTGTAGAGCTAATAGAATCTGTCAGGAATCAGCTTACGTAAGTAGGCTAAGGAGCAGGAAATCTCTTACCCATATATTACGGCTGATAACCGTAGAGAATAGATCATTTGTAACGATCCTAATAAGCCCGTATTCTATTGTTGTGATACCCTCGCTGATCCCCCCATTGATTCCCTAGTTGAGAGATCGTATATCTAACAAAGGGGGTCATGTCCTGATCCCGGTGATCTCAGATTACTATGGACATCTTTGAAAATAAATATTCTGATAAGTTTTAATTAATTTAATATTGTAGTTGAATAACCGTGGTTTTTGTGGTGAAGTCCTGGTTGGGTGTACATTCGCTTGCCTGTATCGTTCGCTTATCATATATGTCAATAGAATTACTAAAAAGTCGCTTAACTTGTAGTTTGGAAAAGGCAGAAATATACGTGAAAGGACAGCCGAAACACTATATGGATCTAGTGGGTAGCTAATATACGCTATTGTATTGCTATAACACATGTAGTAGTGTCCCATTTATTTGCCAGTGCAAGATGCGACACACTACACTTGCTTCGCAGCATATGACGTGCATTCAATAAGTCCCCCGTGGAATTGCACCTATCACAATAATTCCAGAAAGCCATGCCTCTATGCATATGGAAGCCCAGTAATGCATGGAAGCGCTGTACGTAAGCTTTGAGGTAATTGTCGCAAATGATGTCACAATTTCGCACGATTCCTTCAGCTCGCGATGATCAATGCTTATTTCAGGACAATCATCTGCGCGATCAGCTTCATAAAGCTGAAACTGAAATTTGGCAGGAAAACGGACACACCGCAAGTCTTCTTAGTCGTAAAACATAAAAAGAGGCGGACTATTCGTCGAGGAGAGCCAAATCTGCTCCCATTCTCTTTACACATATTGTTCAGCAGACTCGACAGCTATTTTATTAGATTGACAGTTCAAATACTTTTACCTCTTCAATCAGGATTATATAACATTGTTTCGCCACGTTTACACTAAATATGTCTTTGGCCGGCGCCCCTATCACTTTCAGTCAAGAGCGTGGGAGCGACTACCCCCGAGCCATTGTAACAAGCGACGGGAGCCTCCTCGCCACCTATGCATGCAACGACGGCACGACTGCTAAGATTGTCACCAAAACGGGCTCAATTCAGGGCGCAGGCTGGACGGCCGCAGTCACTGTCATATCCTGGGACGCCAAAAAGGCCCAGCTGAAAAATCCCTATCTCCTCCAAACATCGTCAGGGGCCTTCCTCTGCGCCTACCTGCTACGACTGATAAACGACGACGGCAAACCCTGGCAATTCAACCTTGATATCAGCCAGAGCGACGACGGCGGCCAGTCCTGGTACAAGATCGGCTCCATTGTTAGCGAGCGGCCCGGCCATGGCATCCAAGGCGAATGGGAGCCCTTCCTACGCGAATCCCCCGGCGGGACGCTGCAGGCATACTACTCGCACGAGTTCAGCCCTTCGGACCAAGACATCGTCTTCCGCACCTCGAGCAACGGCGGCAAGACCTGGGGCGCCCTCGTCACCATCGCCGGCGCCGGCGCCACCAACGTGCGCCCCGGCATGCCGCAGGTGTGCAACCTCAACGGGCAGAGGAATCTGTTGATGGTCTACGAGAGTAATGCCGGCGGCCACTTCAAGGTGTGGGCGCAGACATCCGCGGACGGCGGCAGCAGCTGGGAGAAACCCCACATTATCTTTGACCCCGGCCAAGGGCAGGCAGGCGGTCCGGGCCTCGCGCAACTCCCAGGCCTTCTTGTCGTGAGCTTCATGACGAATCAGGATCAGCCGCATCAGCCCTATAATGATGTGGCGAACCTAGATATGAAGGTCATTGCCAGTGGGGATGGTGGCGCCACGTGGAGTCAGCCAGTCAAGGCTCTCTCCCAGGCCGGCTGGGGCGGTGTGACGGCGGTCGAGGGGGGGGTCCTAGTGCTAGGCGCGACGAGCCAGGGGACGGCGGTCCTGCAAAAGGTCACTTTCTAGGTTATCTCCTATCGAGATATGTTAGAGCGTGGAATGGGAGAAATGGATGTCGTTTCGTTCAGGGGTCGTGGTAAAGAATGGGGGTTTGTCAAATTGTATATGTTGCAACGTGCGAAAGGGGGGATCGCATGGTCTGGAAATTGATTCTTATACCAAACATGGCCTTGCTCATATTGTAGAGAGGAACATGCTTGAAACGCAAGAACAGTAACAGTATCTAGCACGCAACTAAGGAGTAGTATAAACGTAGCATATTCGGGCGTAGGCCGAATCTTTCGCGATATATCGTCAATAGAATAGAATATATATATAATTGTAAAGTGCTTGAATAATAATGTGGTAATTGCGTTTCCATTAGGCGGGTAATATCCAAGTAATGTGCGACATTGCCTGTCCGCTTGCGATACAAGGGTTGGTAGTTATAGGGGTAGCATTTTGGAGTTCCGGTTTAAAAAATGTTGATAATTATATATTCCTAGAAAAGTGACTTATTTTCGGGTGTGGCAAGTCAGAACTTATCTTAGTGTAACAACTCAAGGCGAACAGGGATCTCGATCCGTAGATCTCAGGAAGGAGGCCTCAAAAGTATGAACAACTACCAATTGTTATAACGAAAAGAACAAGTTACAGATAGAAGAAGGGAAGGAAAGCAGCGCTTTATATACAGAAGACTGGCCAAGGGGCCAGCGTAAGCGAGCCCTGTGGAGTCAGAGCCGAGCTCCAAGGGGCTCTAAGCGAGATAGGGCCAGGGCCGTGACAGGTATTTGACTGTCGCTCTGCCAGCGCGCAGGCAACCGGGCGGCAAGTAGAATAGGTTTTGCTTTATGCGAAAGTTTGCAGTCTTTAATTCGAGTTGAAAGGGCCTCTGTTTCGTGTGTTGTACACGACTCCAGCTCAAATTTGACTCAATCTCGGCCCTCCAGCGTACGAAACGCCGAAGTTAGGTATTTGATTATTCAGGTCGTCAACACATCATACTACTACTATGAGCTGGGAGCTATAATTACCCAAGGACCAGTGTAACATACCTCCCTTAATCGTGTGCCCCCAGCTGTCGCGTGTACTCAACGATACTTAAAACTCAACATATGGCCGACGGATCATTTCCGAACTAGAGGAATCTAGCAGCCTCCTTTTCTACTAATTCGTAATAGAAAGAGCATAGACGCGCTATTACCATTGAAAATTGTTGCGCCGCCTTTAGTAAACTTCATAAATAACACCACCAAGTTAGCCCTGCAGAGATTACTGCGTGGCAGGAGAAATAAACTTGATCAAATGAGTGGGAAGTTTGTAGGATACGTTATGTACTGAATGCGACCCTGAAGGCAGACTAAACTTTTAATTCCTGTCTACATCTATCCCTAACATCCTGTCAAATGGACCCAGCCCAGCCGTGACTTCGCTTACAAAACAAGCTGCCCACTGTTGGTATCGATCGAGGTTCCTGTTACATTGTAATCTCTCATGCAATATATATACGCCTCTGCAACATCTTCTGGCTTG
This sequence comes from Chalara sp. BL73, assembly GCA_918026815.1. Lineage (NCBI taxonomy): Eukaryota > Fungi > Ascomycota > Leotiomycetes > Helotiales > Chalara > Chalara sp. BL73. The sequence continues at coordinate 5,703 of CAKJVC010000095.1, forward strand.
CCAATGGCTCCCGTCGCCGTTTGCGCCGTCGTGAGAGCGACCAGCCTTTCTTTTTCCTCTGGTGCTTTTGTAAACCAAAAAGATTGGAAGGTTTCTGTGTTGACTACGCCGAGAGCGACGACATTAACGCGCAATGGCTTGAGGTCGAGCGCTAAGGCTCTGACCAAACTCCGCAGACTGCCGGTTACCATGGTAAGAACGGGCCAGTTGGGAACAGGTCGTAGCTCAGCAGTTCCAGAAGTGAAAGTTATACTGGAGGCTGGACCGGGGGCAACATGCTTTGCGGCGTGCTTCGCGAGAAGTATAGCCGCAAAAGACCGAACTAGGAAGCTGTTCCTGATATACGCCAAATCGATACTTTCGAGGGCTTTGGGGACAGGCGCGTCTCCTGCTGTGTAAGCAATGTGGTCCAGCTTGTAAGCGCCATTAGAGGTAGCGGCGTTAAAGAGGGCTACAATGTTATCCTCAAGAACATCCTCTTGAGCCAGGTTACAGGCGAAACCACTAATGCGGGAAGCCTTCGATGGATAGGAGCTGCGCAGGCGGGCGATAGAGGCTTGGACACGAGCGGTGTTTGAGCTGGAGATGATGATGGCAGCCACGCCTTGCTCAATACTCGCTTCAGCCACAGCGTAGCCAACGCCAGCAGAGCCGCCAATCACGAGCACACGACTACCCTCGAGCTTAGATCCGTATTTAACTTGATCAGCCATTTTCGTTTGTATAATCAGTATGCCTCGGAAACCGTGAGAATTTTCCAGAGGTTGTGAATTGGATAGGGTAAATTGTACTTGATATTTAACAACTAGAAGTAGCGATATGACTGTTAGCATGTTTTTCTTAAGTAGTTACGATTCAGTTTACTAATGCCCTTAAGGATTAGCGTGGATAATGTACATGAAAATTAAGTGACTTGACTACTCTCCTTTCAAAATATTGACGGTACCTGACCAGTGTTGCAATACCTATGCAGCTTACCAGTGCTCATAGAGGAGAAAAGAATCTGGAGCCGGATGTCTCCTGCATTCGGGGACGGAGATGGTATCCTCAGACCGTGATGATTCGTGCCTCAAAGTGTCAATCGATGTCTTTCTCGGAGCTATGGTGACTATATCCGTACCCCATGGCAATTACCTTTAGGAGGGACGTATGTACTGTAGAAAGATGATTCAAAGTAGCTTTGTCAGTTTTCCGGATGTGATTGCGACCCGTGCTAAGTCCGGTCTTGGCGTCAAGACAAATGACTTGTCCTCTCGTTCGGTCTTGTAGTGCCAAGGCATATATACTTTGCTTTCCTCGGCTCGCCCACCAATTAGACATTTTGTTTTCTCAGCATAAATTCGTCTCGCAAATCTTTCACCACATTGACAAATCTAAGGAAGAGCACAAGTCCTAGTTCCAATAGGCGCAGGCGCAAAATTATCTGGTACGCCATTCTAACAACCGATCGAAATGCCTTTTGCTAGCCCAAGCTTTTCTGCTCCTGCCCAGGAAGTGACTTTCAAGGGCCTCCTTTTCGATATGGATGGAACGATAATCGATACTACCAGCGCTGTCGAGAAGCATTGGCATTCGTAAGGCGACATCCCCAAAGAAGCATTATGATCCACTTCCCGTGTCTGACGAGGCGAACTAGCATCGCGACAGAGCTGGGCATAGACCCAAAAGTAATCTTGGAAACGTCACATGGCCGTCGAAGTATCGATGTGCTGAGAATCATCAGCCCGGAAAATGCCAACTGGAAATGTAAGTCCGACCTACGCTGACTTTCTTCTTTGAATTGGAAGTATAGAGTAGTTTCCAGTCTTTATGTCATTGCACGAGTTCTAGCCTGCTCGCCGTCAGCGTTCTACGCTTCGCGCAGTCGCAGTAGAAGCACTCAGCCGCAAACATCCAAGGCGAAAGCTGACAATGTCATAGATATCAAGCATGTGGAAGGGCTGATCCCTGTGCTCTACGGGAACGATGCAGCGGAAATTCCAGGCGCGAAAGCGCTATTGGACGCTGTCCTTGAAAAAAGCGTTCCATGGGCTATCGTCACTTCAGGAACATCACCTTTAGTCAGCGCCTGGCTGAAAGTGATGAACCTGCCATTGCCAGAGAACTTGGTCACGGCTGAAGATGTAGAGAATGGCAAGCCCGATCCGACATGTTACTTGATGGGCATGGGCAAATTGGGGCTGAAAAGTGGGATTGACACCCTAGTCCTCGAAGACAGTCCTGCAGGCATCAAAGCTGGAAAAGCAGCTGGATGCAAGGTTTTGGGACTGGTGACCAGCCACACAGTTGAACAAATCATTGATGCAGCACCGGACTGGATCGTGCAAGATCTGAGAAGCGTCAGGATAATTGATTTTTCGGACCAAGGTGTCAACATCGAGATCTCGAATGCATTGGCTTTGACATGAATACGTCCGACGACGCTAGTAGACCTTATAGTCACCTCTACATTAAATTGGGCATAGCATAGATCGATAGATGAAATTTTGAGAAAGCCCTTAACAACGAAAGCCTGATCAGGGAAGCGTGATATATATGGCCGTCTTCGTTTTGGTTTAAGGCGTTCCGTTTTGGCGAAGAGAAAAATTGGCTTACTACGCCCCAGACAGCTCCATTGAAAAAAAAATCAGCACTCAACACAGTGAACTCAACACAGCGAGGGCCAGCCTCCGTAAATTCAAAGCTTTAGGTGGATGAGTCGACAGGCTGAACTCCTATCGAAGCTTCTTCCTCTTGACGACTGAGCCACTCCGGCACACTGGTGAAGACGTATGGAGATAAGTCAGGAAAAAATTATGCACTACCACATTTTCAGATTAAGGCACCTCTTCCACATGAAGAAACACGCGAAAAATTGAACATCACGATGGATAGTGTCTAGGCTAGGACCCAAAAAGAAAAACCTGTTTGAAAAGCAATCCCACAAAAGTGGAGCATATATAAACTTCACGCTGACGCGAGGCTCTGCCTGGAGAAAGTGTTTCGGGATGTCAGCTCAAATCTTGCTCAACTGAGCCTTTTTCTTCCTCTCTTGGTTTTCTCTCTCCCTTAGCACCTTCCTCAGGATCTTTCCGGCCGGGCTCTTTGGTATCACATCTATGAATTCTATTCCGCCATCCAACCACTTAGCACGCGTGCACGCTTTTTTCACGAAATGTTGCAGGCAGGTTGCTGTCTGCGCGTCGGTCGGCGTGCCCGGGGCCACGACGATGTAGGCTCTGGGTAGTTCTCCTGAGTAGTCGTCCTTGATCCCGATCACTGCCGCATCCTGCACTACGGGGTGACCTAGTAGGATATCTTCTAGCTCTGCGGGCGCAACAGCCGTGCCTCGCACCTGGCGATCATTTCAGCACGCTGGCAGAACACTGCAGAATAATTATGGAATCTCGGAATCCGGGAAAGGATAACGAAATACGCTAAATACGTACCTTGATCATTTCCTTGATTCGGTCATGGATCGTCACTAATCCTTCTTCATTGATGGACCCTAAATCTCCTGTACGAAGGTAGCCATCCGCGCCAAAGCTCTCTTTCGTAGCAGCCTCGTTGTTGAAGTACCCCATGCTGATTTGGGGGCCTTTGGCCCAGATCTGCATGTTTTGTGAGACTACATAACAGGGATTGGGGTTTATTCTACAAGGGCTGCAAAACCAAATTGGGATTTCAAGAACCGTAACGTACCTCTCCGGGCGTGTCGATGCCTAGCTCCTCGCCAGAAGCTGGATCTACAACTTTCAAAATGGTATTTGGCACCGCTACCCCGACCGTGTGCGCGAACCGGGGAGAAAGAAATCTAGGCGGCGTGGATGTGATACAAGAAGTGCTCTCCGTCATTCCCCAACCTTGTTTGATACCAGCGGATGGAAAGGCTGCGGCAAGTCTCTGGATGATCTCTGGTGCAAGAGGCGCTGCCCCTGTATTAAATTGAGTGATGTGATCAAGCTTGTATTGTTTTACTCTCGGTTCGTTGACCAGTCGAATCAAAATTGCTAAATTGGTGTTAGTTTCGATGGAAAAGTGACACCCGCAGGAGTGACACGCAGGTCATGCGCTCTGAGGAGTACTTGCGTGGTACAAGCCATAATTCGCCGGCTTGGTATTTTACAATCGCCTCTAGCATATTTTTCATTTCGAACTTTTTCATAAGTATAACGTTTTGGCCACTGTGCACCGGAAGGATCATAATTTGAATTAGCCCAGTTACTAAATGACAGCGTAAGTCAATTTGTTGTGATTTCATAAACGGAGATGTGATCCTACTATGAAACAGAGGGAGTGGTGAAAGTACTGAGGTGGAAGGACCCTCTCTCCTCAGGCTTTTCATTTGACAGCATTGGGAGATTATATTTTTATGAGAGATCATTACCTGTGGTAACATATCAGCACCCGATCAACATAATAGCCTGGGAATACTTACTGCTTTTGGTAGCCCTGTTGTACCAGAACTAAAACAAAGAAGCGCACACACATCCACCGTAGTCTGGCCTTTCCGTAAAGTCCACTCTGGGATTTGTGATTGCCTAAACCGCTTTCCTCGATCTATCAAATCAGGAATATTTTGGTGTCCTCCGGGTACCCTATCTATGAAAACAATTTGTTCTTTTGGTATTGAGAGGTCTGCAGCTGCATTGCACGCAGTCGGGAATGATGTGCGGTCAACAACAATTAATTTAGGAGCGGCGATCTTTAATAAATTCTTCATCTCTTGCAATGTGCAGTTTGGCGAAGCGCCAGACACGATAGCAGCTAATTGGAGTTGCTGGTAAGCTCAAGGCAAGGGACAAGCATCCAAGGCACTTTAGCTTACCTATCCGGAGCCCAGCAAACATTATCACTGGATACCAGACGGAGTTGTGTGTGAAGAGCATGATGCGATCTCCTTCCGTAACATTATGGCAGCGTGATAAAACGGTGGATAGGTATGTGGAATAAGCTTTGCAATCGCTGTAGCTCGCACCTTCACCACTCTCGGCGTCGTAGAAGCCCTGTCCAGCGTGCGTGCTGTGAGTGGCAGCAGAGGAAGAACCGAACAGCCATGACCAGAGTGGTTGACCCGCGGGAACTATACCAGTCAGCGGCCGCCTGTCATTGCTGGGTGGCTGGTTATTAGAAAGAGTGGTACCTTCAATCGAGGGCTCTGGAGATAAATGCAACATGGTAAGCGTGCAGTTATTTATATAACTTAAGAGGTTTCCAGCAAGGGAATGCAAAGGTTTCCCATCATCGCCAGAAAGCACCACTTATACCAATGTAGCTCTGATTACCCGAAGTGGTAGGAGCCGAGCCGAGCCGAGTCCGCTGCAACTGGTGGTTGCGCTCGCTTGAACTCGTACCGTATAGGAAAGGGGTGGGTGGTTTCTGGGAGGCTATTGCACGTGATTGTTCCTTGATTTGTGGCTGACTCGACTCAGCGAGTCAGCGAGGATGCCGCTCACAGGGATCCCATGAGCCTGCTCGGCACCAGCGCTATGGTAGTGGGAGCTGTACCATGTTATGCTACAGTGTGTGTGGCGCCCTGAAGCCCCCTGGAAGCCCCTAAACCCCATTCCCCCTCCCCCAACCCCGCACTCCCAATCTACCACCTAATCCCGCTTGGCAGCAGCCCCCCTCTTGGCAGCCACTGTTGCCGCCCCATCCTACGGAACATGACCAGAACATGATCAGAACAACACCATGGCATAGCCACTTCATTTGATCGACACCTACCAATAACCCATGATTCATATTATCATTTTGTCATCTATCATATCTGACAGCTAGTATCATTGTATTTCATCCGGACAGGCCTTCCCCTCCTGACCGTTCACATCCACATCCACAGAGTTACAAGCGTCCACTCTATTCTTGCATGTGTGTTTAGGTGTCTTCCTCCTTAACTGAGGCTTCACTCAGGACCCAGAAGCAGTGGTGACAATGTCCGGACTAGTGGTGAGCAACACCCAGAAAGACGCAGTGCCGCAAGCCCGGAAGGATCGCAAAAGAGCGACGGATCGGCTGGCTCAGCGAGAGCATCGCCGGCGCCAAAAGCTGTATGTGGAAGATCTCGAAAATCAGTTAAGGTTGTTGAAACAGGAGTCTACTACAAATCCAAATAGCACGCTCTTGGAGGAAAATGAGCGGCTACGAAATGAGGTAGGTCTGGGCTATTGTCCTTATCTGTCAAAGAATTCAAGAACTGGCACTTATCAGTCCGCAAGGTCAAAGAACTCAGGGCTCTTCTCTCGGCTGTAGAGAATATTGTACAGGGCTTCCAGAAGCACTCACTTATGAATGATGGCTCGGCACAGCCAGTTCAGACGCCTGTTTCCCTTTCAAAGGAGAACGAAATCGATGAGGCTAGAGACGCTAGTGTCTGTAGTACACCGCGAGACCAAGACAGCGTGCCTCTTGATACTCGCTTAAGCAGCTCCAGCGGGCAGCCTACTGTGATGGAAGAAGTTAGACAAGGCATGTGCGATGTAGGACCGCAGGTTATTTCAACATTTGAAGCAGATACCGACCTCGACTTGGATCTCTATCCGCCCATTTACCAAGCCCCCGCAAACCCATCTGAACTCGCGGAAAATCCTAACCCCAGCGCAAGTGCGGTCTGGGACTGGTGGGGAATTAACCCCCCCAACCAAGAGCAATCTGGTCCCACCGGACACGAGCCATCTAGCGTACCGACATGGCTGACTACCTTCTTTGCACTTGGGTCGCTTTCCCCGTCTTCTCAGCTTCACGATCTTAGCAATCCACCGGAGCACGAAGACTTCATTCCCCAAGACCAGCAGAACAATACACATTTCTCACAATCGCAAGCTCACCAAGCAATATCAAACATCGGCCAGGTGAATACCCCTCACATGCCCCTCGTCAGCGCAAGTCGGTATCTAGAGACTTCAATAACACGGCCGGACAAACCTACGACAAAGTCCCATTGCTCAAGCAAATCTAGCATTTCTTTTGATTCAAATGGATCAAAGCTTGAATTGCAAAGACATCGGACACTGTCCCACGTCCCGATGCCCCCTATGGCGGAAGATATGTATATGCACGAAATGATCGAAAGAGCAAGATCCAATACCCTGTCAAGGCGCATGCTGCTTGATGCACCGACCTTGGCCGATTTCCTGATTGATAATCCTACCAACGTACTGTCGGCAGATTTGAAGAGGTATCTTGAGCCGGTTCGGCGGTTGAGACGAATGGATGAGTATCTAGGGACCTACTGGGTGTCGTACCTGCTTCTACGGGTAGGTATCTGGATCTAACCATCAGCCATAGCTGTGCTGATTGCCTCGGAATTTAGTGGCAAGTAAATCAAAGCGCGGAAGCGTTTGAAAGGATCCCCACCTGGTTCCGGCCGACTGACCTTCAGATGCATGTTGCGCACCCTATCGCGATAGACTTCATCGCCTGGTAAGCGCGATCCGAGCATTTTATATGACATTTCTATGCACATGCTAATTATCTACAGGCCATTGCTACGCGATGAGATTGTAAAGCTCTCAGAAACGTCGCCAGAAAAGGTTCATGATGTTATGACCACTATTGGAGTGTATCTGGAGTTGGATCTCGGAGCAAGCATCGGGAATAACCCGGCAAACGAAGAAGTTCTGCACTCTGTTGTCTGTGACCTAAAGAACTGGAAGCTCGAAGAGGGGTTTTTTGAAATTTACCCACAGTGGAGGGGTATGTGTGAGCCGCCTGGCGATATAACAACGTAACCCACTTGTCAAGATATGCGTGATCACCTATTCATCATTTCATTTCTCGAAACCCCTGAATCTGGTGGTATCAACCATAGAACTAATTAAGGTATGCTAATGGTCCAAGAGTCTCGCATTGACATATTTCTCCTCTAAATAATATGCAAGGTCTCCCTGGTCCACTTCTACTTTTGTGAATCCATTGCCCATAAACTTAAAGCGATTGACGCTTCGATATTGCAGGTCATAGTCCTCGTATCTTGGCTCTTGCATCATGTTTCTCCAGTGCACAAGCGACCCGGGATACTGCGCCGTAACTTTGCCATCGGGCTTGCCCTGGTTATACCAAGACCTGCACCCTGCGGTCCATACGCTGCTCGGGATTAGCAGATTCCTTGAAGATGCTCCAGAGGCGGGAATCACGAACCTCCGCTCTAGCCACTTATGTACGTGCTGGTTATACTCCTTCAGCACGCTCTTTTTCACGTCAATGGAGCGAATGTTCTCCGTCTGCAGCTTCCTGATCACTTTGCAGATGTAATTCTGTGCCGACTCAATCACCGTCACGAAAGATCCATGGCCGGCCGGGCAGTTAGGCCCCAAGGACCCAACTACAGCGCCCAAGTCAGTACACAGGAGCAGATGGTCGAGGTAGAAAGGATAGGCTGGCTTACTGAGAAAATTGGGAAACCCGTGAGCGGCCAAAGCTAAATATGCCTCCGGAGTTGGGGTCCACTCCTCCGAAAGGGTCTTGCCACTCCTTCCGATTATCGGAAAGTAAGGGCGGAAGCTGACATCAAAACCGGTCGCGCAAATGATAACGTCGACCTCGTACTCCGTGCCGTCCTCGCAGCGGATCCCCTTCTCCGTGAATGTCGCAGCCCCAGACTCTGCGATCGTCACGTTCTCTGCCGTGAGCGCTTCGAGGAACCCTTCCCCTGGTCCAAGTCTGCGGCAACCCATCGGGAAGTCGGGGATGAGTCTTTTCATGAGAGCCGGGCTGTTTTTCAGCTTCTTGGCCATGCTTTCCTCCACCATCTATTCCACATTAGTATGGCCCAGCACCAAGCGGAAAGGTCAACAAACGTGTCTGCCAATCTTCTGGAAGGGGTGATCTCTCAGCATCGCGGGGAAGCTGCTGTTGATCTTGTTCTCGATGGATTTTCGGAACTCTAGATAGTGCTGGGGGTCATCGCGAAACTTTTGCTTTTGCTCTTCGGTGTCTAGAAGGGTTGTCAACTCGGAAGAACCATGGGTGAAGGCTGTCTGCGAAATTTGGCCTTGGGTCAAACTGACATGTGAAGTTCCCTCCAGCCTCATCGGTCCAGCCGTCGATAGCAAGCCCAGAGCTGACCCATTGAGGGGTTCTATAGAACGAAATGACCTGCGAAGCTTGTTTTTGTACAACAGGAATGACTTGAACCGAGGATGCACCTGACCCGATGACACAAACTCGCTTTCCGGTGCAATCGATGCTGGTGTCGTAGTCGGCCGTGTGTGTGATTTCTCCTTTAAACTGCTCGCGGTTGGAGATATCGGGCCACTTCCATGTATTGAGTACCCCGATGTTTCCAATAAGGAAGTCTACTTCATCAATGACTTGCTCCTTTTCACCCGTTGGGAGAGTTTTTTCAATCGTCAGTCGCCACTTGGACAAGTCTTCAATCCACGCCGCTCGAACCACCTCGTGGCTTAATCTCATATACCTGTCTACGTAACCTTTCGAGCAGGCGAAGTCGCAATAGTATTTGCAGATCTCCGCTGCTGAAGAGTAGTACTTCGGCCATTCGGCTGACGGGTTGAATGAATACTGGTACCCAGCAGATGGAACATCGCATCTACAGCCCGGATATTTATTTGCGTACCATACACCTCCTGGAGATGGATACCCTGCGGAGGCAATCAGGATCATGCAACCAAATACATTAGCGCGGAAAAGATATGAGATTTATACACACTATCATACACAACGAGATCAATGTCGTCTCTAAACTCCTTCTCCTTTTTATAACAAAACATGATGCCTGCAGAGCCGGCGCCTATGCAGGCTACCCGGATCTTGCGAGGTGCCCACATGATGTGCTCTCCAATGGTATATTGTGCATCATCCCCAAGCTCGAGGGGTGTCTCCCCATTCTGATTGTTGAAGGTAAAGGAGTAGTCATCCTCTACTGGCGCTGAGGTAACTGGCGCGGAAGCTCCCGGAGGGATCTCGCCTTCCGGTACTGTGACAGGATAGCCATCGGCGGTAATCACTACAGCGCCATCTGCGTGAGGAGCCATAGTAGATTAGGTGAAAAGTGGGCGGGAAGGCGACAAGGAAATAGGTCTGTTTGGTGCTACTTAAAGATAGTTAAAACTTGAGCAACCGTAATGGATAGGATATGACTTTTAAGCTTTTTATTTACGCTTGCCATTCGTACACCTTCCATTGTTCGATAGTAACTTCGTCTATGGGGAGGAAATTGCCCTAGCTGTACTATGGTGAACCTCTACGTGGGGGGCGGCTCGATTCCTATTCGTAGCGCATCGCTGACTCGCAACTCTTGGTTTTCGATGACTCGCCCTCTCCACAGCACCACGGCGCACCGATGACTACAGAATCTTGCTCCCGCCCACAAAACGCCACTAACACGGGAACTTCGCGTCCACAGTGGCTTCCTTCATATTGGGAATCATGAGGCCCAGGGTTTTTCCACCCGGTGGAGTGTCATCTAAAAGGAAGAGTCATTATTATTCAAGTCCTCTAATATTCTCGGCTATTTATTGATCCTCAGGGTGCTCTTTTCTATTGATTACCGACCGGGGCCTATCGAATTTTTTGTTTAAAAAATTTGGATTGGAGGCTCCCTGGCTCTTCTTGGTCTACTGCCTGTTCAACCTACCGCCCCTCTCCTTGCTCGAGTGTGAGACTCGTTATTGTCGCCATGGGTAGTTCGGATAAACTGAAAGAGACGGCCGAAGCGCTTCACGTAGAGATGAGCCAGCCTACAAGACAATCTGAGCTGGCCGCCCAGCATCTGGCCCACGAAAAATCTCTATCATTCTGGCAAACTCTTCGCATCTACTGGAGAGCTACCCTCTGGATCTTATACGGTCAACTGGTCGTTTTTGGATACGGTATTGATGGCATCATTGCCGGCTACCTCTTAGCCATTCCAAGATTTCGGTGCCTCTATCCCGCTGAATGGTTGTTTCGTTGCTAACCCATCGCAGTCAGGACTATGGGGAGAGTTATATCGTCGGGGGCGCTACAGCTTATATCATTCCTGCAACCTGGCAATCCCTTTATGGAGGCGTATCCCAGTTGACTGCCATCATCGGGGCGCTGGTCACCGGAATCCTTGCCGATAAGATTGGGAGAAAACCCACCAACATTCTCTTCTGCGTCATTTCTATTGGCGGCGTGGCCGGCCAATTCTGGTCCAACGGGAGTCTCGGCATCTTGACCGCGGGCAAGGCTATCAATGGGTTCTCTATTGGCTCCTGGCTCGTCCTGGGGCCCCTTTACGCATCAGAGGTTGCGCCTTTAAAACTCCGAGGCTGGCTGACGTCTATGACGAACATCATCCAGTTCTCTGGCGTTTTGCTCTTCACGGGCATCATATACGTGATCGGATCTTGGGATCATCGAAATTCGTATCTAATCCTCTTCGCCTGCCAATGGATCGTGCCAGCGTTCGTGCTCCTCACCATTGTTTTCTGGCCCGAATCCCCCATCTGGCTATGCCGAGTCGGCAGGGTCGAAGACGCGGAGAAATCCCTTCAAAGAATCCACGGGACTAAGGGAGGTATACCGATCGATGCTATCCTGGCCGATATCCAAGAAACGGTACAACACGAGAGGGCTGTAAAAGAGGAAGAAAAAACTCTCAGCTATCTCGAATGCTTCAAGGGTACTGATAGAAGGCGAACTATCATTTGCATGTTCGTCTACGGCTGTCAGTATCTCTCTGGTATTGTTTTCGTTCTCGGCTATCAGAGCTACTACTACCAGCTTATTGGATACTCCGCCAAAAAGTCCTTCCTCCTCGGGATGCTTAACAATGTTTGCCAATTTATTGCAAACACCCTGTCGTGGTTCCTCATCGCTGTCTATGGGCGAAGACCTTTGATAGTCTGGGGTCAGCTCATTTGCGCCATCTGCTTGTTCATTATTGGCGGCGCTACCGTACCGGCCACCTCGGCTTCATACTTGGTTGCCGCGTGCTTCATGTTTGCTTGGGGCTTCTTTTACCAGCTGACCTTGGGTACCGTGGCATGGTCTGTCGTTGCAGAGCTCGCATCTCTCCGCTTAAAGTCTCGGACCCAAGGGCTCTCAAATCTTGTGTTGTGCGTTATACAGTGGCTTGTCGGCTTTGTATTCCCGTACATGTTCAACCCAGATGCAGGAAATCTCGGGGGCAAGGTTGGCTTCGTGTTCGGAACCACCACATTCTTAGGTTTCGTTGGTGTCTTTTTCATGCTCCCAGAGTCGAAGAACCGTACCTCGCGAGAACTTGACGAGCTTTTTGAAAAGAAAATCAGTGCCAGGCACTTCGCCACCACTAAAACTTCCGTTGAAGAGGAGGTTGAGGAGTCCCAAAAGGCACAGCCCCGACAAGTTTGAGACTAGTTGTTGGAAAATCTGTTATAGTGAATCGACCCCTCTCGCTTTTGAAAACTTAGAGTTTAAGAGGAGGAAGCTGCAATCTATGGAGTCTTTTGTCTTGAATAACTCTAGCTAGATGTCTGCTGGAATATTACAATCTTGTCTTGTTGTCAATTAATAATTTTCTTTTATGATTTGAATTACGGTCCTCGATTGATCGTATACCAATGGAGAGGTGGGATTTGTCAGAGAGACCTCTTGAATCGCAAGAACAATATGCGTCATCTTTGCAACGCAGTCAAATTAATCTACGGCCCAGTATCACACATGGGAACATTTCCCTCTAGAATGGCCGTATATCTCGGGCTAAATCCTACACTCTAAACGTTATTTTTAAGCCTGCTCGAATCTCACTCCCACTATTTACGGTGATTCTAGAAATAAACGTCTAGTATTCTCGTCTAAGCCCAATAGCTGACTTCGTAAACTTCTTGACAATCCAATCGACCTGCAACAAAATCCCTCTCATCGCTTGGACGGCTTCTTCACTCTTTCTGACATCCGACGTTTTATTCCGGGGCATCCCATACGCAAAATCAGTAAGCGGCCATGCGTGCAACTTCAGCGGCTCCATGCAGATTTCTAAGTCATCATACTGATCCTGCCGTTCGTCAGATTTTTATCCTGAACCATAGTAATCTCGGTAACATGGGCTTTCCTTACCGCCTCTATGTTCTTGGCCAAGGTTATTATATCAGATGCAAAGCACTCAAACTCTCCTGCGATAATAAAACTGCTCCTGGGAAGTATATCTCCCCATTGCGTACCTTCACTTAGCAATTCCGTGTATTCGTCGAGTTGTTGTGACGGCCCAAGATACTGCTGAGCCCAACGATCCAACGTTTGCTTGTCCAGACAATCGAACGAAGAGTTCCTCACTACGGACGGATTGCCATTCTTCAAGTCAACCCACGGGCTGACTAGGACCAAAAGATCAGGAAATTTTGGTTCTAGGCAGGGCTGGATCTTCGGGTTGGGCTTATGGAGGTGTTTTAAAAGGGACAGGCAAAGATGTGCACCTGCCGAGTCGCCAGAGAGAATAATTGGCTTTCCTTTTGACGAGACGTGGGAGTATGCAGCCGAGATCTGTCCTAGTGCAGTTGGATATTGTGCTTCTGGAGAAAGACCATATTCCACGCTGAGGACGCTGCAGCTTATTCCTCTTCCTTGAAGCTCTGTCGCCATTCTTAGCAAATATTGAGAATTTCCTGACGAAGAACCAGACGTGAAGCCACCACCGTGAATGTAAAATATAGTGAAATCAGCATCGCGGAGTTGGGGAACCCAGACAGCTTTAAAATTTTTCCCAGTAACCTTGATATTGCCTTTAGAAATATACTTTTGAAATTCCCGTTATAGGACTCCTTACCTCCAGGACCTTCGCCCCCTTCTGTAGTAACTCTAGATATCCATCGAGAGTTGAAGATATATCCTCCTTTTCCCTTGTCGCCAGCCGAAATTGTCGAAAATCAAGAGAAGAAGCAAGCCTGAAACGAAATAACTCGTTGACACAAGATACGTCTAGAAAGCGATATAGTTGCTTACCAGCGTATTATATGGTTACGGATGAGATCGACTCGTGACGGGCAGCGCTCCTTACGGACACGACGGAAAAAGTATTCGAAATAGGTACGTGGGATTACGTATGCTTAGCTAGAATTAACGAAAAGGTAAGGCAGAGTTAAGGAATTTAACTGGTGTGCCCTACCTGGGATGGCATAATATGTGACCCTGAGGACAATTCTCTGCCACAAGTCAAGAGAGGTATCGGTCATTTTGGTGAGTAGATGGTGGCGAGAGGGTTTTCGGACGCCGAGATAACGCCCTCAAATGTATCGATAAGAAAGACAATATTTGCTCATGGACAACCTAGTACACTAGTCTGAGACGTCCGAGCTAACCGACACCTCTAATAAACGGAACTTTGTCAGTTTCTGGAGCCACTTAAAATCTAGGCGCCGTCGGCGAGTCAGTTTGGGAGGCGGAGAATGATGCCGGGAAAAGGGAAAGGACGAATATAGTCTAATTCACATCCCATCATTTGGCTTATCATGATAATAAATTCAATACATTATAGTCATAATTAAGGTTATCATGTGACTTTCAATATCAACCTTGATACACAGGTACTAATGGCTTCCTCCACCTCTATGTAAGTCTGTCCCTGGACCCATATGCACTTGCCATTGACATAGTGCAACGGCTTAACAACAAGGTCTGCAACGGCAAGTGCAATATCGTAGCTAGAGCTTGCAGGCGTATGCCTGGTTAAGTTTTGGTCTATTCTGCTGGTCATTGGGGTTACTGTGAACCAGGGCGCCACCATCGATATTGAAATTTGGTTTCCTATACAATCGCTACGCTGGGAGACTCCCCGTACTAGCCCCAGAACAGCATGCTTCGACGCGCAGTATATCGGTTGTGTAGAGACTGGGATATACGAAGCAGCTAATCCCATAACCACAATCCTGCCACCAGCAATTTTGTTTTTCTTCATGTAGTGAACGGACAGCTTTGTTCCGTACATAACTCCATTAAAATTGACATCCATAATCATATTTGGCGGGCATTTGAGCCCCATCCCGGTGTCTTCGTCAACTTCATCTGCTAGAAAGTTGAACAGAACCTGGTTGGAGGCTTGACGGACTTCCTCTTCTTCGGGATCTCCCGCCAAAATAATCTCGGGGTCGATACCGGCATTGCAGACAACAACATCAATTCTGCCGTATGTTGAATATGCTTCTGCGAAAAGCCGCTTTTGATCTTCCCAAGAAGTAACATCACACTTAATGAAAACAGCACCGTGGCCAATGGTCTCCGCCGCTTTGCTTCCCGAGCCTTCGTCACGGTCTACAATGATAACCCGCGCTCCTGATTTTGCAAACATTTCTGCCGTGGCATGGCCAATCCCGCTAGCTGCCCCAGTGACAAGGACCAACTTGCGCTCCATCACTGTACTGAGCTCCTCCAGCATTGGCGGTTGAAGCTGCAACATGTTGTGGGATGGTGACAAGCTGAATACTAAGGTAGAATGACAGAAAATAGATGAACAAAAGGGGTTAAAAATAAACCATGCACACTTGGGAGCGACATTGGCTCTTGAAATGGTGGCCTGTGTCAACTGTTCTGTGGTGGGGAGGGCAGCAATTGATCGTGCTCCAACGCCACCCCCACTAGACAAGAACTAGCTGACTAGAGGGATAGCTGTCAGCTCCCCATCAAAGATTGGCCTCTGCAGCTTCGTCATGCTCAAGCAGCACTCAAGTCGTGCAAAGAGATGGTCATATTGTAGTAGGTAAAGTTCTTGGGATCTTTAGAGTCTTTGAAATTTTCTCTAGACTACCACATTGTAGTTAATCCATGATATATCGCGCATCATGTCTCCAAGTCTAAATCTCTCATCTCTGCGCGACAAGGTTGCTATTATTACAGGAGCTGGCGGTGGACTAGGTCGAGAATATGCCTTGCTTCTGGCGGCGTACGGCGCAAAAGTGGTGGTGAATGACTATGGCGGGACACTGGATGGTAGGAGGGGGACAATTTCACGCGCTCAAAGTGTGGTGGACGAGATTACTGCAAATGGTGGGACAGCAGTTGCCGACGGACACGACGTCTCTCAGCAATCTGAAGTCATTGCAATTGTCAATGATGCTGTCGCAAACTTCGGGACTGTGCATATCTTGGTCAACAACGCTGGTACAGCGGGAGCGATGAGCACGCACGATAATGTTAATATCCAATCTTTCACTCGCGTTTGGGAGATTGCGGCGCTGGGCTCAATTCTGATGCTGAGCGCAGTGTACCCCATCATGCAGAAGCAAAGTTTTGGTCGTATTATCAACACCTCATCGGATTCGATATATGGGCTTGGAGCTGGCGGCGATGCGGGGTATTGCTCATCCAAAGGCGCCGTCTTTGCCATGACGCGGGACCTTGGCAAGTTTTCGGCCCAGCATGGCATTAAAATCAACGGTATTCTCCCCTCAGCAGCTTCGAGAATGTCAGATCTGTCGCCAACTATCAAGCGTATCACAAGGGAATACTTCCCCGCCGCCTTGGTTGCTCCATTTGTCTGCGCCTTGGCCGCGGATGAGTGCCCGGTGTCCGGCGAGCTTTTCAGTGTTGGCGGTGGAAGGGCTGCGCGGACATCCCTTGTGACGTTCCCTGGACATTCAAAGGAGGAAACTGCGGAAGGCTACATCGCTCATTTCGATGAGGTTATGGGTAAGATGGAGGATGCATACGTGCCTTCGGATTGCTTGGATCAAGCCTCCTATGCAATCAAGCATGCGACGGGAATAGATCTAGGCAAAATTGACCTGAACTAACGCGCTGGCTTCCTGGTGGAATTGGAGTCATTGGCCGAAGGCATCCAACACCAGATGAATCTGCTGCTACCCGTGGGTCGATGGCGCAGAAGACTTTATATAAAGGAAGGCGCTGAAGAAACTGATATCCATAATCATATCTCTTCCTTCTTCTGTATCATAAAATGTCCGCACGACATGTTATTTATTCATATTACATGACTTATTGATCATTCCTTGCCTCTGCATCTAGATACGTACTATTCTCAACTCCGTCTTTGGCCGGTGTTATAGTACATATTGGCAAAGTAGCAGAGATTGTTATGGGATACGACTATCTGATAACCTAAGATAAGAAACTTAATGCAACTACAGTCCTTCAAACCCAAGAACTGTGGTAACCTATATCCACATCCACATGCATCTGGGGCATGATCTGAAGCTACTTCGCCACATACGTTGGTAGTTCTGAAAACGAATATTACAGTTGACGAGGAAGCTGCGCTGACTCTTTACACTGACTCGCCATGGGACGGGTCTAGGTAGAAGCGAGAAGGGAAGCGGTCCCACAAAAAGTAATTTGTACTTGGAGGATGATCTAAGCATCTGGCTAAGAGTTGAAGAGCACCTGGGGTTATTCTTTATAGTAGATTATGGTTTCTGAACAATTGCATTATCGAAATAGGCTTTGAGTTTAAAAGGAGAATTAGGTATTCTTAATAAAATGTCGCATTGCTCTGGTATTCCTCTTTCTCTCGTCCCTGTTTACGCTTCGCCAGAAATTGCAGTCGACGTTTCTCCTGGAGAGCACAATAGTAAAGATATATCGGTTGAAGATGATGAAGAGGAAATAGATCAGTTAAGGAGACAGATCTCTGTACTCTCCCATGCCTCGGGGCTATCGCATCAAATCAATGGACAACTGGACTTGGAGAGCGGAGGAAAGGCAGAGGCCCACTTCTTAGAAGAGCCTCTTTCGGAGGCTCGCCAGCAAAATAGGCTCATTGGGAGTAAAAAGACAAAAGTTGGTGAGTGAGGGGCCGTAACAGGATCATTTGCTGTTGCAAGTATTTTTTGCTGACTCTAATTACTAGCTGTATGTTTCAAGCAACTTTCAGTTTTTGTGCCTGCAAACAAGCACGAAATCGGCCATATTCCGATCCTTCCTAATCTCCAACGAGCTAAGCAAGTTGTTCAATGCTGGAGTGCTAAATTGGGGCTCAAGCAAAGCACACAATCTTTACAGCAAAGACAAATTCTTAAGAATCTCAATGGCCTGGCCAAACCTGGGGAGATGGTTCTGGTTCTTGGCCGACCTGGTAGTGGGTGTTCAACATTTCTTAAGGTCATGGCCAACTCGACCTGTGAATACTCAAAGATCAGTGGCGATTTATCATACGGGGGTATGAGTGCTAAAGAATTCGGGTTATTATTTCCCAATGAAACGGTGTATAGTGCACCAGCTGATACACATATCGCAAGTCTTACCGTACAGCAGACCCTTGAGTTTGCAGTCAATTCAAAAGCATCTAGCGCTCGGCTTCCCGGTCAATCGGTGCATGAGTACAGAGACGAGGTTGTCACGGCGCTATTGAAAATCTTCAACCTCTCACATGTCAGAAATACTCTGGTGGGGAACGAACAAATCCGCGGTATATCTGGCGGGCAACGGAAACGGGTCTCGATTGCTGAGATGATGGTTTCCGGTGCAACCGTTTCTTGTTGGGACAACTCGACATTGGGCCTGGACGCAGTCTCTGCTACAGAGTATGTTCGATCTTTGCGAATTTTAACTAGAATTTACGAAAGTACAACTTTCGTTTCGCTCTACCAGGCGTCTGACGCGATATATGAAGGTTTTGACAAGGTTCTCCTACTTGAGGATGGATACCAAATGTACTTCGGGCCGGCTCCTGGAGCACAGCAGTATTTCGAAAATTTGGGTTTCACGAGATTAAAAGGACAATCAGTTCCCGACTTTCTCACAGCTTCAGTTGATCAACATCAAGTGTCGAAATCAACAATCATACAACCTACTACAGAATCAATTGCATCGCTGTTCCAAAATTCTTCTGTTTTCTCAGAAGAGAAATCAGAAATAGACAATTGGCTCGAGAGATCGGATGTCGAAAGACTACAATTGGACTCTCAGCAAAGCCCTACTTCCTGGAGAAATCTTTGGGGCCTAAATCAGTCACACTATTCAGCATCTTTCCGGCAACAGGCAATACTAAATTTCAGGCGCCATGCTTCTTTGAAATTTCAGGACCACTTCAGCCTGACAGTTCAAACAGTTACCTCACTCATTGTTGCACTGCTTTGTGGGAGTATATACTTCCAATTACCACGAACATCGTCGGGAGCCTTCACTCGTGGTGGAGTAATTTTCATAACCCTTTTGTATAATGCATTCACTGCATTTGCAGAGCTACCAACTACAATGTTTGGTCGTCCTGTTTTAATGAAGCACAAATCATTTGGTTTTTACCGTCCAAGTGCGCTTTATGCCGGGCAAATACTGTTTGATATCCCAATGGCGGCTGCTCAGGTATTTCCACCTTATAATATAACCAGTAATAGGACTGACAACAATTAGATATTACTCTTCTCCATTATTGTCTATTTCATGGCGGGCCTCCAAACCACCGCCCAGGGATTCTTCATATTCTACGGGTTTTTAGTTATAGCTCAAGCAGTTATGACAGTCTCCTTCAGGATTATTGGTATATGTTCCAAAACGTTTGATGGAGCGATGCGCTTTGCATGTATCATAGTCATTTTGATGGTGTTAACCAGCGGCTATCTCGTGCCAATTCAGGACATGAGCTACTGGGTCAGTTGGTTCTATTGGGTCAACCCAATATCATACGTTTTCTCCTCACTCATGATGAGTGAATTCCGTGGTCTGCACCTTCACTGCAGCTTCCCTAATTTGGTTCCGAGCGGCCCTTCTTACCAAGATATCGCTTATCAAACATGTACGCTCCCAGGATCCGTATCGGGACAGTCCACTGTCGATGGTGTTGAATACTTGAAGAAAAGTTTCAGTTATGATTACAGGAATCTAGGACGAAATGGTGGCATTGTAGTATTGTTTTTTGTGGGACTCTTGCTTTTGAATATCCTAGTTGGGGAATGGGTATCTTTCACAGTCTCTGCAACTTCGATGAAGACGTTTCTGAGGATTAAAAAAAGGGATGGCGGGACTCTCAATTTAAAATCATCGCTAGAGACGGATCATGCTTTTTCTTCCTCGGAGAGCATTCCGAGGGAAGCCCATCACTTACTCTGGAACTCAATAGGCTATAGCGTTTCAACTAGTCATGGTGAGCTTCAATTACTCCACAATATCTCAGGGTACGTTGAATCAGGTTGCCTCATGGCTTTGATGGGAGCTTCTGGGGCTGGAAAGTCAACACTTTTGGATGTTCTATGCTCGAGGAAAACTACGGGGGTTGTAAAAGGTGATATTGTGGCAAATGGTCGACCAATTGGTGATTGGTTCAGGACACAGGCTGGGTATTGCGAACAGATCGATGTTCAGGAGCCAACTCAAACTGTGCGTGAGGCTTTAAGGTTCTCAGCACATCTGCGTCAGCCATTTACAGTGCCACATGACGAGAAAGAGAGATATGTCGAAGAGATTATCAAACTTCTTGAAATGGACGACTTCTCAGACGCATTGATTGGAAACACTCAACACGGCTTGTCTGTGGAGGAAAGGAAGAAGCTCAGCATTGGTGTTGAATTAGCAGCTAGGCCTGAAATTCTGCTTTTTCTTGACGAACCAACTAGCGGGCTCGATTCACAGAGTGCTTTCGACATTTTGAAACTTCTTCGTCGACTCGCGAACTCCGGTCAAGCGATAATATGCACCATCCATCAACCCAACGGTGCAATCTTCGAGCTTTTCGATAGGTTGCTTCTTTTAGCTGAGGGTAAAATGATTTTTTTTGGGCCCACGACAGAGCTGGAGCGCTATTTTGCAGACCGTGGCGCACTTTGCCCTTCTCATGTCAACATTGCAGAGTTCATGCTTAACGTGCTTGCTGAGGATGGGGACCCAGCACAAGCAGCAGCCAAATGGAATAATTACTGGATAGCATCAGATCACTGCAGCAAAATGTACCAGCAGATCAGGATTCTCCAAACTTCAAACCAGGCAGTAAGTAAGCATTCTTGATGTGACTTCTGCTTCAGATGCTAATCTGCGGTATAGCCCAGGGATCCGCCCAAAGAAGGTTCACAGCTTTTGGATCTCGCCATGCGCTTAGGGTTGGTTTCACACAGAGCATCTACGTCGCTGTGGCGGACTCCCGAATACGGGAATACTCGACTTTTCAACCATATTGCAGTTGGCCTCCTGACTGGCCTCGCGTATCTCAATATCGGAAACGCGGCATCAGATCTCCAATACCGTGTTTTCGTCATATTCCAGCTCACCGTACTACCTTCGATGATTCTTCCGCAAGTTCAGGCTCGATTCGAATTATTCCATGCTCTTTTTAACAGAGAGAAGAACTCAAAAATGTACCCAAAAGAAGTTTTTCTTCTGTCTGTGTTTATCGCAGAGATGCCTCAAATTCTGTTGTGTTCTTTAGCAGTAAGTGGTATTTGAAGGATGGAATGAACTCACCAGCTGATCTGTCTTTATTATAGTTCTTTATATGCCTTTATTTCCCAACAGGATTCAGCCGTGTCGCAGGAAAGGCAGGTTTTCAATTCTTAATGGTGGTTTTGGTTGAGATTTTTTCTGTTCTCCTCGGACAGGCGGTAGCAACATTGACGCCCTCAGCATATATTGCATCTCTTTTCACACCCTTCCTGTTGGTCACTTTCTCGTTATTCTGTGGTGTTACAGTACCGCCACCCGGCATCCCAATATTCTGGAGAGTCTGGTTGTATCGGCTTAACCCCTTCACATACCTTGTAGGAGGCATGATGGAAACAGAACTTAGCGGACTAAGGGTGCAATGTCAACCTAGAGAATTTCAGCGTTTCGCGCTTCCCGGAAATCAAACCTGCATAGAGTATGCTGGTACGTTCTTGAAAACGGCTACAGGTTATTTCGAAGACCCAAATTCGACTAGATCCTGTGCTTATTGCCCCTACCAAGATGGTGATACTTTCATTGAGCAATTTGGCCTCAGCGCAGCTTACCGGTGGAGGGATCTTGGAATTTTTACCGCATTTTGCGGGAGTACGTTCGTCATCTATTTTATCGCTGGAAGGTGTGTGGCTCCGTTAGGCATTGTGAAATACAATCTGACCTTTTATAGTCGTTCCAACCGGTTGAGACGCTGAATGAATTGAGAAACGGAAAGAAACTAACGTAGCTATCTTCAAGCATCCGAGTAAACTCCAGAAATACAAATGATGGTAGAATAAAATCCAACGGCATCGTAAGATTAAGGACCATGTGTTGTACCTAAAAATTTGAACCTAAATTAGCTGGTACTGTCAGGGAACAAGATCATGTAAAAAGGGTTGATTTGGTTGTATTGTAATTGGTTGCACTATGTGTGTGAGTGAGAGAGAGGGAGAGAATGATGTCTTAAATACAGGGATGTGTTCCCCATGATAGGTACTTTGACTGAACCTGGGAGGTTCTTAGTACATTGAAGAAGCGATTCTAAGGAATAGCATATTAATCTATTACTTATTCGGCCTCGCATCAGAGTAGTCGCGTATGTAATCTTGGAGACTTAGGGGTATTGACTGTGATGAACATATTGTTTAAAAAACTCAGCGGCTCTGTTACTATCCAAATACACATTCTTGTTGACATACGTACTAAATTTATTTATGCGTTTGAAAGGCCATAGAATATACCATTGAAGCTATGTTGTACTCAGGGCATAAAAGATCAGATTTGCTTAAGAAATGGTTCTAAGAGGCTTAATTTCTCAGTGAGAGGCAACCTTATTTAGTTCCTGAGAACTACAGTGGCTACTCCAAACAACCCTGATCACCCTTATTCTGATATGCTAGATACATACATTTCCCTTAAGCAGAACGACACTCAGTCATGCAAAATATCACACTGGCGTCTCTTATTGGAACTCCAAAATGAGGTCAGTTACTACGTTAGTTCCACGATTTTTACATCATCGAGATCTAGAAACACATTAGTGTTGTGGAAAGTAGCAAACAGAACTAATTACACACTTACAATATGCTAGATCAGACTTGTTCTTCTCACGATCGGAAGTGCCGTTGCCCATGAACACGAATGGATTTGACTAATTTACGAGTCAGCATGGTTTTAAAATCAAACGTCGGTGGTGAAAGCTCGCAATTCTTACATGGATATACTCAATCTCGTAATCCTCCCACCTTGGTGACATCACTACATCCATGAAGTGAATACTAGATCCCGGCCACACAGCTGTGACAGCTCCAGTCATTTCATCTTTATCTGGAGTCGAAATTTTAAGCGTGTTTCTTATAATGTGAAATCAACAATAGCCACTTACACCAGCTTCGGCAACTACCGCTCCAGACCAACTCCCTGTGGACAGCCTGCGTGTACTCATTAAATGCATCCTGAATCTTTTGTTTTATGTTCATGGATTTGATTTGTTCTTTTTGCATCTTGGTCAACGCGGAAACTATATATTTTGCCCTACATAGTATTAATGACCCGATCAGTATTCCGAAAGCCAGTCAACGTGATACATACGAAGATTCAATGCAAGGCATCAAGGAACCATTGGCAATTGGTGTGTTCGGCCCAAGAAACGCTGGGTTGAGTATGAGCAGGTGACTCTTTCAACGGAAGTAGGGGAAACAGCGGCTGGCTTACTCCAGTAATTTGGAAACCCGGAAACCGCAAGTCCCATGTAAGCTTCGGCGTAGGATTTTGCCCACATTGATCGTAAATTACGGCCATCCATGCCAAACAGATCAAACGCAGGGATAAACGAAGTATCAAAGCCAGTAGCACAAACGATAGCATCCAGCTCATGGATCTCCCCATCCGAAGTCTCGATTCCATTTTCGACTATGCGTTGGATTGGCGTTGCCACGACAGAAACATTGTCTTGTTGAATGGCTTTAAGATATGGTCTACCAGGCGTCAATCTTCGACAGCCTAGCTCCCATCTACTAGATTTAGTAGCGTATTCTATTGAGATAGTACGTGGAGCGAAACTAACTTTGGTATCAATTTTTCTTGAAGTTCTGTCGACGTGATGGATTTACGCATCATGCTTTCTGCCCACTGAAAAAAATTCAGTCAACTTAAAATATATGGAAGATAATGATACATACTTCACGCCCTTCAATTTGTGCTGATGACTTTTTGATGCTACCTGCGAAATTTTCATTCATTTGCTGCTCGATTGCTTTTCGAAATTTTTTATAGTACTGAGGGTCTTGACGGAACTGTTGCTTTTGTTCGGCTGTATCTATCGACAAATTAGATAGCTTGCCTCTTAATGGATCCTACATATCATACAAGGTTCATTAAAACTCGAGGACTCGATACCAAACCCAACGCTTGGGAGAATATATGTTGGCGATCGCATGTAAACTTCAAGATTTTGCACAGTTGGCTGGAGCTTAGGCACTACTTGAATTCCAGTCGCACCAGTGCCAATCACAGCAACCTTTTTACCGCCCCAGTCCCAAGAAGAGTCCTGTAGATACCATCAGACGTATGCAATAAAGGGGATGGGCAGTATACCCAATTGGCTGTATGTAGCTTAGATCCTCTAAAAACGCCAAGTCCGGGTATATCTGGCCACTTCCATTGATTTAAGATTCCTGCTGCATTAATAAATACATCTCCTTCTACCTCACGCTTACTACCGTCGCCTCGAGCGATTCCAAGTACCCATTTGCTTCTTTGGGAAATCCACTGAGCAGAAATTACTTGGGAGGCGAGATGTACGCGGTCAAGCACGCCAAACTTCTCAGCAACGCCTCGGAAATACTGATATATTTCTGCTGCAGGAGAAAAACTGCGACTTATTAATAACCCTTTGCCCAGCTAGTCTTATATATAATCACACGTACTGTGAACTCCAATTTGGGTTAGATGCGAATGTGTACTGATATGCATGACTCGCAATATCACATGCCGCCCCGGGATACCTATTCTCAAACCAAGTACCACCAACGTCTGTGTTCTTGTCAAAAATATCAAACGTAATTTTGGGAAGCTTCAACAACTCGATCGCCATTGCAATACCAGATGGCCCTGCACCTGCCACGAGCACATGGAGGGGCCGACGGGAGTCATCATAGCTAGAATGGTGTCCATACGTAATATCCACCGGGATCCCTAAATCTATTCTGCTATCGCCATTCAAAGTATCGTCATTAAAGAAGTGGCCATTCAGCTGTTCGTTGCTGATTTCAATCATGTTGACAGGTAATGCAAAATTTATCCTAATGTGAGGGGTAGTAAACAGGGTCAAGCACGTGTCGGATTTTAATATTTTTGACACTCCGAAGATGTGTCCGGGGTAAATGAAGGCTTGAAAAGAGGAGACGAACGAGTGGCTATGGATGTACTACATGACGAAGCCGTTCTAGTCTAATTGAGTCAGCGTGGATATGTCAGCTTTGCCACCATATTAAGCGAGTTTGCGTGGGGCAGCCGTTGTCAGATATTCACTTGTTCTGGCCAGCTTTATGATGTACAAAATGGAGATCAGGAAGAAAACAGAGATCTTTACAATGCGGTCCTTGTTTCCAACTTCTCAATTTTATTCTGCCCTGACCCGGATCATCGAAGCAAGACAGACACATGAACACTTTTGTCTTAGCCCCCCACCCCACCATCAATATGTTGGAGTCCAAACCATCCACTACCAATAATCCCACTCTAGCTGCTCAGCCGACTGTTAAAAAGACTCGAATCCGGCGAGGTGTGAAAAGAGCGGGGTGGGCTTGCATGGCATGCAGGTCGCGGAAAGTTAGGTGCAATGTTGCATATTTTGGACAACCATGTTCAAATTGTAGGCACGACGAGCTCGACTGTGTTCGGCCACTGACACGCCGACAGAAGTAAGTCCACTCACGTGAAATACTGCTAGAAGCTCTCAACATAGTATTGTTTATGCTTATATATTTATGGTATTAGGAACCTAAAGACACGTGCGGATCTCACTGTAGGAGGGTTATGGACTCCGGACTACAATGAGTGCGACCGCTCAACTACAAATACCAATAATAGTGGAATATTTGCAGATCCGCAGAGCGCAATTATGCAGCATGAGGCCACGACATACTCCGGGCAAATTCCAGATTGCCCTTGCGATGTATATAGCTTCATGGCATGTCCATTTTGCACCACGGGTGTGAGTTAACTCACATGGAACTATGCAATCCAGGCTCCTCTCTTTTAATTCGCTAATAGCAACTCTGGGCATTACAGGAACTGACAAATCTGACTGGAGATGCCCAAAAGCTAGCAGGCAACGATCGTAGTGAATCGAGTGGTTTAAACTCGGATTTTGATTTTTTTGGTCTGGGGCAAGATATAAAAAATGCAATTTCAGGGTGGGCTGTATCTTAATACTCACAATTATGAAAATTTTATAAAGTTTCTACTATCTAAATGCTGCAAGTGTAATACAATTTGTAAACAAGCCTTTATCATTTTTATATCTTCTTTTAATATTTTAATATTTTAATATGTTGAGATACCTATCACCGTGCAAAAGGCGTAGTAGCTATTGACTACACTCTTACGGTGGTGATATTAGTTCCTTGAATCTTAATTCTTAGGTATCAGGTGCTGGAGTAGTGTGGCACAAATCAACTCACATTGATACGACGACTAATTTCTACCCTTCCCACTGCGTCTTGAGTCTCCTTCTTATACCTTCCGTACCCCTGGCGGCTCCCTAGTGCCCATATATGCTAAGTCCCAGAGCCTTTACCGAGCCCCTGATTGCCTCTTTAGCACGTGACATCCTGGCACCTGACAGGTTGATTGTCTGATAACTGCAACCTTTCTTGAAAGTAGATACAGCATAGCATAGGCTAAACAACATGAAAAATGGTAGTTATGTTAAAGAATACAAAAGTAATATCCCGTATATAAGCGTATTCATATTGCAAAATCTGATATAATTCTTTTTTTTTGGTAGACTGGTGATTATCTGCCTAAGAAATGCGCTGACGAGATGCATGTTTCCTAACTAACAATCACTCCAAGGACATAGACCTAGATTGGCTATAACGTTTGTCAGCAAAGCCGTTGCATACAGGTCTACTGGCAGCATAGCTGGGATGACCTACTTTATCATGTGACCCATTAGAGCATGAGAACAAACCAATGTGGGTGCTAGGATGAAATATGGTCACAACTTTTAAAATCGTTGATTTATTTACCGAAGTTGATTTCGATTCCCACTGTACAACAAGATAAAGTTTGTCAGGTGGGTATGCACTGACGGCTCTGTCACATATTATAGGATATGGTAAAAAGCGACCCCTGTTGGGCACGGCGATACGAAAGCGCCACATGAGTCACACCTTCACTCTCGAACGCCTGCATAAAAAGCGAAATTCGCCAAATATATATGACACCAAAGGGGAGGACTCATCGAAAGAATCCATTACTTTTCAGCGAAACTAAACTTGATCCTTATAGGACTAAGAATGCTTGGCCACGTCTCCCTCCGCGTCTGCGACCTCGAAGCCTCTGTCAAATTCTACACCGAGGCCCTTTCTCCCCTTTCCTACGTCGCCACACGTTTCCCGTCCGTTATTGGGCTCGGCTCTTCATTCTCTTCAGCTCCGATTCCTGATTTGTGGCTCCGGGAGTACAAGCCAGGTCCGGAGAATGACTACAGCCAGAAACCCACACCGATACATATCTCATTTTACGTGAAAGGACGGAAGACAGTTGACGACTTCTATACTTGCGGGATCAAGGCTGGAGGAAAGGACAATGGTGCGCCAGGGGTGAGGCCGTGGATGGAGGGATACTATGGTATGTATTGTACGACGGTGATGTCGCAGGTGTTTTTGAACCGTGAAACTGAATGTGGTTATTTATTCAGCGGCATATCTGCTAGACCTTGATGGAAATAATGTTGAAGTGGTTTATTTTGAGAAGAATGCTGGTGGAGAGTAGGATAATGTGATAGCGGCGTGATATGTAGAGGTAAAGGAAGAAGGGGCTATACAGCAGGCTGCAAGCGCAAGGGACGTAAGTGGTTTAGTGACTGGCCACTCTTTTATAATTAAACAATATACTTATCGAGGTATAGTCGGCTCACGTGCCTTGTCTCTCTCCACCGTGAGCACCGTACTTTAACCAGGCCAAGTATTTTCCAGCTGCACTAATGGCACTACAGTAGCAGGTATTGTGACCTGGGATGATTGACTCCAGCAAAAGCGTCGGTATCCAAAACTACTGCAACTTTAAGAAGCCGTTCATTTATCTTACTTTCGTTCGAATACTGCCATTATAGTCAAGAATATCCACCTTGGTATAAAAATTGAGATTGAGGTGGACGATAGGGACCAGAAGTTGACCCCAAGCGATCTCGTCTGCCTGTCCCAAGCCTCCTTTGCCAGCTACAGAATAATAGTCTATGCAGCTTCTTGTAGGCTCTTTCTCACGCCTCCTTATCTTTCGTGACACTAATGAATAATAGCTGGCACCTAGGAAGATGTGTTCCTTCCAACTACTCAGACCATCTGGATATTTGCTAACTAGGCAGAACCTCTCATTTGTGCTATAAGGAAAGATGGAGATAGCATCTCGGCAGCATGTCTAGAGGAAAATAGACCTCAGGTAACGTTAATTCGAATTGCCAGTAATGTCGGAGTATCGGAATCGGAGAATGTATGCATTCTTAGATATCTGTGGTATCAGCTAAGCTAATGCTATGCTTGGTATAGTTCCAGTTACTTTCAAGGTGGAAACCGAAGCCGAAACCGAGGTGCTGCGGAAAGTTATATCTTGAAAATTAAAGCGTATGTCAGGAGCTTGTAAAAGGCAAGAAATAGCATCAATGAGAATGTTGGTAATTTGAAACCTTGTCTGATGTTATCCTGTCCACTCGTGACGCCGGACTCAATTGAAGGTTTCATCAACTGGTTCGCGGATATCTCCTAAATTCATGCCTGCAAAACGGATCCTGACCTTACACCACAGGGTTCTGGATTTCGACAGCCGATACCAGCGATCCGGATGCACCCAGCATTGAACGAAAATTTCCTTGTCGTAATTTCCCGGAGACTCTAGCAAGTTCAAGGTGATGAATTGAGGCAGGATATATTCATGATTGATAGCGTCTTTGGCCCGCCTACACAATATCCTTCATGGTCAAAATTGATTCAGCTTTGAGCTCAGGTAACGGTCTTGGTCTCATCTTCCAAGACTCGCATTACTTAGTTATCGGTGATCGCATTCGAGTTCGTACTGAGCGACAGACCATTGCATCTCTACAGTATTTATTAAACTCTGGTGCTCTGAATGCTAAAGTCACGATCTGTGATAGTCGAGCGATTTCATATATTGCCTCAAATTAAAGCAAGGGAGAAGAAACTAGGGTTTATTGATTGGAACTCAAGACTGACTTTTAAAATAAGTTCGGTTCTGGATAATCTAGTATTGTGAAAGCAATCAGATCTCTCTGGGCAAGTCTTTTTTACCAATTGATTTGGCATATGCTTAGAGAGGAGCTAACTCTTTTTGGATATTTAAGGTTTGCCTTATAAATATACATTGGGAGCCGTAGATTTTTGGAAACACGATTTTGTAGGCCGACATTCTTCACTTGCCATGTTATTGTAAGCTCAACCGCGGAATAAATGAGAGCAAGCTGCAAGGACCCCACAGTAATGCATGTGGGGATTTTTGTAAGGCCAGAATTAGAAGAGAGACATTTCTTTTGTCTGGTTGCGATGAACGTATATTTGCACTTTTGTTAAACTTGTCCAAACCAAACCTGTCATTGTTAAATCCTAGTGATATAGGTACCGCTTCAAGACGGCTTGGGTGCGGACAATGGCTTGATCCAACACTTTTACATAAAGACCGCATAATTTAAAGAACATCTGCGAGACCATTAATCCTCTCGCTATCGAACAGCGTGCAGAGAAGGCTTTTATTTCCCAAAAGCGAGAAATAGGGTTGTCTTTCTTTAAAACGAAAAGGAATCCGCTGGATACCTGGCTGAAAAGGGCTCTATCCAGTCTTTATGAACGGCTTTATTAAACCGCCTGTTAAACGTCGTTTTTCCTTCCCGAGAAATGAGTGGCTCTAGTCTTGCATTAAACCTATGTACTAACAATGCTCACTTCACGTGTCATCTTGTCAGGTGGTCAAAGATAGGTAGAGAACACTGTCATTGCTTGACCATAGGCGTCCTATTCTCTGTGCCTCCCCCTTTTCTAATCATGTCTCCTGCTAGATTATTCCGCCGGGTTGCCCGGGATATGTTGTAGGTGCAGAGGTTGATTTGTGGGGCTTCGTCGACTAGATATCCCAAAAAGGCCTGAGTCGGGCGCGATCTGGGCCGTGCCTTCGCCTGTTGTGTTCTTGAGTCATGACCAGATTGTGTATGGAGAACTTCAATGCGATGAGGCCTTTGTGGATAGGCGATCGTCCATTCCCATTGGCCGATGTCTGCCAAGGCATAAAGCGGCAGGGCCATGCTGCTAAGTCAGCCAAGATATTACTTCCTTCCGAAAAGATAGTGGTCAATGCTGTAACCAAATTTACAATTCCCGTATTCACAACATTTGCAGAGAGCGCTCTCATGCCGGCGCTCACGCGCTCCCGAGGCTTGTTTGTATATTGGTCTATCCATCTCTATCCCCCTCCACCTTTTGAGTCGATATACAATTCTCTCTGCATATGAGCTATCAGTAGATGGCTGGCTAAAACTTTCACATTTTTTGCAGTGTTGGTGGTACACTCAAGTATTGTATTGTTGTTCAGGCTACATTTGTATCGTGACCGCAATTTCTTTGCTTCTCCATCCACCTTTGCGACAACCTTTGTTCAAGCATTTGGGCGGCCTCAAAATATCGGTATCAGATTCTTCAAGAATCCCTCTGTCCTCATCCTTCGCGGGAAAGGTGAATAAGGATTCCTCCTCCTCCGGACGGTGGAGAACACTGTCGTGTATATCGGGATACATTGACCACGGTTTTCCAGATCTTGCGATCTTGGCTTTGGTTTTCATTACGAACTTCGATCTCTATATGATTTCGGCTTCTAGTTCGACATACTGATAGTACCGGTTTCAAAAAGGAGACGAAATGCGTTTGCGGGATCAGCAAGTATTATGCAAGTATTACAGTAAGTCAGTCAAAGACTTCGAGGCAGCAGTTGCGTTGCAAAAATAAACGGGGCTTGCAATTTTGAATTTTCAGTGTCATGGTTCATTCAGCAATTCGTTGACGTGGCCGTAATTTGATCTGATTTGCTTTTGCTTCTTTATGAAATGATAGGAAGCATCAATTAAATGTATTAAAGTAATAAGGGACTATCGTGACATAGTAGGTTGGATAACCTGCTTCTTAATTTTAATTAGTAAGAATCGGCTGAGGTCGTATTCAGTCGTGTATACTCTGCCTCACTTGTTTGAGTCTTCTTAGCAACCAAAACAATAAAACAGCACAAAAATGCATTTCTAAAATAGATCTACTGCATGTTAAAGCAAAGGCTACGAGTTTTGTTTGGTCTTTTTTTTTTCTTCACAAGCCTACTGGCTAAACCAACCCAAGTGACCACCGATTAGACAAGCGACTATCTGTAATATTGTTGGGTCGACATGTCAGGAGGTAACTTGGAGAATTACTATTTGGCCTTACCCGGATATAGGATAATTACTATTTGGCCTTATCCGGATGTAGGAGAATTACTATTTGGCCTTATCCGGATGTAGGAGAATACTGGGTCTTGGAAAATATAAGGTTGCCGGGGAACTTCTACGTACGTAACATGAAGTTCCGAAAAATCTAATAAGGTTGCAGTCCAAAATTTCCTAGTGTTAATAGTGGGAACTACCCCAAAAACCTACTACTATGCATTAGCTAATATCCACCGACTCACCGCTGGGCTGCTGTGAACCATTGAGTGCAACGTTAAAGTAACAGAATATCAGACAGAGGATGGAGGTTACAACAAAAGATCTTGGCAACCTTAGCAACCTTAGCATGACAGCGCACAAATTGACTGTGCCGCTAATTGTCCGTACGCAATACGATGCTATGAGATTGGAATTCCTTAGTATTACTTGGTACACCTTAGTACCACTTGGCAATCTACTTATTTTTTTTCCGTGACTTCTGTAGTTGGTTAGTTAGCTTTACTGACTTCAAGAAATCAAGCTACCAAGAAAATAAACATCTTGTGGTGGTAGTCATGGGCTTAGATGTCTCACCGTAGGCTAGAAAGTGGCCTGTTGATATTAAAAATTAATCTAACTTGCGGTTTATTTAAAGTTCCTGGCTTGTTGCATAGATGAAGAGATTGCTATGAAAAAATTTACTATTTATTAGCCGTGAAGCAACCACAGAATTCACTATCATCTCATTCACCTTTTGTAAATCTTCAGCATCTAGTCAAGTTACTCACGCTACAATCTCTCACAATGAAGGTCACACTCCTAGTTCTTTCAATGTTGGCTTGCACTGTAGGTACTACTAGTATTCATATATTTGAAAATAGATCAATACTAATCAGGTACTAGATGGCTGCTTCCCCACCAAACCTGTCACTTAGGGAGACAGGTGAACTGTTAACTGAGGAGGAAATTCTACTGTCTGATGACTTCGATGGCATAGCTCCCATGGAGTTCACCGGACCCGTTACACCCGGTGGACCAGAATTCACTCTCTTTGGAACTGCAGAGGACATCCTTAAGCAAATCCATGAGCTTAACCCTTCATATGATGTTTGGGCCTTTCCTGAATATGCGGCCGACTTAGAGGCCAAAGGCTTTACTCGAGAGGACCTTGCAAGCTCTGAAAACCTTGCTCAGAGCCAGGCCTTTAATCTCACCGCCTACGGCGGTTTGGAGAAGCGTGTGGAAGGTGTAAGCTGAACTCCTAACTTTTTGACCAAACCAGATATTTAACTACAAACATCCAGGTCAACTGTGATATTGGTCAGTGGGTCGGACAGTGGTTTCAGTGCCTCGACGCAATGACGAATCTTATGAACTTAGGCAGTGCATGGTGCAAAGCACCAGCAAAGAAATGCGCTCGGATGGGCTGCTCTCACAGCTGTGGAATGTGGCTCTGCAGTAAGGTTAGTACCATGATCTACTTTCTCTGTCAAATAATAGATATAAGGATACGGAAGACTAATATGGTATGGATTTTCAGATGGAAAAGGAAAAGAAGGTCCATTGTGGAGATGTTGCACATGATGTAAGTGTGATTGCCGAGGAATGCCAGGATGTATTTGGCCGTATTCGAGGCCGAAAGGCCTATTCCAGCTATAATATCAAGCTTGGCGAGATCACATGCTGAAGAAAGTCTCTTGGTTTTGGTTAAATACTTGTTAGATGTATATATTCGCTTCAAACGAATACTGAACAGTTACTTGAGCCTTCTACACTAGTCATCAGTTTAATTAGCTAAATAACAAAGTTAAAATTGCCTTGCTTGCTAGCATTCTTTTAACACCATGTTTATAATAAAATAATCTATAATTGAGCATCTCTGCTTGTAATTAGGCTTTGCGATTTTGTCTAGCTATAATATGAATTTTCGGATTATTTCAACTAGTCTCCATTTCTAAACGCATTTTGGTGACTATTCGTGCCAAGTTCCACGTTAGTTCTTTTGAGGACTTCCTTATATGCGATATATCGGGGCCGTATCTCAGATTTTACATCAAAAAGTTGGGCACAATCGAGAGGAGATTTGCCTTTATTGCTTCTCGAGTCTCCAGGTTTCACAACAAGAAGGGTACTTATATATGCGGACTGGAAGGATGACTGAGAATGCTGAAACGACAGGTAGACATAACGGATCAACAACTTGGTAGCTCCTGTATCTTTTGTCTTCTGACAATTGAGTGTCGACATCAATGATATGTGATCAAACTAAG
Organism: Chalara sp. BL73; assembly: GCA_918026815.1. NCBI lineage: Eukaryota > Fungi > Ascomycota > Leotiomycetes > Helotiales > Chalara > Chalara sp. BL73. The sequence continues at coordinate 39,393 of CAKJVC010000095.1, forward strand.
GAAAACTCGATGTTCTGGTATTCGCCACGCTCCTTTGCACTAACCGCTTCACCATGCATCAAACTATCAATATAACATTCGGTAATTATTTTGTACTGAGCACCGATTGGCGGTAAAAGAACCGGAAAGTCACATCCGCACACGATAGCGATCACATCGTCTTTGCGCACCTCCTCAGGCACAAGTCCAAGATAGCCAGACTTTGTGGTCACCAGTCTTCTTCCAGTGATTGATATCCGCGCGAGCGACATAGTCTTGGCATCAACTCAGTCAGACGGCATTTTGGGAAAAAGAGCGCTCTTAATATGCCAGGAGTGACGGGAATTAACTTTTTCAGCTGGTAACAAACACTCTGCAATATGTCAAACAAGGCCTCGAAATTACAATGAAAAAGTCCCTTTTTGTGCTCCTTGAGTAGAGTTCGCCAGGCGGCATGAAACGGATAGCAGAATTGATCGCCTGTATCGACTGCGAGATAAGCTTAGACTGTTAGATGTTGCGACAGAAAACAATATGAACACAATTCAAGGAGGAATATCAGTTTCAAACAATAAGAAAACTGACTCGAAGTCCAGACATCACAAGTAAATTTGGCTTGAAGTAAAAGTCTTAGGCAGCGGGGGCCGCATGACAATGTACTCTAATGTATATTACTGTGTCTTATTCTATTTGTCTCTTTACAATCTGAGAAGTATTTCAAAACCAATTCACTACAATGGCTTATGTCGGCAGGTGTTGTAAGGTTATATTTGCAAGCTCTAGCAATATTCCTTTGACTTAATTCTGTAAACTGCACGTCCGTTTCAATTCGCGCCGTCGGCGATTTTAGCAAGGACAATTCTTAAGAACCATGCCACACTTCCACCGACATTATTATGGTCAAAGGGCCAGGTCCCTGCTTTCTGACTACCTGTCGAATAGGAGACGAAGCGCTAGAAAGTTCTATCTAGAGCAAGCGCCTGTCAATGCTCGCAAGGGCATCAGGCGCCAAATGCTCCCTCAAGACAACCATGAACTGCTGACCACCTTTACCGACCGGATCAATATGAAAACCAGCTTCTGTCCAACTTGGCTTATCAAATGCGCAAAGTTCGATATCAGCCTTCATATCCTTGCTCCTCAACATTTCCAACACCGCTCTAACATGTGTGATATGCTGCGCTTTGTTGTTGTCGAAGACCAGAATATCGCTGAGATGGCCAAGGCGGAATGTGTTTCGGAGTTGGGGTGGACTACTTAATGCACCCTGTACGGCTTGTGGGGTTGTCCGAATGTGAATGCGTGTGAAAAGGGTTGCATTCTGGAGATTATCCGCTGCCGATGCGGGGTTGGGGTAGAATACAGAAGCCACTGTTGCTTGACGCCATAACTGCTTCCTATATCATTAGCTAGGCATTGAATTAGTGATTCAGAACACACACGAGTCTATCAGAAGGTTGATCGCAAGTACAGCTGCAATCCTTGAGTGGGTGGAACGGTGTTGTCACAAATGTGACATCAAATTCGCCCTTGGCTTCACAGCCGCTAATGCTTTTTGCCAAGGCGATTTGGCTTACTAATCTCGGCCCCGCCCGGGTATTGCCTCGGCTCCTTGCTAAATATAACCCCTGCCTTTTGGACTGCGCCACTGTTGAGCCACTAAATAGGCTTCTTTATATTAAGTTGTGGAGGCGGGATGCTGGGGAGGTGAGATGGGGAGGATGGTAAGTAATACCCGACATTTTGGTACTATTAGAAATCCTGTTAGGAACCTACCTGCAATCCTGTCTTGCTCTAAATGACAGAACGAGTAAGGATAAGGAGGAACTAATGAGAGGAGCAGTGACAGGAAGTAATGATCAAGAGTTCAGCCACCTCCAAACTTGAAAACTCTGTTAGTGCTATTAATTATTTGAACAAGAGAGCATATTTTTGAGTATAAAGACCTCGAGGAAGACTCGTTGAATCAGTATCCATCATCCAAGCACACTTACACTTTATTAACAACATTCAACTACAACTTTATCAACTTGTTATCTTCGTTCCAAAGCTTTACCATGCAATTTCTTTATTTCCTCGCTACTCTCTTAGTACCTATTAGTACAGTCTCTGCCTTAAAGCTAGGTCCAGTTGCGCCGGCATCTTTACCTAAGGGGACTGTAGGGTAAATCAGACCTACCTAATCCCGTCTTTGCAAAATAACTTCTTGCTAATTCCCTTTTTTTTGTTCATAGTACATATAAAGCATCTGTATCCCGTCCCCCAGCCAGCCCTGCACCCGGCGCTGTATCCCGTCCTGCATCCCGACCTGCATCTGCATCTCGCCCCAAATTAGCTAAACGCGCACCTTATGACGTCGCGGATAACCTCTTAAAGCTGCCAAACGCCCTATATGTCGACGTGGGTACTCTCGGCACAGTCACAATCACCACAGAGCTCACATGGCGGGATGGAAAAAACGTAATTGGTTCTTCAGGTTTTGGAGCATGCCATGCGGTGGTTATCAAGGCTGGCCATAATGTCGCTGTCGGTCATATTATGACCTGGACTCCAACTATCCAGTCACAGGTGCAGGCATGGGCCCAATTTGCAAAAGATAATGGTGGGAGAGCGTGGATCTGGGTGCCACAGGTGAATTCTGCCGATGAACAGCCGACCCTGGTAAGCAGTATAATTACAGCACTTGGCGGGTTGACTACCAAAAAGGTTGTAAGGGAGCGCTCGCAAAATGTTGAAGCGTCGAAGATCACAGCGATGGCCGTAACAACAACCCAAATCATTATGGGGATGTATGAAGAAACGCTTTAATGATATGGCGACCGGGTCCACCGCGGTTATTCTAGATAAGGATTTTAGGGCATATCACAAGATTTAGAGTGGGGGTTTCAATTTGGGAGGGAAAAAAAGACTACTACATCCAGCTGCGAGTCGGTCCACCGTGCTACTACTCGTGGGTCGCTTGTTCGGCAGCTCCAACAATTTAGACCAATGAAGCCAGAGTTCAACCTGTTACTTACTTTCTATTGGACCAGCCAGCCTAGGCAGCCATCTGTGATATCTTTTGCAAAATGTGTTGTTAAAGCAAATCCTCTGACGCCTGAATTACCCTACAGCATTAGTTGAATTGATCCACAGCGCGTGTCGTGACAGTATTTGCAAGTATAACAACAAAAGCAAGTTTAGTAAAGGATATCTATAAGATTCTTATATCAGCAGAAGTATACAAGCAGTTCGAGTTTTTGAATCCAGCTAATACTTTATTTAGTTTACACAAGTAAGTTTTAGTGCAAAAATAAATAAATTGCATAGAAAAAATGTAACGCTTAAACGAAAGCTAAAGCAATAAAAAAATCAGGCTGCTGCAGAAGTGGGCACTACTACATGGATCACAATTCGCACCAGCAAAGCACGAGCTCGTACACTTTACTAGAGATCCCAAGGCAAACACGGCACACCCTCTCCGCTTGCCACACGCCACTATCGAAGCTTCACTGTCATGCCGATACCTCGTTCTTTCTTATGTATTCTATCCCCATTCTCTGCCCTTGAACCAGCCTCCCCACCGTTATCCTCAGGCCACCTACAAAAATACAGCATGGACAGTCCCTTCAACTCCTACAATAATGCCGACCCATCCTACACTCTTCCCCCTAACGCAGGCACCATTACCCACCAATACTCCCAATCCATCGTTCGTTCGTCCCTCCCTCGTCCGCACCAGTGGTCGCCGCAAGACAACCAGCCCAAAGTGTGATCTCATCGAGCTTGCAGATTCTTTTTGCTGCCTTTCTTGCTCTCGCTTCTCTTGTTCTAAGATTTCTTGCGCTTGCAAGCCCTGTGCCAAGCTGGATGTGCGAATGTCTTGCGTATTCGCTGAGCATCGAAAAAGAGGTGAACAGTACTAGAGATCAAGCGATTAGCCTTCTGTCGATTCTGCTAGATCTATCTCAGGATAGCTCACCGCCCGGCCCCTTCCCGGGCGCTGAGGTTTCCATCGCAGTTTTGAGTCTTGCCTTCACTCAAGGTTTGGCCACGCAGCTGTAGAGGCAGCTTAATCCGCCGAACCTCCCTCCCGCGTGGTGAGGTTAGAGGCAGAAATTGGCGTGATAACGAACTTCCGGTGCCTTGGCGATTATCGGCTACAGATGGCATCAGAAGCACCGACGTCTTTCCATTATTAGCCTCGTCATCAGAGATCATGATCTCGCTGCGCTCAGGACAACATCGGCAAACGAAAAGTTCAGTCCTCGAGGCACTAGAAGGTACCAACAACCTAGGGACGACATATACTCTCCTAAAAGGCTGTCGCGGCGTCACCGACCGCACCGATCGATATGTGTCATGAAGATCGGCTTCAAACTGAGGTGGGGAAAAAGGTACAACCAATGGTGCAAGATGCGAACATAGCTAAGTCCCCCTCCTAGCTTGGAAGATCTGTGACTATCGGTCCGGAGCAATCTGGCGACGGTTCTATAAAGGATGGAGAGGCCTACGGACACTCGTTCTCTGCAGTCAGGATCATGGCCAGCGATCAGGGCGAGGGAAGTTTGCGGGTCATTGGAGGAAACAAAGCAGTAGCCGGTGCCGCAGTAGGACCTGGAATGCGGGGACCTTTCTTGGTCCAAGTTGAGTCTGGTCAGAAGTGTACGTTTGCAGGCCATTATACAATACAGCTTGTGTACGATAGGAAGGATTAAGATTTCAGAAAATAGATCAGTTCTCCGAGCATCTCCTGAGAGATTTGAATTAGCGGCACCCTTGTGTACTCGATCAGCAATATAATCCAGAGAAAGGCATCCCCAGCATCCGACAGGAACGCCATCAATCTTTCCTTGGCCAGAGCTGCAGGGCGATGTGCAGGCAAGGTGTGGAACCCAAGTTGGGAGGTAAGAGCCAACGGTAGGACTCCACCAACTGCTCAGCTACCAGATCTCTTCTCAAGAAGCTCCGGGTACCAACTACGACCTAAAATCCACGCTGCAGAGTATTCAGCTGAGTGCCATGACAGATATTACGATAGGAGACTCACATTCGGGGTCTTCTTCCATCGCCACTCGCAATCGCTCATTTGACTGCCTTCCCTTGCCTAGAAAATTCAGAAGGATACCCGCAGCCTCTGCATGTGGCAACAACGATACAGGCTCTGTATCGGCTGGTGGACGTCCAATCCATCTTCTCGAAATCAGCTTCTCTTGCAACTCGCTCCATCGTCGATCGACAAGAGCAGGATCAACTTCAGGAGCTGTGATAGCCAGGAATTCCTTCAGCCCAACCACCTCAAGCTCATCTGGACCTGGTGCTTCCGTGGGAGGCCGATAAACTTCAATGCTCTGCTTGCGAGGACGTACAAAAGCGTAGCGGACGTAGTTGGCATCTGGAAATGAGAGGTGTATTCCTGGTTCACTCCTCTTTTCGTACAGTTCTGACGATACAATGACAGTCCAGCCGCCAGGCACTAGGTCGCGCATTCGAGGCCAGCAATTGTCATCCATGGCAAAGCTCTCCGCCATAATGGGACTGATTTCGGCTGAGGTGAGGGGGTTGTCGGATAGGGATGATGGAGCACTGGAGAACGCGAAGGTTTGAGCCTCCGGATTCATGTAGCCCATTTGTGATGCTGCTATAAGTGACCGAGCATAGACAATGAAGCCGGCTGCAAAACGCTCCGGTTTGAGGAGCCCGTCCCCAAAGTGAAACAGGTCGTGGGAGTATTTGGGCTCATAGTATGTACTGATTGGCATCCGGACAAGCATTTGCTGGATGGGGAAGACCTTAAGAGGGGAAACTTGAACCCCATTGGTAAGACCCTTCGCTGCATTCTCTGGAGCGGTTGGAAGCCAGAACCTTTTTCGCAAGGCCGCTGAGTAAGCACCTGCAAACATAACCTTAACTCTCGAGAGCAGTTCGGGGCGGGCAGCCAGAGCTTCAAAAAGTTGCCCGCTTAAGACATCCCTTTCTCGAGTGGGGCTCTGCAAGAAATATATGTCGCGAAGAGTATCTGAGCGCGATAGCCCATCTATGAGCTCGATGGACGGGTTCAAAATGCCGTCGATGCAGAGGCTGATGGAGGTGACTTTCTGCATCTTCGGAACGTTAAAGACAGCTGATAGAGCTTCGACAGAAAGACGGCCTAGTTGTTCTAACCCGATATGCTCCTTCTCGGCGAAGGCTAATCGGATGAGTTGGCCAGCGGATGCGGTATGGCCCAGGTGAGCGGGGTTTTGTAACAGGTTGCGCCAGAGGATCTCTTGAAAGTTGGGAATAGTGCGCACTCCATCGAAGATTGAAATATCAAAAGTTTCCACATCCAAGGTATTTTGCTACAGGCAAGGAATCGCAGTCAGTATTATACAGTAAGACAGTTTGATAAAGCTTCTTGTCTCATAGATATCATTCAGCGCTCTATCAGCAATAAAAAGAACATCGGAAGTGTTTGCAATATTAAAGGTGTCTTAGAAAATGGCCACCTGCAATTAAGCTTCTGATTGCCTGTTCAGACAGTTTTACTTTTACCGCTATGGACAGGCCTCCTAGCGGAGGGAGGCCCTCACCCCCTGAGTCTGATGGCCAGATATATTCCAGTGCTGTGGAATCCACAAGTGGTATGTGCGCCAACAACTCGATGATATTATAATGCGAAGAAAGCAAAATAGTTTCTTGGTTCTTTGCCATGTATTCCGCAGCAGACATGACTTTTCGGGGTCGCACCTCGTCCACGACTCTGAACTCACCGCCCGACTCAAATGCCATATGAAGCCCCATATAGCTCTGCTGTCTGACTGCCTCTGCAGACGGGGCCCATTTCATCTGGGCCGAAGCAAAACCGACAATGCCGTAACGAACCGCATCCAAATCTGTGATGTCGATAACCACCATCCCCCATTCGGAGCTGGTATCGCGGTAGACTGTTGACAAAGTCTCCGGAAATGCTTCTCGAGTCAGTCCTTCTAGTGCATCAAAACCGACGCCTTGGAGCAGGCAAGCCGCAGTGAAAGGGAATTCCTGCACAGCAGTCCGATCCCAGACTTTCTTGCGCATCGCCCAGCTTGGGTTGCCGCGATCGGATTCCAGTAGATCTATGGACTCCGGACGTGTCTCGGGGTCGGTGTCTCTCGCGTAGTAGCCAGCGGCAAGGGACAACTCGGCTTGAATGGGAAGATGGTTTGCCGTGTCCGCGAAGATGGTGATGATTCTGTGGCAAGCAGCGATCAAAGGGGTTCCTTGCATATTCTCATCTGCCCCGGGCATTCCTATGCTGGAGACTATAGCGATAGGACGGTGATGGCCTGCAACCTTGGCTACGACGAAAAAGGCCCATGAACACGGCTGAACAATGTCCCCGACAATTCTCCAGTACGGAGTAAAGGTCGTGGACGCCATGACGGAACAATATCAGGATGGAGCAATTATGAAATGCGTCGAAATTGATGGAACGACAATTTATTGATGACCATTGAAGAGATGCGGAGGCATTGATGGGCGGGGATAGTAGACATTAGATTAGCTGCCTAAAAGCTGCTTTGTGCTCGCTTGATTCTCCTAGCGGAGCGGGATTCGGGGGACAAAGGTGCAAAATTTGGGAACCTAAATTTTCCCGATTACGTCGACGAAGGTTTTGATTCAGGCTACAGTTTGGCGAGGGTAGAAAAATCTTGGCCCAGGGTAGAAATCATAGCTTTAAGAGCTCAGCCAGGGTAGAAATCTTACCCTGGCATATGCCAAGCATAAAATAAGCCATGCCAAGAAGACTCGCTTCGCTTTTTTTTTTGCGACGCGTACAATATAACTTTTGAACTTTGAAGTGAAAACGTTACAAATCTGTATTTCTGCGTTGCTCAATTAATTCGACTATAAAAACTACTGCAACTAAATTTGTAATTAAATAAATGAATAAGCTTAGTGTAGAATTTCTTATGAAGCATATGCCAACTTTTCTGCTTATTATAATAGCTTTCTGGAGTAAAAATGAATACTAGAATATGCTTTGCATATGCTTACAGTATGCAGTCCTTTACACGCTAAGCCTATGTTGTGCATTTGCCAAGCATAGTTCTAACCAGATTTGATGTTCGCTTAAGTTTACTCAGGGTACAAATAGTTGCACAAAAAGTTGACCAAGGGTAGAGCGTTTCTTAGCGTTTTGCCAAGAAATTTTCTACCCTGGGCCAAGATTTTTCTACCCTCGCCCAACTGTAACTAACCCCTTTCCGAGGGTCTGATTTATGAGATAAGGATCGCGATTCTTATATTCCATCAATTATTACAATATGTCTTCAGCCACTGCCTACGCAGCTTCGCCGAACCTATTCAATCTGAAGTCATTGCGGTCTGCACTATATGCTACATAACGGGAATCTCATTTTTGATTAGGTGTTACGTGCGAAACTCTATGAGCATCTCTGCAAACATCTTCAAATCTTGATGTGATTCGGCATTAAAGAGGTGCATCTGGCGTCCACTCGCTCCGCCTGGAGATGGCTCCTGTGCATGTGCGCATACATACTGAAGAACGCCAACAACGCACCTCCTATCCAGCACCCCCTGCAAATGGCCCTCGATGTAGCTACTCGCTTGTATTATTATTCATGGACACATGACAAATGGGTATTCCCGGCATAGCGGCTTACAAAGCTGCTGGTGTATAGAATCGATCAATCTGCTTTGTTATTACATGTGAAACGAGTAACGGACTTTATAGAGGGTGATATTCCTGTAATCGTCGAGAATATTCTAATGATGGCTGTCTACTCTGATATGCGGCCTCACGATGTCATTTTATCACCTATTATGCTTATCGATTCAAGCAATTATCGACTGGGAGTTCGTTGCCGGTGCTCTTTATGCTTCGCTTTACCGCGTTATCGAGATGCTATTCTCTAGGGAATCTCGCCTAAAGATTTAGTGCTGAGTTGTGCACGCGAGGGGTTGCGTACGCTTTTAGAGTGCGATCCCGGAGTGGAACATGCGCGAAGCAAAGCGGGTGTTTCTAGAGTGGTTCCGGTTTGACTATATATGAAAACAGAGTAAAGACCGGGTAGCTTGGGCGAGAAAAACGAAGATACTGGAAACAGAATGTAAGATTAGCAAAGAAGCTGTTGAGGAAGTATAAATCTACTTACGAAGCATTTTAAGTTTGCAGAATAGTTAATAATTTTGAATGTATTAATCTTATATTTGAAACACTTAACCCTGCTTTTGTGTCTTAACTTGATTTCTTGTTTTAATAGACAGTAAAGAATGATAATCGGCATAATCTGGCAAGAACAAGCTGAGCTGATATATCTGCTTTTTTTCTATTCTACATCTTTACAATAACAGAACGAAATCAGCGCTACTACTCACTTTCTCACCGGCAAAGTCTTCTCGTTTGGGCAGATTATCGTTATGCCCAAAAGAGTCCAGCCGAACGCATGGCATAACTTAGTGCTTCTGTAACAATCGGTATGCCCAGGGCACGGCACGGAAGTCATGATACAGGAGCAAGGGGTGATGATCAGGGTATGAGGGGTTTCAGACCCAATACGGGGGAGAGTCGGAGTCGCCTATATATAAAGGCCTGTTCCTATTCTCTACAGTTGCTCCACATGTTTTTGTATCCTTAGTACTTTAGACCTATAAGGCAATCACTATCAGCCTATTGTACGCACTCCCATATGCCTCTATTCTAGCCAGTGATTCCTTGCGTCGTTACAGCTTCAATTCGCTTTAAGTTCGCTTTTTGTAGACCGACCGACTCAGAAAGATCAACTAAGTAAGCAAAATGTTCAGAAGCACATTGATAGTTAAAATAGTTCGTTTTTACAAGTATGTAAAAGTTTCATACAGGCAAAACAAAGCAAAACTATTTTTGTGGCAAAACTACGTTAGTAGGCTAAGCTTGGAACGGCTAGTACTTGCAGACTATAGTCAGATTTATACAGCCGCGAGATTGTATCGAAAAAGAAATTATACTAAAAGCCAGATTACTTTTTACTAAATACAAAAAAAGTAGGAGGCTGAGCGTAAATAAAAATTCTAAGCTTTTGCATAAATAAAATCGGCCACAGAATTTCATACTAACAACTTTACACTTTTTATTGTTAATAAGCTGTGCCACTAATGTGATTCTCCTTTTTTTTTTCTAATGCTACTAGCTTTTAGTGTAACTTCTTCAGAACGCGGCATTGTTGTTACATGAATTTCTATTTCTGTTTAACTTTAAGCTAGCTGTAACAAATAGAGGGCAACAGGAGGGATTGCAATATAACAGGTAAGAACACATGACGGCAGATGTAATAGTGATGTATTGATATCAAAAGTGTGCTTGTCAGTCTAACAGAGAAACTCAAGCTTGCCTTCCTCCTGAAAGCTCTAGCTGTTCCTTATATCCTTCCAACTGTGCTGTAGCTGTCAGCCTGTGGCTGCTGTAGCTGAGCCTGTAGCTGCTGTAGCTGTATGCCTGTGGCTGTTGTAGTTGCATGCCTGTGGCTACTGTAGCGGTATGCTTGTGGCTGCTGTAGCGGTATGCCTGTGGCTGCTGTAGCTGTTATGATATCCGTCTCTAACCGGCCCTGGCTGTTACACTGGCTGTTACATAATATAAGTTTGCACTGTCGAAATATACATGAATCTCCCGGTGCTATTAGCGTTTTTTTTTTCTTTCTCTGTTAGTAAAGCTTCGGTGCCAATACGGTCTTAAACTGCTAAAATTTACATAAGTCTTCTAGTGCCACTAGACACTAGTGCGACTTTTCTTTGACACGGCATTACTGCTACGGAATGGTACTATCAGTATATTTGCCACCGGCAATCTCCCTTTTTTTATTCCTGCTAATACGGCTGTTTTTAACATAGTATACATAATTCTTCTTTTTAACTTCAGTGTTATTTTTTATAAAAAAACAGTCTTGCGGCTGTATAAGTCTTATAACGAACATCCGGCGAACCAGTTATTCTAATTATCCGCCGAAAAAAAGCTGATACAAGCTCTTTCTTGAAATAGTGCTACATGTACATAAATAGCACAGAATCAAACTCGTCGCTAGAGCACTTTGGCCTTTTGCTTTCTGCAAGCAGAATAAAAACTAGCAGAAAGAGAAAAGAAACACGTGGGGACAGTAAAGCATATCCAAAAGCAAAAAAGAATGAATTAAATGCTATAAAAAATCGTATTTTATAAAATCGCCCCTATAGATATTAATGAGGCGTTATAGGATAATAAGGCTGACTTACTTATTACGTGTATATAAGGAATGTGGATCTAAAAATGGCTCTGGGAATTTCGGTTGGAAGGAAGCCAAAATAGGGTCTGTGCTTGGAAACAAGATAAGAATGTGTAACCGAGCATCAATGGAGCCAAAACAGGCCCTTCTGGGGGCTAAAATGGCTGCTCATGCATCCTCAGGCTGACTCTACCGTTTGCTCAGTTTGCTCAGGGCCGAGCTCAGGTCGTGCTCAGGAATGCTCACCCTCAGCTCAGGTTAAAGCGGCAGCTGCTCACGTCCAAACTGTTGAACAGGTTAGGTCTAAGGACCATGCCTAAAGTCTATTGTAGGCACCTGTAGGCACTTGTAGGCACCGGTAGGCATCAGTGTGTTGACATGTGGGTATCACGCCTATAAGTAGAAGGATTCTCTCCTGTAGTTTGAGTTCTACAACCTTCAGCAATTGATACTCGTTTGCCCTATACTCTCTGAAGGCCGCGTGACTCTTTCTATTTGAACACAAACACTAAAACGGAAGCGGCCCAAAAAAAAAGTCGAGTCTGACTTATATGGCAAATAGTAAAACACTATCGCTAGCACAAAAAGTTGCAAGAAAGTTAATTAACCATGGCTTTTGAAAAGAGAGGCATCTGTTACAGAGCTATAATAACCAACATGGCCGCGTGCAATACTCTGCTTGCTAAGTCCCATTTTGAGGCTGAGTGTACACAACTCCATCAAGCGTGGTAGTGAGCGTTCCATTAGCCTCTAATTTGTTTTCGCCAGCCTTGATCCTAAAATGGAACCCACCAGGACTTGTTTTTTTGGTCCCTTTGGCAACGCCGGTCTGGACAATATCAGACTCCCAGTCGATTATACTCAGCCACGGTTGGGAGGGCGTAAACGTAGAAGTTACGTATTCATATCCATTCAAAATATGCCTACCGTCGTCGGAGTAATTTGTGTAGTTGACAGCGACAGTGTTAAAGTTGCCGGAGCTGTTAGGGCTGTGAATGAACCTCACATTGGCCGAGCCACGCTTCCTGCCTTTGAGCGTGTAATTGCCAGCAGTCAAAGTAGGCCGCGTAGGAGTAGTGGATCCAGGCGGAAAAAGCGTGGCCCACGGGATTTGAGTAGGAACAGCAAAAACTTTAGCGGGAGGTTTAGGTACGCAAGAAGTGCGTTTTGCGAGCATCAGTCTGTAGTTTCGGCCGCTTTGGGCAGTTGACACGGGACATACCAAAGGATTATTACTACCACAAGCAGGTGAAGTAACAAGAACCTGCCAGTACGTAATACGAGTGCTATCTAGAGAAAAAGCTGGATCAGACCTAGCATTCCAATTAGGATCGTTGATGCTGCTATTGCTGCCGTCTCCAGCAGTGTTAATTTGCTGGCCAAAATAGTTACCGCGGTCGCTGTAACGGTCAAGAAGAAAAGGCTGGAAAAAGCGGCGTGCACCGTTGTTGCGTAAAGCAGAAGAAGCCGTAACGGTCAGTATATCAACTAAAGGTGGAATTCCGCGCATCCCGGCCAACCACATTAAGCGGTTGCTGCCCCGCGTGTCTTCAACGACGAACCACTGGTTATCAGCAGAAAAGGCGATGGGATCAGCGTATTCAGGGTGGCTAGTAAGACGGCGGACTGCGCCGGTAATAATATGAATCGCATAGACATCAATATTGTTGGCTTCGCGTGATGAACCAACATAGAGAATTTCATCACCAGAGCCGCTAAAACCTCTAAGTTCACCAACAGATATAGCTTCATCGTGAAGAGACAGCAGGTCTCCATTAGCCGAAATTGGGCCTACGCCGTTGGGCTTGACTAGCGCGTTTACATCAGCCAGATCGTAGCGTGGGGCAAAAGGAATGCCGGTAGTTGGGGCAGCGTTAAACACAAGGCGGCCCAAGTAGGCGAACTGGCCGCCCGTGGAAGTGAAAGAGCTGAAACCCAAATGGATGTCGTCTGGGTGCATGCGTAGCTCCCGTGGGGCGCCGCCAGGCCCCGAGCCGTCAGCGGAAGTGGTCCAGTGGATGGGGTAAATGTATCTTTTGTCTGGAGTACAATCGTCGCTCGTCACAAGCTCCCCTCCACACTCGAAGATATTATGGCCCCAGAGTATTTTTTTGCCAGACCGAAAGGCATGCGGATAGTCCTTTTCCGGATCGAGTGAGACTGCATTTGCCGCCGGCACGGCACAACTGAGGCATTTCCACGGGTCGCCATTAGAGAAATTGGTGCCGTCGGCTTTAACAAGGATAAGTTGTTTACCTGAATAAATGCTCGCTGGGTCCGGTGCCGCCGGCGCGCCTACGAATTTGGCAAGAGCGACAATGTGGTTTCCATCAGGCGTAAAGCTACCTCCTTGGAATTCATATTCTACCTCTTTAGAAACGCAGCCTGTTCTACGTGGGTTGACTGCGGCTGTACAAGCACCTTCCGCTTCGCTCGGGGCGACAGGTGGCAGAGGTAGTTCAGTGATCTCGAACGGTTCCTGCTGAGGGGGAGATGGTACGGTGTTGGCTGAAAAGAGAGGAGCTGCTGCTGCTGCAGTGGAAGCAGCTGCGAGTGCAAAAGCAACAAACTGCATCTTGCGCGATAATAAATGGTCTCACCCTGGTGTATCTTTGGGCAGATCGGATCGGATCAGCTGCTAAGTAGAGCTAGAGCTGCTGTAGCTCTGTGAGGCAGAGCAGCGCTGCATCAATTTATACCGCCTCAAGCAGACAGTATAGTATCTTGGACCGCGTTAAAGCACAGGAAGAGGTTAGAAACAAAGTCTAAGCATAACTGGGAGGCGCCTCATTATGGACACAGATGAAAGATAATCCGAAACGGAGACCTGGACTTTTCCTTTAGTGAATCTTGGTGCAGTTTACCGTGTGTGCCTCATGCTACGCACCAAGCTACTCTATTCTTCTTACCTTGCAGAATATGCTTTCGTCGATAATATTATCAAAATACTTGCCATCAAGCCAAATTCGGTTCAACCGCCCCCCCGATGGATTTCACTAGTACCTTCAATTAAACTTATAGTTCCGTCCCCGCTTGATCGGAAACTATACTATTTGGGGAAGAGAAGACGATGCAAAGCAGGAGCTAATACCAGTGTGGATAATACTTCGTGTATATGCCGTATTAATTCAACGTGGGGGGGGGGGGGGGGGGCCCATGCTTGCGAGCTCTCGCTCCTTGCTTAAGGGATTGATACCCCTGTACGGACCCATTATGGGGTAGTATGGCCATATGGCCAAATACGTTAGTCTTACCGAGGAAACGTCAACCGCTCCCGAGGAGCCTGTATCGTTATGGCTCTCTATTTCCTACCCAGAGAAGAAGTCCGAATATAATTAGTGGAGCATGGCTGTCGCAGCCATGCTCGTCCGATACACTAATTCGTCCACTAATATCGAAGGTACAGCGGTTAACAGTTGTCACACCATGGGCCGCCACCACCTTACCTAATAAAGTAGTTTCTTTCAGGATCTTACGCAAAGTGGTGATGATTTTTATGGTGTTTTGTATTGCTCTATTTCTCTACTACTTTGTACACTTTCTATTTGCATTCATTATATCCCGACACCTTTGAAGCATTTATAGCTCTTTAAATTCGTAAGCTCTGATAATATTCCACGCTTTATTTATTGCGTTGCCCTGTTAACTATTACTCACAGTTTCTGGATAGTTGTTTTAAAAGTAATTTATTATAATATTCCAAACCTTTTCAATTAGGTTCAAGTCAAGGCTGTAAAGTGGCCAATACGTTACAGTCGTTAAAGCAAATATTTCTTAGTAAATGTAGGAGACCGTTTGTTTGTGTAGGAAGTAGGGGTTTTACGGATCCACATACGACCCACCGGGTCACGTGGTCCGCACAACCCCCATTTTGTAGAATCTAGAGTAGAACCTAATACAACAACAATCATTACCATATCCATCAAGAGCAAGAGCGTGGCCTACAAAGTAGAGCTGCGCCTTTTGCCCCGTGGAAGGTAAGCCCGTGATACCAACAGTTTGACATACAAAGCTGAGGTGGTGGAGCTTTAGACTCGTGATAGAGAAATGCAGTTGTTAGATAGACTAGGCTTAATGATCAAACCTAGTTCTGTGGGGAGATTCTAGAGGAGTAACATAACATGATGATACCATCTAGGCTTGCTGTGAGTATGGCTGAGACGTCTATTTGGGTACGCAATGCAACGTTTTTGGCATCAAATATACAATTTAGAAAGGGTGAAAATAAGCAGCTGGGCTCCTTGTATTCCATCCTTCTAAATCCCTAACGTTCTGTCGATATTTACCTCATACCCCTCCGTAGCCATGTGTCGATGTTTGTGCTCCTACCATATCCGGTGTTTTTTTTTTCGGTATATTCATTAATTCATTAATCCGTCTACCGTAATCTTAGAAGACTTGCCATGCAGCTGGCTTGCCATTTTCACTGAGTAGCCTGGTCCTTCTGGCTCCCTTGCTATCGCTGATGTTTGGCCGGCCAAGGGAAAGTATCGATTAAGCCCATTCTAGTCATCTAAAAGCAATTGGAAGATAGAAATATCTCATAATTTCATGTTAGACTATGGACTCTAGATCTAAGAATTTTCCTTGTCACTCTACCACTTGTGTTTCAAACGCCAGGCCAGTGCAGAAAATGGCCATGGCGGCATAAGAACTCCCACGGCTCATCACTGAATTGACGCCCGTTTTTATCTCATGAGAGCTTTATTGTAGACAGCTCCCACCTTATTTCTTACCACCCTCTTGTAGAAGGGTGGCTGGGTTCTTGGGGCCTGTCCACCGCTGCCTCAGGTAATGCGCTGCGCCCTTGGGTCTCCGATCCCGCGTGAAAACCCCCTTCTTGTTGCCGTCCACTCGAAAGACGGTGGATTTTGTCTCAAAATCCGCAAAGTTCCACACATGCTCTCCAATTACGCAGTCCAACCGGTCAAAAACTCGATGGTACATCTCCAGATAACGGATTTGGTATTCCTCGGACCAGGCGGTATCATAAACAGAATGTAAGCCCGCCAGAGTGTCGACGCCGTACTCGCTCATGATTATAGGCTTGCCGAAATTTTCCTGCCAGGCCCGCAGCTCCTCTTCCAGCTTTTCCTCTGCCTCAATAAGGTCTCCGGTGGAAACGTACCAGCCGTAATACCTGTTCAGGCAGAGGACATCGAATAGATCCGCGATCCTGTCTTTGTCTGGCGGCGCCCTTATTTCATTAGTAAAGCAGACAGGTCGCGTAGGGTCGAGCTCTCGGGTGAGGGCCACAAGAGGTTCCATGTATTCCCTCGCCCCTTCCTCAGCGGCTGCAGGCTCATTAGTTACAGTCCACATGACCACAGAGGGGTGATTTTTATCGCGAGAAACGAGCTCTCTAATAGCCTGGGCATGGGATAATTGTGTGGCTTCGCTCACTGCATCCGGGGCGAAGGTAGGCCGGTTTGGCCAGCCATGTTTGCCGGCGACAATTGCCAGATTGAGACCGACAGCAGGCGTCTCGTTGATTACTACAATACCGTGTCGGTCCGCATATTCCAAGACCTCTTGCGCGTAGGGGTAATGGGATGTCCTGAACGAGTTGGCTCCCATCCAGTCCATCAAGTAGAAGTCATGAACCATGTACGCGGGATCATGACCTTTGCCGCGTACTGGAGAGTCTTCATGCTTGCCGAATCCAGTAAAATAAAAGGGCTTGTCGTTGATGAGAAATCTGTTGCCGCTTATTTTGACGGAACGCACACCAACAGCAAGCTCGTACATATCTAGGACACCTTGCTCATCCCCTTCTGGCGAAATCTGCACACAAAGCGTATAAAGGTATGCTAAGCCGGGCTGCCATGGAATAACCGAGTCGACAGCCAGCCGGCCCTGCTGGCCCTGGGCATGGCCAACAACTGTGCCCTCCTCATCTACCAGGGAGATATTGCACCTCTCTTGGCTGATGGGCTGGCTTGTCTGGATATTGAAATCGATGATGCCTTTGCTGTCGCGGACGAGGTCGGTAATAACCGTGATGTCGTTTATGAAGGTAGTTGGCACGGTATAGAGCCATACCGAGCGTGCCAGTCCAGCGTAGTTGAAGAAATCATGCTGATAGAGCTGTCTTCGTCTGCCGTCTTTGAGAACTTCAATCCTCCCCGGCGGGATGCTCTCCCAGTGAAGCTCATTGTTAACCGCTATGGTCAAGCGGAACTGGCTCCCTGCTCTAACAAGGGAGGTGAGCTCGGCTTCGAATGGAGTATAGCCCCCAACATGCTCGACGATAAACTTGTCGTTGATATATACACGGCCTCGGTGAGTCGCAGCGTCGACACGTAGGAAGAAGCGTTCTTGAGACCACCCTTTTGGGACGCTCACTACCCTCTGATAGTATACCCACCCAACATGGTCTCGAATATTTTGGTTAGCGAAGATGTCGTTATAACTAGCAGGTACCGGCACCTGCAAACGCGGTGGAATTATGGTCTTCCATGCTTGTTCAGTCTCGATGTCTTGCGAGGAGGCGACCGCGAAATTCCATATTCCATCTAAGGAAACGAGCTCCCGAATTGAGTTTGCCTGAGGCTTAAGCATAGTGAAGAAAAAAGAGAAATTGGGCTTCGGTGGCACGATGAGTGCCAATTGCAGAATACTGAATCTACCTGGTATCAGGACACTAGGCAGTCGATATATATCTTGGTGTTATTAATTGTTCTCCTGCCAGTGTTTAACCCTGGCCTTGCCCCTATATATATAACCAAATACGTCATTCTTGCCGAACTCAGCGTCCAATATCTCCGAGATTTGGCCACGACCATTGGAGATAGCCCGGTTCAATTCCTCCGTTCTCCGATCTGGCCGAGGGGTTCGCGGGGAGAGCAGTGAAGCAAGCACCAGCAGGATTATCACGGCGCTCTCGAGCTTTATTCGAGAATGAGCAACTGATTTTCGTTGTAGTTCTATTCTTCTTCCAGTTTCG
Organism: Chalara sp. BL73; assembly: GCA_918026815.1. Classification (NCBI taxonomy): domain Eukaryota; kingdom Fungi; phylum Ascomycota; class Leotiomycetes; order Helotiales; genus Chalara; species Chalara sp. BL73. Next base: position 57,519 of record CAKJVC010000095.1, read on the forward strand.
ACTTTGTGTTCCAGCTCGATATTCAACTCCTTATTAGCACCCTTTAAATTCTCGCCCGTTACGTCGACTAGCTTTCTCTACAATAAAGGCATATAAAGCTGATTTTGTGCGAAGGTGAGAAAGCCACTGTACGAGTCAGAGGAGCCCCTGGAAGCAAGGATAAGCTTCAAACACAGTAAGAGAGGCTGTAGAATCGATGCCAAGAGCTTTGAGAGAAAGCGTATTTAGTTTGGCAGATGCAATTAACAACATATCGAGCTGTAATACAGCGTACAACACGAGGCGACAGCGTGGTGGCAACGATGAGGCTAAAATGGTATTTAGAGTTACAAATACAACTTTCTGTAGCAAAATATGAGGCTAAGCTTTGTACCCTAGTTCAGTCCCTCATGGCTTGCCTATAGCGTGAGAGGAGACAGGCGGGGTGGGGCTCACATAGCAATCCCACTTTGCCCAGCCTATTTCCTGTTGCCCGCGGAATATGCAGGTGGCGCAGTCTCGTTGTAGCTTTGTTTTTGCCTATAGTTGGGACTACCTCAGAAGTTGAACCATTTTAAGTCTCGTCTCCGGATTCTGGGAACATGTGGGCAATTAGAGGGGACACACATAGGGTTAGCCATAAGTACAGGGGGATATATCGGCTTACGGTGAAATAAGGGGCCCCACATATTCCCCGTGGACATATATCAATGAGCCGGCTTCCCCTCACCCACATACAAACCGCATCTCCAAAGTCCGATCAAATCTTGAAATACCCAGACGATTGAAATTCCTAGACGATTGGACTAGAATATGCCCGCTCGCGGAGCCTGCGATGCTTGCAAGCGACGCAAGGTGAAATGTGACCAAACAGATTTCTGTGCCAATTGCAGCATCTCGCGACTCCCCTGTCAATATACAATACCGCCACGGAAAAGAGGCCGAAAAGTGACCAAGAAGCCTCTGGATGGGGCCAATAAGGACGACGCCGGCGGGGAATATCATGCTTATGCTTTTGCTGAGGGCAACCAAGACCAAGACCATGTCCCCTCTGGGCTTCTACATCAAGAGTCGCCTGACGACGGCCAGTATTCCCCATCTCCGCAAGCCTTCTTATCCCTTATTCCGCCAGAGCCTAGTGGTTCTCCATCAGTCATTGGACATTACCGCGAGGATTCTGAGCAAATCCACAGGAGCCTGATAGCGGCGGTCAGTCCTGTGCTTCCCGTGGATGCCTTGTTAGACGCTATCCATCGTTACATAGATCTCTTTATGCAGTACCACTTCCCCAATGCGCCGATTATCTTTGAGTCTACCCTCCGTGCCCACGCCTCCTTGCTCCCGCCCCCGGACGATGCAGCATCCCCAAACCCACTGTATAGCTCCGACTCGAGTACCCAGCTCACATCAATGAAGGGTTTCGCTCTTATTACGGCCATGAGTGCATCTATCACGTCGGTCATGCCTGCATCTCTGATCCCTGACAGGCATCTTCTCTCGGTATCCTTCCTCCACGCCTCCCGAGCCATGGTTCGATTATATGAGGACTACGATCTGGAATGTCCAGACTCGTCCTCCTTAATTGTCCGCCAATGGCACTCAATTGCGCTCCAGAACACGACTGGCAAAACTGGATCGGCATGGCACCACCACGGCGAGGCAACTCTCTTGGCACAGAGGCTTCGTTTATACGATGAGGCCTCGGTGAGACGTATTCCTGGCAGGGAGTCGCAGCTACTCCGCGCTAGTTTTTGGCAATTATACCTTACTGACATCGCTGGTGTGGCCACTGGAACCCGCACCCCAGTTTTAAGCGAGTCCCTGTTTGATGGTGGATTAACGCTGCTCGAGCGTGGGGAGCGTGAAGAAGCCTTCCTTGACCTCAGCAGGAGCTGCAACCAGGGATCCTTCGAAGACCGTCTTATTTCCAGTTGTCACTTCAAGATTCGTTGCTGGTCTCAAGCCGCTAGCATCATTCAAGACATCAAAATATATGGTAAACATCAGCGGGATGGTTCTGCGAACCGAAGCAACCGGCTGGCAGAGGCTGCTGAGCCAAGTCATTTAGTTGAAGCTTACTTGGCATTCACAAGCTTGATAGATGACCTTCCGCCATGGCTGCAGCGTCCTGATAGTGCCCCCGACTCAGCAGATGAGAAGGTCTGCGTTTATCAACGAACTTGTTTTTGGGCCCAGAGATGTAGCATAATGTCAGCATTCCACTGCCTGAAACTCATCATATTACAGTGTTGCGTAGAATTCGGTATGCCTGCTATCATGGGCTTCAGCAGCCATGTGATATCTTTGGCGATGAAGAAGATTGAGATCGCCCATGACTTCCTACAGGATTTACAGACAGTGCCTTTTCTCTGCTTGAAGGCCCAAGGGGAACCCGCGGTCAGTCGAAAATTTCGCCGCAACATGCGCGAAAGGACCTGTACTGACACACTATGATTTAGGTCCAACGGATCCGCCGCGTTGGTACTCTTGTGCTACAGGTTGGGCAGACAGTTAGTCATGAGGCCATCAAGGCGCGCTCAAAATCTCTCCTGACCCAATTTCTAGACCTACTGGCAAAGCTAGACTCCAAGGCCTCGGATAGTGTTGGCGCCTAAACCATGTAGCTGGTAATTTTATATCAAAGAAACTGTAGAAGGATAGACATTAACGATGCCTCGCTTGAGAAATGTAACTCTAGGAACTCAGGTCTAGAATAACCCCAACCGCACCAAGGGGCCGCCTTACCTGAACAGGGGGCAGCACATCCCTATATAGCGCGCCAGTACAGGCGAGCCATTCTCGAGGTGTCGTGAGGGATAAAACCCCTTGCAAAGAGCTTCTCGACAGATAATTTACTGGCCAATATACTGTCCAACGACCCTGGCCACCTGGGCTATATCAGCTTCCTATCAGGCAGCGGTAGGATTATTGCCGCGACTGAAGTTGTCCAACCCCGCATTTAGCAAACAACCCAAGACCAATAAACCAAACCGAATTAGAGAGGTTCGTCGATGTCTATTGTGGAGGGCGACATTTTTATGCTTTATAATTGCAGCCCCGGTCCCCATGGGGGTCTCCCACCTTAACCGCATGTGATCATGGCCTGATCCTTAACCTCATAGGAGAGTGTGGGTCATTAACATTAGTGCTGGGCACCCAAGGTATATAGAGGGCTAGGTGTCCTAGTCACCTGTGTTTAACCATTTCTCCTCAGCCTGTTAAGAACAGAGGTGCTTCTACCACAATTACCTTCTTATCTTCCAGAATCCTACCATGCAGCAACCCCAGCCATTCCACGAGAAAGTAGCAAACGAGATTAGTCACACGGAAACCCTGGTCGACGATGCAATTCAACCCAAGGACGCCGTCCGAGATGCCGCAAGTAGAGGCCAGGCCCTGACTGGATACGAGACCCTGACCCCGTGGGAGACGGTCAAGAAGTTCAAACTTTGCGCGTTCTACGTTTTCATGGCTGCTGTTGCTGCTGGAACAGACGGATATCAGATTGGGTTTGTCTTACATGCCTCTCCCTTCGACCCTCTCTATGCCTTGTCACTAACCACATATCGTTGGCTAGACTCAATGCTGGTATCGTCGCCAACCCGGGCTTCGTCGAGCAGTTTGGTACCGCGATCACTCCTAAAGGTAAGCGGGTGCTCGCATCCAACGTCTTAGCTGCCTGGGGGAGCATTCTGCCGGTTGGTCAGGTTGTCGCCAATGTCACGCTTCCCTTCCTGTCAGCTCGATACGGGCGCAAGATGGCTCTGTACACGTGCTTGGCCATCTTGGCGGCCAGCATCATTACGGAGTGTTTTGCTCGGGAGTGGCCACACTGGCTAGGTGCAAAGCTTCTTGCTGGTGTGGGCCTCGGTTGCATGCAAGCCACCCTTCCAATGTATATCGCTGAAACAGCCCCTACCCACATTCGAGGTATGGTTCTGATGTCGTATAACCTTTGGTGGACCGTGGGTACATTCTTTGCTTATGTCGCTATGGAGGCGCTCTCTGGTCAACACTCCCATAGCTGGCTGATCCCGGTCTACACGCAATGGGTCCATATTGGGCTAGCCGCAATCATTTTTTTTATTCTGCCCGAGTCCCCTGCCTGGGCCGTGGCAACCGGACAACATGATCGAGCCAAAAAGGCACTTGCTCAACTCTACAAAGGTGTTGAGGGTTTTGATATCGAGCAACAAGTTCAGGTGTTGATCATGTTGGCCGACCATGAGGCGGAAATTGCCGCGATCCAGAGTCGAGAGAAGTGGTATGCAATCTTTCGAGGTACTGATGGTTTCCGTACAATTGTTGCTCTCTGGACCCTCGTATCGCAGCAATTTACCGGCCTCGTCCTCTTTTCGACCTTTGGCGCCTACTTCTTCCAGCAAGCCGGCGTTGGCGATCCCTTCCAGATCAAGTGTATCACTCTCTCGGTCAAGATTGTGGCCGCTGTTATTGTCGTCTACGTCGCCGATAGTGTTGGAAGAAGGAAGATTAGCTGCACTGGTACGACGACTATGTGGGCTGCAAGTCTTATTGTCGGAATTCTTGGCGTCGTCCCTAGAGTTAAGGCGGTAAATTACATCTTCGTTCTGATGGCCGTCATCTGGAGTAAGCTCTCTGAACTCACTTTCACTTTCCTTGGCATCTCCTACTTACGCAAGCATCTAAATAGACATCGGCCTGACGATGAACGGGGCTACGGGTTGGGGTTTCATCGGCGAGATTTCGTCTCAGCGATTGCGACACTATACCTCGGGTGCTGCCGCGGCGGCTAACGCAATTACGAATATTGGTATGAACCAGCTAGTGCCCCATATGGCTAACGCGAATGAATGGAACTGGGGCCCTAAATCGGGCTTCTTCTACGCTGGTGTTGGACTTCCATTTATTGCCGGAATTTGGCTTCTGATTCCTGAGACTGCTAGGTAAGCGAATGCATCGTGTGATATAATTATGTGCATGCTAATAGCGCTACTTTCAGTCGTTCCGCCGCCGAGCTCGACGAGCTTTTCGAGCGAAAGATTAAGCCGTGGCGCTTCCATAAGACAGAGACCGCTACTCAGCGTGTTGTCGCTCTTAATGTCACCACAACCTAGTTTAACGCTATGCAAAGGAGATATATTGGAGTATTAACATGCTGCGATGGTGTCGAACGTACTTTATAATGGAACCGTAAAGACTAAGCTGTGAAGAAATAGGCCTTGTTTGAATATTGTGAAAGAAGGAGCTGTCAAGACATACTGAAGCTGCTACAAACATAAGCCTACAGGGGGAAGGGTTGCCTCTTTTAACTGTTGATCTCATTTTAACTGTGCTCCGGCGTACCGCACGCTCCCGCTCTGCAGTAATCTTGGTTAGACGCTAATACTGTTTCTTACTATATCCAAAGTAGTCAACAAGTTACAGCTGTGTAATAACCTTAGTCAAAAAGCTATTAGCCGCATCTAGGTAGTGATTAAACGCGTTGGAGACGCGTTTTAAAACACGGGAGCTCTATAATAACGCGTCTTGCTTTGGAAATATACACAAGAACCTAAACAATCCAGAAGAATGAACAATCAAACGAAGGAAACTTTTAAATGGCAAAATGAACGTAAGAATGCCTGTGCTAGACATGCCTTTTACCCGGCTCTATTCCCTGGTACAATTGAATATCTCTTCGGCTACCAGTTGCATTTTCTCACGTTTACAATCAACTATAGCTTACGCCAGGTTCAATAATCACTTATGACCTGAGCACTATCTCGAAATACGTTTTCGCATGCTACTCGTTGAGCATTATGTTACGTTAGATACTATTGCGAATCCGGAAACATCTTTCCTCGCTCAGATCACTCGCTAGTACTCCTAATCTTGCCTGGAGGAGTTATTCGAAGCTCTGCGCGAGTAGATGGTGCCATATTGAGAGGTTGTTGAAGAAAGGTTGGTTGTTGATCGAGGAAATTAGCGTGCCCCGCCACGAATTCTGACACTCACTGGTGCACCCAGAGCTGTAACACTTCTCTCTTGCTTGAGCTCCCTTCTTTCTTCACTTAGTTGCTCGCTCTATAACAGCATATACTTGACTCTCATACACCACAGTAAGTGGTAGTTCCGTCACATCATTATTCAATAACAGGCCAAGACTATCATCATAGTGGCTCTCATAAGAATGCACAAACGAGCGGAAGGATTCTTGGAGCCAGCCGCAACCTCAGAGGCCTGCTCTAGCCATGTTCTTGAAACAAACACCGCGAGGTATTTTTGGAGGACGGCTGTATACTATGCGAACGGCCTACGGTAACAAAGCAAGGGAACGAAGGGCCGTCTGGTTCTTGGCTGGCTGGATCTAGGTCTTTTAAACTATCTGGATATAAAGGGCGACTCGATATAGATAGTTAACGCATTAGCTTTGAAATAATTAAGAGGTTCAGGAGAAATCTTGTTGCTACAATGTCCTATAGACGGGACTACATAATCCTGAGTAAAGTAGCGAAGATGATTAATAAGATGCTAGTATACCTAGGTACCTAACTGTTATCACTTATCATTTCTCACTATATAAAACTAACTAATTCCAGTGGATACTAAAGTTCTTCAAGCCTTGTAACTTGCAATCTCACAAGCATTCCTGAACATCAGCTCCAGCATCGAGAAGTAGTTGCATAACTGCTTCGCTGCCTCGAGTAACCGCTCGACACAGTGCTGTTGCTCCATTATGATCTATCGCAGAAATGTCAGCACCAGCGTTAAGGAGTAGCTGCGTTATCGCTTCGTGACCACAAGCAGCTGCTATATGTAATACTGTTGCGCCGTCACTGTCGGCCGTAGAAATATCGGACCCGGCATCAAGAAGAAGGCTCGTCAATGCTTTGTTGCGCCCCATCACGGCTAAATGTAGGGGTGTTGTTCCGTCATTTGCTGCGACGGAAATATCGGCTCCGGCATTGATGAGAAGGCGTGGAATTGTTAGAGATTCGTCTTGTCCGGACATCGCATAGTGTAGCGGTGTCTGTCCGCTACTGTTCGCCACGGACACGTCCGCTCCCGCATTAAGAAGCAATTGTACGATTACTTCATCGTTTCCTCCAGCGGCCAGGTGCAGTGCTGTTTCTTCGCAGTAGTTTCGCTTCGATATATCCGCTCCAGCAGCCAGCAGTATTCGAGCTATTGCTTCATGGCCCCAGTTGGCTGCATTGTGCAGTGCCGTTACGCCATCCTCATCTGCAGCGGACACGTCATCTCCAGCGTCAATGAGAAGTCGAGCCACTGCTTCGTGTCCTTTGCCACTAGCCACGGACAGCGCCGTTCCTCGAGTAGTCGCGCAAGGTTTTACGCCAGTGTCAAGAAGTAACTTTGTCGCGTTTACCTTCCCTCCTTCAGCTGCGTAATGAAGCGCCGTGAAATCCCGATCCAGCGCCGATGGGTCAGCTCCGGCACCAAGGAATAGGCGTAATAATGTTTCGTTCCCTGAGCTAGCTGCGGCATGTAGTGCGGTGCTGCTACCAGTGGGATTCGCTCCAGCGTCTAAGAGCAGTTGCACCAGCGTGTCGTGCCCATAACGAGTTGCTAACTCTAATGCTGTCACACCTCTCCGGTCTTGTGCCGAAACATTGGCTCCGGAATCCAAGAGCAGTTGACATATCTCGGCATAGCCTGCATATGCTGCGAAGTGTAGGGGCTCCCCTCCAGGGAGTATGTTTGTATCAGATGGAGCAGAAACATCAGCTCCAGCCTTTATGAGTGCCTCCGTTTCCTTTTTATCGCCGCGCATCACCGCCTCGTGCAGTTCTGAAAATTCACGTTTCACCCAAGGGAGATTGTTGTCTAAGGGAAATGGCACGCTTGGGATCAGGAAGCTTGGCGGAATTGTTTGATTCGTTTGATTCAAAAATGCAGCGAGAGCTGGATCCATCATAAATAAAATGCCTGGTGAAGTGCGCCTCTGATGAAATAGAGATCGATCGATACAGATATTTTAGCGCAAGGCACAAACGCTTTTATGATAACCTGTTGTTGCGTCAGGCACGGAGATATAATTGCTATCTTCTATTGTATGGAAGGGCTCCCGGACCATATATAGCTAGAGGGGTACTGCACGGCCAGCCTAACCATCCACAGACCCGCACTGCTGCCTGTGTTGACATAGGATGAAGGGACCTCACCAGCCACTACGAACACCCAAATGGCCAAAAGTAGACGAGCCAAGATGTGTGCCTTCAAAAGGCCTTCAAAATGCCTTCGAAATGAGCTGGAAGGCACAGAGAAGGAAGGTTCCTCGAAGAGAGAGGCGCGGGCTTCGGCCTTTCTTTTCTCCGTTCCTTACTAAAAATAGTCGGACCATGATTTAATCCGGCCTAGCGTTTTCCGAAGATATTTCGTGCGTTTCTGTATTAATGAGTATGCTGGTTAGCCAACATTTAGTACTAACTTTCCTCTAGTACTACCAAGCGTGAGTGCTATCCCAATACTCGTACTAACCCAGGGTTTGTGCCATAATATTGCTGATACTAACGGTCCCTCAGTAGCATCGAGACACTAGCGCCAACGCACTACTACCTGTTCCGCGCCAACTCATGCCTAGTACTATGCGGTTCGTGACATTATAGTTTACAAGTAGAAAATATCACTGTAGGGTGCTGGATTAGTGTGGTACGAATTAACCCCCATTGATACGAAGCCTAATCTCTACCTTTTCTACTACCCTAGTTATACCCTCCGTACCCCTGGCGACTCCCTACGCGCCTATATATATGCCAAGTCTCAAAGCCTTTACCGAGTCCCCTGGTTGCTCCTTTAGCACGTGACGGCCTGGCACCTGACAATCACAGCGTAAAATGGTCCAATTACAAGATCGGTATCAAGTTTTGGTGTGTCACGAATCCAAATCCTGGCGCTATTGAGGCTGGTAGAGGGGTGCTATTACGAGGATTCTAAACTAAGGAGAGAGGGCAGAGCTCGAGAGGATCTCACTTATATATAGGACAATGTCATGTGCCATTAATCCTAATCAGGAATAGTAATTTATTGATCACGTGTGAAGAACGGTAACAGCATAATAAATGTATTAAAATTAAACTCTATAACTCGATTTAAAGGTTTATTCCTGAAATGTCAGTGTCAGTAGAGCGCATCTTCTCGTCTTCAAATACTACCCTCCCTGATCGACGGAATCGCCTTAAAGCTGCTACAATTGAGTTTACTAAGAGCTTTAACATTTGGCAAAAGATTAAGTGACTAAAGGTCTTACAACGAATCAGGTAGTTGTGTTGGCCAAGGGGTCTAACGTGCCGTGACCCAATTCTAATGCACCTGTAATACGGCCACACGGGTGTATTATACTGTATTTGTAGCCGTTTGTAGATCTTACAACTTTGCATATCATGATAAAGCCGAACTTCAATCGTTTGGCATCCGGATTCAATAAACTAACGCTATAGTTGTTTCCTTCCGAGGGCTCCAAGCCTTACATGAAAAAGATATATGTCCATCAATGGCACAAAGCTGTGGATTATTACCGGGTATCCCTCGGAAGTGGACCTCGCAAAGTATTCAGAATCTAATGTTACCAACACTATTTACCAATTACACGGGTGAGTTGAGCCGCTCATTGGTATTCCTATCTAACTCACTAAACGAGATTTTCGTTTCTGGAATTGTAGTGCTCGAAGATGCCAAGCCGACACCAAGATATCTTTTATATCTACGACCCCGTTCAGAGGGCCAGTGGATACTTTTTTCCAAGCAAATGGTCTCCTATGCACAACCAAGTGAAGTCTTTGAGGATAACTTTAGGCGGGATAATGAAACAATAACAAAAAGAAAACGCGCCGCTTAGAACGCCATATGTCCTTATTTATATGCAAATATCGAAGTTCGATCAAGTTCTAGGATAACCTTCAACTCCCTAACCCCGCAACACCCACGCCTCACAACTTTTTCGGATCCGTTAAGATATCCGCTCTCGTTCTTTGGCCCTAGAGGCGAACTGCCTTGCATGACTCCGCCACTAAATCTAACCTCCACAGGTCGGTAGATAGCACGTACAAAGTGTTCAATTCTTTGCTTGCCTAAAGAACAAGAATTGCTACTCAGGGGGTGAATAAATAATTTTACTAACCCCCTACTTATGTACATTCCGTTCAATTCGATAGGATCCCTTTTCCGATACTCGTTTCATGAGGAACCACAACCCAAAGCGCCGGCCCAACACTAAACTAAAAAAGGTCCTAGCGTCTTGCTTTGAATTCCAATTAACTTCCCCGCATTCCGAGATTAACCAGCCTTGTAAGCCAGAGTGCCACACATTGCAGCCACTGTTTGACCCCCTTATGAATTACTTTTTCGACTCCAGCTGTGACGGCTCTCCGAACAGGATCACAGACCGGGGTGGTGGGACTTTTCAGAGTTTCGCATATTTGGGAGAATAGCGAGAAGAGTTTCTTAGGGGAACATTTTCCATAAATACGTATAGGGCGACTCGCACTCCGTACTTGGCAAAGCCTCGAAGCCTAGGCTGTTTCCGGGTCGCGCCAAAAGATCCGAATAAATGATCCGTGTCTTGGCAGTTGACGCCACACAAGCATCATAAATGCAGTTTTGCTTTTTACCCTAGAATATTATCGAGTGTATGCACAAAGCAACTCAATCCTATGAAATATTTTCTTATACAGCTACTTTGAATATTAGCAGTCAAGATGTCGACTCCGAATCGTGTTGTGGAGATATGGACATGGTATGGCGCTGTGACTCTTGTGGTCATTCTCAGATTGTAAGTTACTTGTTTTATCCTGTCGTTACTTTATATACAAATATTGAATGAACGAAAATAGCATATACAGGTCGATTTCTTTAAAAGGGTGGAAAAATTTGAAGATAGAGGACTACGTTATGGTCCTTACTTTTGTATGTCCCTCTAACCCTTCCCCTTTTTATTGCACGCCAAGAAAGGCATACTATGCTTATTCGACTTTTCGAGATATAGGGGTTTTATACTAACCTCATTGTCTGGGTTCATATCCAAGCTCAACATCCTTTCACGAACATTTTACCTCCTTCGGGTATGGATGGCCTAACGCAGGCAGACATTGCAGACCGCGTTTATGGTAGCAAAATAGCCATTGTCCTTGAGCATTCCATGATTCTGACCCAGTGGGGTTGCAAATGGTGCATGTGCCTTCTATACTTTCATATGACGTAAGCTCTGTTTTGCCTAGTCCTGTGCAGTATCTGGCTAACACTTTGGAATGGAAGTGAAGGGTTAAGGGAACAGACATTCGTCAAATTTCTTATAGGGTATGTCGCTTTAGGCTGGGCCTTGATTGAAATTTTCGCTTTGGGTGTTTGGTGTCGGCCCTTCTCTAATTACTACACGGTAGGATATGATGTTCCATGTAAGTGCACCCTAGATTCTTTAGGTGAGTCCATATTTAATAACACGATTTATCCGCAGTTCAGTGCCAGGTTCCCATGAATCATTTGATTATGTCCTATGTTTTTAATATTTCAACCGACCTTTTAATGCTTTGTGTTCCACTGCCTTTGTTTATCCGGTCGAGATTTCCATGGAGACAGTATGTATCCTCAACTTATAACTTGTTATAAAAGGCTAACTTTGGTTAGAAAATTGATTCTTTGCTGCTTATACGGCCTTGGAGTCTTTGTTGTACGCACTTCTTGCTTTTTATTTTTGAAATTTATGCTTCTAGATAATAATTAGCACTGTTTAGGTTATAGCGGCGACGCTCAATAGGCTTTATAGCTGGGCTTTCCCAACCAGTATTTTATGGATTTTCTGGTATGTTCGCGAGGCAAGCACTGCCGTTATAGTCACCAACGCTTCAAATTGTTACGCCCTCTTACGCCGTATATTCAACCCAAGAGTCTCCAACAACCAGAGGGACCCAAGCATCTCCAGCTCGGCGCTTCCGGTAGCAAGCGAAGAGCACCAGATTTATCGCAATATGCGGCATACGAACAGCCGTAATAGTGTAGATCGGATTGCGGAAACATAACAACCGGCATTTCCCAATTGGACAAATAGTGACTGTCACAGTAGATTAATTGATTATGTCATAAATGGTTCCAACCTCTCGGCAAGCTGGCTATGCAGGAACGGCTCAGCTTCGGCGCAGTTGCCGAAGAGCATCAAAGTCCTTCACTTCATTACACGAACACGACCAGTAACTTTGCTGAATGGTCTGGCTCCTATTTACGTTTATGTACATATTCATATAAAGGAGTACTTTGCCTGTCTTAAATGCGCGCTTACTGGCAACCGCTTCTGCTATCTAACTTGTGTCTATATACATTCAGCCTTTTTCTGCTAGCGCCTCAAGCTTTTGGTTTCTTCCAGACGAATCATCATAGTTTCCTCAGGGCGAATTGCAAAATATAGACTAAATACTTGCAAGTGTGGGTGGTTAAGCACATGCTGGCTCGTGTTTTAACACATTCTGTGTGTAGTAATTCTCCTTTAATTGTAACGGTTCTATCGTGGTGTTGACCAGTCATGTGGGTAAGGCACTCGTGGTCTATTGTGTTGCTGTCAGGCGCCAGGATGTCACGTGCTAAGGGGCGCTGAGGGGGCTCGGTAAAAGCACTGAGGCTTGGCATGTATGGGCACGTAGGGAGCCGCCAGGGGTTAGGAGGGTATAAGTAGGGGACTCGGGATGTAGTAGAGAAGGTAGAGATTAGTCTTCGTATCAATTGCAGCTGACTTGTGCCACCCTACTCCAGCACCTTACAGTTGCCGTCGAGTGATAGAGTAGCTGTCACGGAGAAGTGGGTCCACACGTGCTCATGAGCCTGCGACCCGCTTTCCTGGGCTATAAGAGCCTACCTGGCATGACCTCTCAGAAGTAAGAATACACGCAAGTGCCGCATACGTTGCTCTAGCTCTCATAACCGAAAAGAGAGCCCACATGGTACTGCGAGCTGCTCCGTGACAGTAGCTGTGTGCAGAATCAAGATTGTAGCGACGTCATCGGATTGAAGCATTAGCGCCACGCTAAATCTTTAGCTCAACGCTAGTGCACTTACACGTGACCATGACAATAAGATCTGAATTAACCCACAGCCAACCTTTACCTTCAAAAAAAAAACAAAATATCGACCATGGATTATCTCAGTTTACTCAGACCACCTCGCCAAGACCACTCCACTTAAAATATCCGAACTAAGCCTACTCGGTTGTGAGCGTCAGCGAAGTGTCTGAGAACGAATAGTGATCGATTTGCTGGTAACGATTGACTTTTAAGGTATTTTCAATTTATTACTATCCCCTTAACCGTCATTGCGGCAAAACACTGTAATTAATTACGTGACTCCACACCATCAAAATGATAGAATACCGCGTTTTTGACCTTCATACAACAACAGCCTTATCACAACACCAAACCATGCCTATTAAGGAGACTATTGCTGACTCTACTGATCCAGGAACCTTAAAACCTGATATTTCTCCTACTACAAAAACTGGTACATAGTTTGTGCCTTTCGAATGCCCTTAATTCGACTTCAAAGTCACTTTACTTCTACATGTTGCGCCGAACGACGCATTGGCTATTCGGGGCCTATTTTCCCCTTTGGAATCAATTGGAAATAATAGTCAATCATACGAATGATTATATAAAGCAAAATCAAGCTCGAGGACCTCGTACGAAAGATGTTCGCATTGTACGACCGATTACAATAGCTGAGTTATGTGGGTACATAGGAATATGGATTTATATGGGATTACACATAGAAAACAATATTCAAGCGTATTGGAGTACCTCAGAACGATGCCTCGGCATACTATGGTTATTCAAATAATGGGGAAAACTCGATGGGAGGATATAAATCGATTATTGTGTCTTTTTAGACTTGATGCGCGTGACGTATTTCAGAAGGTTTGAAGCAACTTTATACTGTATTATATAGTAAACTAACTTCATTTTTACTTTAGGTTGAACCTTTAAATACGCATATTCAGTCTATTTGCACGCAACTTTAGATGCTTGGCCGCGACTTAGCTGTCGACGAAGCTATGGCTCGATTTTCTGGCAGATCAAAAGATACTATTACAATACCTTCTAAAACTATTTCAGAAAGTTATAAAGTGTGGTGCCTAGCTCAACAAGGCTGTGTATTTGTATAATGTTTTCACAAAAAGGGGAAGGCAAAATCGAGGGCCGCAAAGTGTTGTATTAGCAGCGGAGCTTCTGTCGTTCTACACTTGATTTCTCAGCTTCCTACAGCTAAATTCAAGTATTGTGCACACTTGGATAATGTCTTTACGTCTACAATTACAGACGGCCAAAATATGGTTGTTCGAGAACGCAAACGCTTTTCTGGAACCCTTTTTCTTAGTTGGGACGGCTGGAGTTCTTGTAAGCGATTTACCTACAAAAAAGCTATCGATATCTCAATTCGTCGACGATTATAATCATGAACTGAACGCTGTTAATCAAGCTGATCAATTACGATTATACAACTCTGGTTTTCGACGTATTCGCAAAGGGGGATAGCATGCTATTTGGCGTTGTTCAACGTTGTTTTAGTCAATTGCTATTTTCTTTCTTTCTATTCTAAAGCTTCTAATACGCAAAAGTTTACAACTCAAAAAACGCTCAGAATAGAGCTTTCTACAGCTCTAATGAAAACAGCTCAACAAACGCCACGCAGGAGATATGCTTCAACATCACCAAATATCGATTCAAATCACAAATTAGAGCCGACAAATAGTGTTCGAGATTGCTATGCTTGCAAAGCAAGAGGTCATGTAAAAGCGCCTTCAAAACGCAGGATTCTAGGGGATACTACAGGCAGTTCTTCGCAAAACCGATTGTCGATTAAATCTATTCCGACCATTCTTTCCCTCTTCTATCTACCAATGCCCAATAATAGCCTTAGGAACATACAGCTTCTCCAAATGTTTCTCCTCCCCCATTGACACCTTCCCCCTAACCTCTCCTCAATCCTCCCCACACTCGAAAACCCAACAATCGGACTCGATACCCTCTTATTAATCCAAGCCAAAGAAACATGGCTCATCTTCCAACCATTCTTCTCCACTAACTCCTGGGCCCTCTTTACAACACCCTCATCCGCCTCCGTCAGCCGCTTCTCAGCCTCAGGTTTACTCCTCTCTATCTTCCCCAACTTCTCGAGGGGACGGGCGAGATGTCCGCGGAGCAATGGGGCCCATGGGGTAGGATCTGCACCTGTGGGGCTGCAGGAATGGTTGATTTCTTGCTCTCCTTAACGGTACAGGAGGGAGTAGTGGCTTTGCGTACTGATGAATTTCGCCCATCCTTATTTTTCTGCGACAAATTGCAGCTGCGCAAATTGGGTTGCTCACATGCTACTCGCTCCAATATAGCAGACTTTACTAGAATTTACGAGGCCGTTGAGAGCTTCTATTGGTTCTTCGATGGGGGTGAAGGGGTCATGGCGATGGATTGGAGGAGGTCGATGTAGTCGAGTTCGAGGCGTTGGAGGGAGTCGTCTATGGTGTTGAAAATTGCTTGTCTTGACAACCCTACCACAATAATCAGCCTCTATCCTCACTAATATGCGTCTGCGTTCTTCAATCGCTATGCTATGGGAAGGGAGAACAAACCATGATTATTAACATAATCCTTACTAGCCCTAATCTCCTTCGACCACTGAACCCTTATAATATCCATCTCCTCACCTACAGCACCCCGACACTTCGTCAAAACCACTACTTTATGCCTTGGAATGTTATATTTCTTGATTGCTTTTCCGACGAGGATCTCGGAGGTACAGTTGGAGTATATATTTGCAGTGTCCCGGGTGTTGAGTCCGAGGTCGTAGGCGGCTTTGAGCAATGGCGGTGACTGTCTGCAATGTCAAGAGTCGAATCCAAACCAGTGCCATAGGTAAAAATGTAAGATTAAACCTAATAGATGTAGTAATGGAATTGGGACCTTACTCTTTCCTCACCCTCAACCCAACTCTCCCACGCCGGATCGCCAATACTTATCGTCCCAAAAATTGGAATTAAGACTTTCAGACCACTTTTACCAAGATTGACATACTCTGCTCTGCTTGATTTTACGGAAGCTATCAGGAATTTGGGGAGTTCTGCCATTGTTGGAGATTTGCTTAATTACTTGGATTCTCAATGCCGAAAATTGAGATTCGATTGCTTGGATTTGTAAGGACAGATTCCGGTTTATTGGCAATGGATAATCCTACAATAAGACGGTCGATATCATCCCATTCTCTGTGGGTTCCTCTCCCCTGTTCCGTGGCCTGGCTATCAAGACGCGCTCGCGGCGCAATTGACGTGTCTAGCTCGCGTTCTCACCACACATGTCCCCAGCCATTCCCCAAGCCTTCCCTTCACAATAATAACCGACTGAATGAATAGTAAGATCACCTCGTCTGTCGAAAACTCGTAAAGCGTTCCTCCCTTCGAAATCAGCTTCCTCACTTTTCGTCCAAATTCCTGGGCCTGGACTTTTAAGCGGGATTACGCTAATAATTTAACGCCACATTTCAAAACGCGTCTTGATTTCCCCACGACACAGCTTCTGACATCGACCTTACAGCCCAGCTCACTATGCTTCCTCGAAAAGGGAAATACGGTAAATCTAAAAGCACACGAGGGTTCCACAATCCCGTGTCTCGAGATCGCATTTCTAAAAGCGCACCATCTCGCGGCGGAAAAGCGCTACGAAAGCGTCGTGCTGAGGCTCAACCATACACACCCGTAGAATTTATCCAAAAAGAATGCCTCTGGTTCAACAAACCCGAGGACTGGGATCCCTCCTGTTTGGTACAAGGAATCCGGAAAATTGTATTTGGCCACGATTTTGATATCGCAGAGTAGGTGGGCTTGAGAGGCATGGTTGGTATTTACTGACATCAGCCAGTCTACATGTTGAAGCTATTATAGCGGCCGAACCAGATTTTTGCCATTCGCTGCAAGATTTTCGTGCTGGAGACAGCGAGACAGGCGGGGGTGCCTCGTTGCGAGACGCAGCCATGGTTAGATTTGCCGCAGCTTGTCCAAACCTTGTCCACGTGCGGTTAGATGGTGGAAGAAACCTTAGCGATGCAACACTCCTTGCGTTTTTCAACAACTGTCCAAAACTTCGGTATATTCAGGTTTCGGGCAACGATAGATGTATGGGAGGTGTCGAAGGCTCGGCGCTTGATGAGTTGAGGAAAGATCCAGAAATGGCGAAGGAATTAGAGAAAATTCGTCTAACAGACCAGATGACGTACACCATTGAAAAGCCCGTGAAGAATTTGTCCAAAGTAAGAAAAAGGCTCATTATCGAACTGGGAGAGACTGGCGAACGTGGCTCGGGTGTAAATTCATGGATTGGGGGTAAGGAAAAGTTTGGATACCAAGCTTTTGGTGGCCCAGGAGGCTTTAGTCAATGTGGTGGATGGTAGAGTGACTAAATGATGTGAATTTCATGGAGGAGGCAAAAATAGGAGCCATGTTGTAGAAGAATTCCGGGGAAAACAGAAACCGACCCGTTTGATGGCCTGGTTCTTCTGAAATGAACAAGGGAAGACTATTTTCGTGCCTTGTGGCTAAACGTAATACCATTGAACCACTTATTCAAATAACTTAGTATTAATAATAGTAGACAGTAAATATTAGTCTGATATGGCACAATTTGAAATAAATTATTTGAGCCGTGTTGGTAGTGTGGCCCGCTCTCTTCGATTTACTACCACATCCTCCGTCTTCACCACACCATAACCCAGCCCCACCGAATTGGATATCGTGGATTCACGTAGGAGAACCTACCCGCGAAGGGAATCACTATGTGGAGGAGGATCGCCCTGTCATCTGCCATTTGAAAGATTCAGTCTAGAGGCTCTTGAACTTGAGAGAAAACAAGTAGTTTCAAGACGGTTCTGGCATGGATACAGCTCCTCCCTAACAGAGGTAACCACGGATGCAAAATATAATCTTCAGTACAGGCTGCCGGCATGTCTAACTTCTCCTGAGCCACTTCCCAAAGTCTCACGTCCTTCCTGCATGCGTAGTTCGTTGCTTCTGAAAAGCAGTTCCAACATTGCATCTAGTGCATATAGACTACCTCGATGAACATACTTCTTCCTGATATAATAAAGCCTGTCCAAAGAGTTGGAACACTCGGCTCGAGATACTCTCGGGCTGCCTGCGCTGGATAGTCCACGGTAGGCTTTCTCCGGCAAGAAGAGCAGTCGCGACATCCACACCAGCCCGGCAAAGATGGTAGTAAAATCGTATAGCGCTTTCCAGAAACTGGTACTTCGTGGTAAGGCAAAGGAGGTGGTGCAAGAGATACAAATCCAGCACGATCATTCAAATTCGATTATAAAATCTTGTAATTCTGCGGAGCATCACGCAATATGAAGCTTTAACCGACATCCCTGCGAAACGAAAATCCAGTAGTATATTATAAACTTGGGAATATTTCAACGTTGGGATAATAATATCATACTCAAGGCTCGAATCACTGTAAAATAAGGTCGCTTTTTAGTTTGCACAAAAATTTTGAGCAATAAATTTTATTGTGGCTTACTTGACTATTTCCAACCGAATTTTTCTGTATTATCATTGTACGAATTTTTTCAACATCTCACGTTTCGGTTACTTGATTTATTTCCGGCCATATGTAAAATGAAAGTGTTTGGATAGGTTTCATTCTCGTGTTTTTCTTAAGAAATCTCGAAGGGTATGAGGTGCTCCTGGCAAAAATATGGAGCCCCGGACGTTTTTATTCCTCGTTGTTGGCTGACGGGCTTGCGAATCAGGAACAGTATCCGAGCATAATTCTGCGTCACAAACCCCTTGCGCAATTTCCCACTTCTTTATACTCTGAAATGCTTTAAAAAGTGCTCCAGTTAGAAGCTAATCCAGTGTAGTGATATTTGTCGGAATTTTAGAAAAATTAGAAAAATGAAACGTGAGATATCAAGTTCATAAATGATGTGATAGTAAAAGAATACTACTGTGATCGTGATTAATCCGGCTACTAGAAGAATCGCTGACAAGAATGCACATCCTGGATAACGATGTAAATTCAGATTTTATAGCTTCAAACTTTAAAAATGATTCAATTATCCAGTGTTGATGTTTCTGCACTTTGGAAATATACTACGGGATTTCCGCCATGCAGGGATGTGCCAGTTACGTATCTACACCTGCATTTGCCGCCGCAGCTAATATCACATCACTTGCCTTCTCGCTAATCATAAAGACAGAGATCAACGGGAATGTTCCAGGGGTAACAGGGAAAATTGACGCATCCACAACACGCAGACCCTTCACTCCACGGACACGATATTCAGAGTCTAACACTGCCAGTGGGTCATCATCAGAACCAATTACCGCCGTGCCAGTGGCATGGTGGCCATAGGCCTCAGCTTTAATAAACTCAGTCAGCTGTTCCTTTGAGCTGAGATTGCGCCCCGGATACGCTTCTCCAACTGTGGTATTTTCGCCTGGAATGGCATCAAACAACTTGCGCGTGAACTCGATGCCGTCAATCAGTCCTTGAATATCCTCATCACCGCCGTCATGGAAGTACTCGAAGTTGATCTCGGGAACGTCGCGAGGATCGCTGGTCCGGAGGGTGACAGTGCCGGCTCGATTACGTGAGTGAGACTCAGAGATAGTGTAGGTGTAGACATTCGTGGCGGTGATGAGCTCGGTGTAGTTGATGAAAGGTGGGAGATGTCCAAGGACGGCATCCGCCGAACTGTACATGATCAAATCTCGCTCTTCGCGAGGCGCAACGCTTGACGTGTGCAGCACAAAGGTGAAGAAGCCGAGGGTCGCCCAAGGACCAGTTCCATTCTGCTTCCATTCTTGATAACATTGATTCTCTTCGAGGATGCCAGTACAATTGTCCCAGTAAGTGAAATTATTAGCAAATTCTTGGATGACAGGGACCTCGTAGTGATCTTGGAGGTTCTTGCCAACTCCGGGCAAATCAACCGTCACTGGAATATCATGCTTTTCTAAATCCTCTGCAGGACCGATACCACTGAGCAGCAGGATTTGTGGAGTGTTGAAGGTGCCGCCTGAAAGAATCACCTCGTGTCTCGCTTTAGCCACACGGGGACGCCAGTCTCATTGCCGGTAGCACGAGGATCAGCTTTATAAAGGCTTTGCCCTTCTAAGTACTCGACGCCGGTAGCTCTGAGATCATCGTCGATCTGCACCTTGATAACAAGACTGTTAAACCGAACGACTAGCGGTAGACCTCTTGCAACACCATCATTCACCCTGCTGCCAGAGCTATACCGACGGCCTTGCTCATCCATCTTAAATGAGATCTGATACACATCATTTTGGAAATCTCGGTCCGGTGATAGCTCATTAATGTCCCTCTTGGTAATGACATCAAAGTCAGTGCTTTGGCTCCGGTTAGTATACCCAAGCACAGCAGCCGCACCTTGCGCGGTAGCGAGGACCTGCGGCTGATTCTCGACAAGAGCCTTATCGCCTACCCTCACCGGCTGGTATCCTTCAAAGCCATGTCCCGGAGTTCCAGGCGGAACGACCAAGTTCCGTTCAAGCCTTACGAAATATCTCAACATGTTCTCATGTTCCCAACTCTCATCGCCAGTCAGGTTCGCGATGTTATCCCAGTCCCAGTTTGATGGCCTTACAGTAAGCCCCCATTATGCGTATCACACCCGCCCAGCGTTCCTGCCCTTGGATACCAGATCCCCAGCTGGGTCGATCCCTCAGGCGGGTTCGTGCCAACCCATTTCCCCATTCGGCTTCTCCCACACCATTTTGCTGCTCTGCGCGGCAGTAGCCTCGTTCCCGTAGTTTTTAACATAGAACCACCAGCCTTGCTCTTCGTCCCATTGCGCCCCGGTGAAGAACGCCGGGCTCGCTTGATTGATCCCGGCAGTGAGATTCTGGCCGGCTTCGAGGAGTAGCACCGAGTAGCCTGCCGTTGCGAGGTTTACGGCCAGTGGTCCACCCCGGGCCCTGATCCTACGACGATGTAGTCGAAGGTGTTCGAGTCATTAGTCGGGTAGGAGCTCCTTTGTGCTAGCGTCGGGCTGCCAAACGCTGGAGATAGACAACTTAGGGAAAGCGCTAGGAGGGAGAGGGCACTTGATACCATGATGAAGCCTTAACTTGAGAGTGAAGACTTTATTTTAACACGGCAGCTAGTGCTGAAGGATAGGCTTCCTATGTATTCTTAAACCTTTTATACCCCATTTAACCTCGCCCACCGCCCACGAAATTCAGGAGACCCTGCTTCGGTACTTGATGCAATCAGGTAATACCGCCGACGACCGCTGAAGATCTACGGAAGGCGCAAGTGCTAAGGATAGAAATATTTTCGCGATGATCCAACCACGGAAAATCACAATGGTGCAACCATCTACCCAGGCGAACATTTGGCGCATTGTGGACTGTCTTGTTTGATGGAAACATTTTCAGCAAAAACCTATAGAAATGGGAATAATTCATAGAAAAACCAATGTGTGTGAAGCTCTGAGGATGCAGAGCCGGCAAAAGCATATAAGAAATCATCAGAATACAACTTGTATTTCATTTGATGTAACATACAAGGTGGTGCACCCATGTCAGCGCCAAAACTTTTTTCAGGGCAGTTTGAGTGCGCAGC
Source organism: Chalara sp. BL73 (assembly GCA_918026815.1). Taxonomy (NCBI): domain Eukaryota; kingdom Fungi; phylum Ascomycota; class Leotiomycetes; order Helotiales; genus Chalara; species Chalara sp. BL73. The sequence continues at coordinate 79,094 of CAKJVC010000095.1, forward strand.
TTTAATCCCGCAACCCTGATACTACGTATTGACTATCACGACATGGGTGGGAACTTTTGCACCCCACTGTACAATACATACCCCTCTTTCGATATTTTGTTGATCTTATCTAATCTGATTCCGATCAGATTAGATAAGATCAACCTTTCCTACAAGATGGGTCGTCTTGACCCACTGCAGAGTCAAATCTCCCCTACAAACGTCATCTTATCTGATCACTGATATTAAACACATGATACGAAGTTTTTTCGAAACCTGAAATCCCAAATTTGGAGCTGCGATGTCGGCTTTGATCTGCATCGCCAGCTACTCAGGTCCTCATGTACTTGTTCATGGAGCTTGTCAATTACGGCACTGACTTCCCTTTATATTTTAAGAAGCGCTGGAGCGCCTTCTTGAGCATGCCGTCCTAGGAATAACCGAAAGAGCCCCTGCAACAAATAGGCGTAACCCTTGTCTTACCTCATCATGCTCTCAAATTATGAACAACCTCTTTGTTGGGAAGTAGTGTGGTGCTTCGCTTACCTCCTGCCGTTCGCTCAATCTCTTCTTCACCAATTCGATTAACAGAATTAATTTCTTGCCACGGGTATGGAATTTAGAATGAATGGGAAGGCCGACCATAGCAGGCCGAATTACAACGCCGGGAGTAACAACTAGTCAAGGATCGTTAATTACGCCAACAAGAGCAGTCAATGTATGACTCTACAAGTTCAGCTCCTAATTCATCTGAGAACTTGCGTAGTCTCCTTCGCTCCTCCGGTCTCGCTGGCAGATAAAAGACTGACTCGGGCAATTTTCTCTGTGTCTTGAGCAGAACAGGGAACACGGACTTTGTTGTGGAGATGCCACTAATTTGTAGAGTATCATGCGGCATTTGGCAATAGACTCTTTGATTTGCTTCATCAGACTATTATAGCCTTTCGTCCCGTTCCGACCTTGTGCTACAATCACCTCGCTTAGGTGTTCGCCACTTGTCAGAAACCTACTTGTATGCATATTAAGAATCAACACGCAACCATAAAACCAATATTGTAATTTCTATCCATTGAAAGCTAAGTCTATACTTTGTCGGCCCTCCTTTTTGAGACAAAAATCTAGCCTTTTGGGCATAGAATCGTTGAGTTTTGTCAAGGTTGTCATGTCCCGTCCCCGAATAACACGTGACTTACCACAACCAAGGCCCCAGAGCCCCTCACTTACATAGAGCCCACTCTCCCTGAGCTGCTCTCTGTCCTTTAGCTTTGGATTCTCTCATATTATACCACCGTTGCCCATTGTATCCGTAGATGCGCAGCGCAAACGCGTATCGCTTCAAGCTCGCTATATGAAAACGCGACCGCATTTTTGTAACACGCTATCTTATCTTAATTTCAGAAGGTTTGAAGCAACTTTATACTGTATTATATAGTAAACTAACTTCATTTTTACTTTAGGTTGAACCTTTAAATACGCATATTCAGTCTATTTGCACGCAACTTTAGATGCTTGGCCGCGACTTAGCTGTCGACGAAGCTATGGCTCGATTTTCTGGCAGATCAAAAGATACTATTACAATACCTTCTAAAACTATTTCAGAAAGTTATAAAGTGTGGTGCCTAGCTCAACAAGGCTGTGTATTTGTATAATGTTTTCACAAAAAGGGGAAGGCAAAATCGAGGGCCGCAAAGTGTTGTATTAGCAGCGGAGCTTCTGTCGTTCTACACTTGATTTCTCAGCTTCCTACAGCTAAATTCAAGTATTGTGCACACTTGGATAATGTCTTTACGTCTACAATTACAGACGGCCAAAATATGGTTGTTCGAGAACGCAAACGCTTTTCTGGAACCCTTTTTCTTAGTTGGGACGGCTGGAGTTCTTGTAAGCGATTTACCTACAAAAAAGCTATCGATATCTCAATTCGTCGACGATTATAATCATGAACTGAACGCTGTTAATCAAGCTGATCAATTACGATTATACAACTCTGGTTTTCGACGTATTCGCAAAGGGGATAGCATGCTATTTGGCGTTGTTCAACGTTGTTTTAGTCAATTGCTATTTTCTTTCTTTCTATTCTAAAGCTTCTAATACGCAAAAGTTTACAACTCAAAAACGCTCAGAATAGAGCTTTCTACAGCTCTAATGAAAACAGCTCAACAAACGCCACGCAGGAGATATGCTTCAACATCACCAAATATCGATTCAAATCACAAATTAGAGCCGACAAATAGTGTTCGAGATTGCTATGCTTGCAAAGCAAGAGGTCATGTAAAAGCGCCTTCAAAACGCAGGATTCTAGGGGATACTACAGGCAGTTCTTCGCAAAACCGATTGTCGATTAAATCTATTCCGACCATTCTTTCCCTCTTCTATCTACCAATGCCCAATAATAGCCTTAGGAACATACAGCTTCTCCAAATGTTTCTCCTCCCCATTGACACCTTCCCCTAACCTCTCCTCAATCCTCCCCACACTCGAAAACCCAACAATCGGACTCGATACCCTCTTATTAATCCAAGCCAAAGAAACATGGCTCATCTTCCAACCATTCTTCTCCACTAACTCCTGGGCCCTCTTTACAACACCCTCATCCGCCTCCGTCAGCCGCTTCTCAGCCTCAGGTTTACTCCTCTCTATCTTCCCCAACTTCTCGAGGGGACGGGCGAGATGTCCGCGGAGCAATGGGGCCCATGGGGTAGGATCTGCACCTGTGGGGCTGCAGGAATGGTTGATTTCTTGCTCTCCTTAACGGTACAGGAGGGAGTAGTGGCTTTGCGTACTGATGAATTTCGCCCATCCTTATTTTTCTGCGACAAATTGCAGCTGCGCAAATTGGGTTGCTCACATGCTACTCGCTCCAATATAGCAGACTTTACTAGAATTTACGAGGCCGTTGAGAGCTTCTATTGGTTCTTCGATGGGGTGAAGGGGTCATGGCGATGGATTGGAGGAGGTCGATGTAGTCGAGTTCGAGGCGTTGGAGGAGTCGTCTATGGTGTTGAAAATTGCTTGTCTTGACAACCCTACCACAATAATCAGCCTCTATCCTCACTAATATGCGTCTGCGTTCTTCAATCGCTATGCTATGGGAAGGGAGAACAAACCATGATTATTAACATAATCCTTACTAGCCCTAATCTCCTTCGACCACTGAACCCTTATAATATCCATCTCCTCACCTACAGCACCCCGACACTTCGTCAAAACCACTACTTTATGCCTTGGAATGTTATATTTCTTGATTGCTTTTCCGACGAGGATCTCGGAGGTACAGTTGGAGTATATATTTGCAGTGTCCCGGGTGTTGAGTCCGAGGTCGTAGGCGGCTTTGAGCAATGGCGGTGACTGTCTGCAATGTCAAGAGTCGAATCCAAACCAGTGCCATAGGTAAAAATGTAAGATTAAACCTAATAGATGTAGTAATGGAATTGGGACCTTACTCTTTCCTCACCCTCAACCCAACTCTCCCACGCCGGATCGCCAATACTTATCGTCCCAAAAATTGGAATTAAGACTTTCAGACCACTTTTACCAAGATTGACATACTCTGCTCTGCTTGATTTTACGGAAGCTATCAGGAATTTGGGGAGTTCTGCCATTGTTGGAGATTTGCTTAATTACTTGGATTCTCAATGCCGAAAATTGAGATTCGATTGCTTGGATTTGTAAGGACAGATTCCGGTTTATTGGCAATGGATAATCCTACAATAAGACGGTCGATATCATCCCATTCTCTGTGGGTTCCTCTCCCTGTTCCGTGGCCTGGCTATCAAGACGCGCTTCGCGGCGCAATTGACGTGTCTAGCTCGCGTTCTCACCACACATGTCCCCAGCCATTCCCCAAGCCTTCCCTTCACAATAATAACCGACTGAATGAATAGTAAGATCACCTCGTCTGTCGAAAACTCGTAAAGCGTTCCTCCCTTCGAAATCAGCTTCCTCACTTTTCGTCCAAATTCCTGGGCCTGGACTTTTAAGCGGGATTACGCTAATAATTTAACGCCACATTTCAAAACGCGTCTTGATTTCCCACGACACAGCTTCTGACATCGACCTTACAGCCCAGCTCACTATGCTTCCTCGAAAAGGGAAATACGGTAAATCTAAAAGCACACGAGGGTTCCACAATCCCGTGTCTCGAGATCGCATTTCTAAAAGCGCACCATCTCGCGGCGGAAAAGCGCTACGAAAGCGTCGTGCTGAGGCTCAACCATACACACCCGTAGAATTTATCCAAAAAGAATGCCTCTGGTTCAACAAACCCGAGGACTGGGATCCCTCCTGTTTGGTACAAGGAATCCGGAAAATTGTATTTGGCCACGATTTTGATATCGCAGAGTAGGTGGGCTTGAGAGGCATGGTTGGTATTTACTGACATCAGCCAGTCTACATGTTGAAGCTATTATAGCGGCCGAACCAGATTTTGCCATTCGCTGCAAGATTTTCGTGCTGGAGACAGCGAGACAGGCGGGGGTGCCTCGTTGCGAGACGCAGCCATGGTTAGATTTGCCGCAGCTTGTCCAAACCTTGTCCACGTGCGGTTAGATGGTGGAAGAAACCTTAGCGATGCAACACTCCTTGCGTTTTTCAACAACTGTCCAAAACTTCGGTATATTCAGGTTTCGGGCAACGATAGATGTATGGGAGGTGTCGAAGGCTCGGCGCTTGATGAGTTGAGGAAAGATCCAGAAATGGCGAAGGAATTAGAGAAAATTCGTCTAACAGACCAGATGACGTACACCATTGAAAAGCCCGTGAAGAATTTGTCCAAAGTAAGAAAAAGGCTCATTATCGAACTGGGAGAGACTGGCGAACGTGGCTCGGGTGTAAATTCATGGATTGGGGGTAAGGAAAAGTTTGGATACCAAGCTTTTGGTGGCCCAGGAGGCTTTAGTCAATGTGGTGGATGGTAGAGTGACTAAATGATGTGAATTTCATGGAGGAGGCAAAAATAGGAGCCATGTTGTAGAAGAATTCCGGGGAAAACAGAAACCGACCCGTTTGATGGCCTGGTTCTTCTGAAATGAACAAGGGAAGACTATTTTCGTGCCTTGTGGCTAAACGTAATACCATTGAACCACTTATTCAAATAACTTAGTATTAATAATAGTAGACAGTAAATATTAGTCTGATATGGCACAATTTGAAATAAATTATTTGAGCCGTGTTGGTAGTGTGGCCCGCTCTCTTCGATTTACTACCACATCCTCCGTCTTCACCACACCATAACCCAGCCCCACCGAATTGGATATCGTGGATTCACGTAGGAGAACCTACCCGCGAAGGGAATCACTATGTGGAGGAGGATCGCCCTGTCATCTGCCATTTGAAAGATTCAGTCTAGAGGCTCTTGAACTTGAGAGAAAACAAGTAGTTTCAAGACGGTTCTGGCATGGATACAGCTCCTCCCTAACAGAGGTAACCACGGATGCAAAATATAATCTTCAGTACAGGCTGCCGGCATGTCTAACTTCTCCTGAGCCACTTCCCAAAGTCTCACGTCCTTCCTGCATGCGTAGTTCGTTGCTTCTGAAAAGCAGTTCCAACATTGCATCTAGTGCATATAGACTACCTCGATGAACATACTTCTTCCTGATATAATAAAGCCTGTCCAAAGAGTTGGAACACTCGGCTCGAGATACTCTCGGGCTGCCTGCGCTGGATAGTCCACGGTAGGCTTTCTCCGGCAAGAAGAGCAGTCGCGACATCCACACCAGCCCGGCAAAGATGGTAGTAAAATCGTATAGCGCTTTCCAGAAACTGGTACTTCGTGGTAAGGCAAAGGAGGTGGTGCAAGAGATACAAATCCAGCACGATCATTCAAATTCGATTATAAAATCTTGTAATTCTGCGGAGCATCACGCAATATGAAGCTTTAACCGACATCCCTGCGAAACGAAAATCCAGTAGTATATTATAAACTTGGGAATATTTCAACGTTGGGATAATAATATCATACTCAAGGCTCGAATCACTGTAAAATAAGGTCGCTTTTTAGTTTGCACAAAAATTTTGAGCAATAAATTTTATTGTGGCTTACTTGACTATTTCCAACCGAATTTTTCTGTATTATCATTGTACGAATTTTTTCAACATCTCACGTTTCGGTTACTTGATTTATTTCCGGCCATATGTAAAATGAAAGTGTTTGGATAGGTTTCATTCTCGTGTTTTTCTTAAGAAATCTCGAAGGGTATGAGGTGCTCCTGGCAAAAATATGGAGCCCCGGACGTTTTTATTCCTCGTTGTTGGCTGACGGGCTTGCGAATCAGGAACAGTATCCGAGCATAATTCTGCGTCACAAACCCCTTGCGCAATTTCCCACTTCTTTATACTCTGAAATGCTTTAAAAAAGTGCTCCAGTTAGAAGCTAATCCAGTGTAGTGATATTTGTCGGAATTTTAGAAAAATTAGAAAAATGAAACGTGAGATATCAAGTTCATAAATGATGTGATAGTAAAAGAATACTACTGTGATCGTGATTAATCCGGCTACTAGAAGAATCGCTGACAAGAATGCACATCCTGGATAACGATGTAAATTCAGATTTTATAGCTTCAAACTTTAAAAATGATTCAATTATCCAGTGTTGATGTTTCTGCACTTTGGAAATATACTACGGGATTTCCGCCATGCAGGGATGTGCCAGTTACGTATCTACACCTGCATTTGCCGCCGCAGCTAATATCACATCACTTGCCTTCTCGCTAATCATAAAGACAGAGATCAACGGGAATGTTCCAGGGGTAACAGGGAAAATTGACGCATCCACAACACGCAGACCCTTCACTCCACGGACACGATATTCAGAGTCTAACACTGCCAGTGGGTCATCATCAGAACCAATTACCGCCGTGCCAGTGGCATGGTGGCCATAGGCCTCAGCTTTAATAAACTCAGTCAGCTGTTCCTTTGAGCTGAGATTGCGCCCCGGATACGCTTCTCCAACTGTGGTATTTTCGCCTGGAATGGCATCAAACAACTTGCGCGTGAACTCGATGCCGTCAATCAGTCCTTGAATATCCTCATCACCGCCGTCATGGAAGTACTCGAAGTTGATCTCGGGAACGTCGCGAGGATCGCTGGTCCGGAGGGTGACAGTGCCGGCTCGATTACGTGAGTGAGACTCAGAGATAGTGTAGGTGTAGACATTCGTGGCGGTGATGAGCTCGGTGTAGTTGATGAAAGGTGGGAGATGTCCAAGGACGGCATCCGCCGAACTGTACATGATCAAATCTCGCTCCCCGCGAGGCGCAACGCTTGACGTGTGCAGCACAAAGGTGAAGAAGCCGAGGGTCGCCCAAGGACCAGTTCCATTCTGCTTCCATTCTTGATAACATTGATTCTCTTCGAGGATGCCAGTACAATTGTCCCAGTAAGTGAAATTATTAGCAAATTCTTGGATGACAGGGACCTCGTAGTGATCTTGGAGGTTCTTGCCAACTCCGGGCAAATCAACCGTCACTGGAATATCATGCTTTTCTAAATCCTCTGCAGGACCGATACCACTGAGCAGCAGGATTTGTGGAGTGTTGAAGGTGCCGCCTGAAAGAATCACCTCGTGTCTCGCTTTAGCCACACGGGGGACGCCAGTCTCATTGCCGGTAGCACGAGGATCAGCTTTATAAAGGCTTTGCCCTTCTAAGTACTCGACGCCGGTAGCTCTGAGATCATCGTCGATCTGCACCTTGATAACAAGACTGTTAAACCGAACGACTAGCGGTAGACCTCTTGCAACACCATCATTCACCCTGCTGCCAGAGCTATACCGACGGCCTTGCTCATCCATCTTAAATGAGATCTGATACACATCATTTTGGAAATCTCGGTCCGGTGATAGCTCATTAATGTCCCTCTTGGTAATGACATCAAAGTCAGTGCTTTGGCTCCGGTTAGTATACCCAAGCACAGCAGCCGCACCTTGCGCGGTAGCGAGGACCTGCGGCTGATTCTCGACAAGAGCCTTATCGCCTACCCTCACCGGCTGGTATCCTTCAAAGCCATGTCCCGGAGTTCCAGGCGGAACGACCAAGTTCCGTTCAAGCCTTACGAAATATCTCAACATGTTCTCATGTTCCCAACTCTCATCGCCAGTCAGGTTCGCGATGTTATCCCAGTCCCAGTTTGATGGCCTTACAGTAAGCCCCCCATTATGCGTATCACACCCGCCCAGCGTTCCTGCCCTTGGATACCAGATCCCCAGCTGGGTCGATCCCTCAGGCGGGTTCGTGCCAACCCATTTCCCCCCATTCGGCTTCTCCCACACCATTTTGCTGCTCTGCGCGGCAGTAGCCTCGTTCCCGTAGTTTTTAACATAGAACCACCAGCCTTGCTCTTCGTCCCATTGCGCCCCGGTGAAGAACGCCGGGCTCGCTTGATTGATCCCGGCAGTGAGATTCTGGCCGGCTTCGAGGAGTAGCACCGAGTAGCCTGCCGTTGCGAGGTTTACGGCCAGTGGTCCACCCCCGGGCCCTGATCCTACGACGATGTAGTCGAAGGTGTTCGAGTCATTAGTCGGGTAGGAGCTCCTTTGTGCTAGCGTCGGGCTGCCAAACGCTGGAGATAGACAACTTAGGGAAAGCGCTAGGAGGGAGAGGGCACTTGATACCATGATGAAGCCTTAACTTGAGAGTGAAGACTTTATTTTAACACGGCAGCTAGTGCTGAAGGATAGGCTTCCTATGTATTCTTAAACCTTTTATACCCCATTTAACCTCGCCCACCGCCCACGAAATTCAGGAGACCCTGCTTCGGTACTTGATGCAATCAGGTAATACCGCCGACGACCGCTGAAGATCTACGGAAGGCGCAAGTGCTTGCAAGGATAGAAATATTTTCGCGATGATCCAACCACGGAAAATCACAATGGTGCAACCATCTACCCAGGCGAACATTTGGCGCATTGTGGACTGTCTTGTTTGATGGAAACATTTTCAGCAAAAACCTATAGAAATGGGAATAATTCATAGAAAAACCAATGTGTGTGAAGCTCTGAGGATGCAGAGCCGGCAAAAGCATATAAGAAATCATCAGAATACAACTTGTATTTCATTTGATGTAACATACAAGGTGGTGCACCCATGTCAGCGCCAAAACTTTTTTTTCAGGGCAGTTTGAGTGCGCAGCTTTAATCCCGCAACCCTGATACTACGTATTGACTATCACGACATGGGTGGGAACTTTTTGCACCCCACTGTACAATACATACCCCTCTTTCGATATTTTGTTGATCTTATCTAATCTGATTCCGATCAGATTAGATAAGATCAACCTTTCCCACAAGATGGGTCGTCTTGACCCACTGCAGAGTCAAATCTCCCCTACAAACGTCATCTTATCTGATCACTGATATTAAACACATGATACGAAGTTTTTTCGAAACCTGAAATCCCAAATTTGGAGCTGCGATGTCGGCTTTGATCTGCATCGCCAGCTACTCAGGTCCTCATGTACTTGTTCATGGAGCTTGTCAATTACGGCACTGACTTCCCTTTATATTTTAAGAAGCGCTGGAGCGCCTTCTTGAGCATGCCGTCCTAGGAATAACCGAAAGAGCCCCTGCAACAAATAGGCGTAACCCTTGTCTTACCTCATCATGCTCTCAAATTATGAACAACCTCTTTGTTGGGAAGTAGTGTGGTGCTTCGCTTACCTCCTGCCGTTCGCTCAATCTCTTCTTCACCAATTCGATTAACAGAATTAATTTCTTGCCACGGGTATGGAATTTAGAATGAATGGGAAGGCCGACCATAGCAGGCCGAATTACAACGCCGGGAGTAACAACTAGTCAAGGATCGTTAATTACGCCAACAAGAGCAGTCAATGTATGACTCTACAAGTTCAGCTCCTAATTCATCTGAGAACTTGCGTAGTCTCCTTCGCTCCTCCGGTCTCGCTGGCAGATAAAAGACTGACTCGGGCAATTTTCTCTGTGTCTTGAGCAGAACAGGGAACACGGACTTTGTTGTGGAGATGCCACTAATTTGTAGAGTATCATGCGGCATTTGGCAATAGACTCTTTGATTTGCTTCATCAGACTATTATAGCCTTTCGTCCCGTTCCGACCTTGTGCTACAATCACCTCGCTTAGGTGTTCGCCACTTGTCAGAAACCTACTTGTATGCATATTAAGAATCAACACGCAACCATAAAACCAATATTGTAATTTCTATCCATTGAAAGCTAAGTCTATACTTTGTCGGCCCTCCTTTTTTGAGACAAAAATCTAGCCTTTTGGGCATAGAATCGTTGAGTTTTGTCAAGGTTGTCATGTCCCGTCCCCGAATAACACGTGACTTACCACAACCAAGGCCCCAGAGCCCCTCACTTACATAGAGCCCACTCTCCCTGAGCTGCTCTCTGTCCTTTAGCTTTGGATTCTCTCATATTATACCACCGTTGCCCATTGTATCCGTAGATGCGCAGCGCAAACGCGTATCGCTTCAAGCTCGCTATATGAAAAACGCGACCGCATTTTTGTAACACGCTATCTTATCTTAAATCGCTAATAGACACTTTACGATAAAGTTAATCAGAAGGAAGTCAAGGGACAATCGGAGGCGTTCGTCAAGTTTTGTTAAGTGTATTAGTAAAGATTAGCAAAAGCCGTTGAACTGTGATATTTAGTCATTAGACGCATGCATGTTTATATAGTGTCGGCCAAGGTCCGCTGGTCTTTTGAAACTCATACAGTAGCCATTAGAAAACTTGCAGAGATAGGTGCCTTTTCCAGAATCGCTGCTACTAGGCTAATTGGATATGTCATTTTTAGGTTACGTTCTCACCTTGAGTCTAGATAGACATTCCACGGTATTTCTGGAAGAGCTTCCTACGATTAAGTCAGCTCTAGGTATAGCTGCTTGCCCTTTGGGCCCTTGAAATTGTAGTACTTTAGATGCTTTGTTGCCGGTATTAGCCAACCAAGAGATGAAGAAGTATGCCTGGAATTACTTTCGTAATGATTTGATTGGAGCCGCAGTTTTGTAGATAAATAGATTTCTTCATATGATGGCGTTGTTAGTTCTTCGCTGTCGTATCTAGGAAAAGTAGGCTTGTAGTCGAAAACTTGGGACTGTTCGCTATAACATTGTAGTAGCGAATGATGCACAGGAGGTGGAATATCCTGAGTAAGAGCTATCGTCAGAAAGACTCCTGAACATTGCGGTTCTGATTCGAGGCTATTGTTTTCCCTGTCGTGTCTAACTCGTAGCCTAAATTCTGTTGGGAAATATGATTGGAATATATTGCAGCGAAGTTAAGCGATAGTTATTATTCAGCATCCTAAAACGACCTCGTGTATTATATAGGGATGAAATGCGAGATATTTCAGTTCGACTTGCGGTGCTTAATAAAGCGAAGACCGAAGTGCCGAATGCTTGCGAAGCTTTATGTGAAAGAAAGAAATGCTCGAAAGCTGACGGAGATTGGATTTTTATCCTGGGAACTTCTTTTGCTAAGGATAGGAGTAATTTTCTCTAAAACCATTAACTGTAGATCATTCTTGATTCCGGTAGTAGTTGCGTTCGGAGAAGATCCAGATGTTGGCAAAAACGATGTTAACTCAGCACTTGAGGAAGTTGAATAGTACAAATGACGAAAGCACGCATGATATATGTGTTGCTTGACCGGAATCTCGACACCTCCCATCCATCAAGTTCACGTGATCTCGCGTCGCCTTTGCTCAGGCTGGCTCAGGCTCGGCTCAGCTTCGGCTCATGCCTGCTTAAGTCTGCTTACCCATCTCATTAGACATCGTCAACTTTTAACGAGGGGCCCGAAATGGCCCCCTTTTCCCAGCCTAGGATCCCAAGTCTGCTCCTACTATACGCTAATTTACAGGCAGTTATCTTGGTCTGGCTGTCTTCATATGTAAGAACTTTTTCTGCCTTTAGGATGTTTTACGTCGTCTTTTACGTTTTACCTAAGGCTACGTATTTTATAAATGACTAGTTCCCTCTTGTCTTCACTTGTCTTCTCACATATCTTTTATACACCTTCTCACACACCTTCGCACACATCCGCTCACTTATATTCTGTCACGGCACGCGCTGTGGATCTACAGATACAGAGGGCAACGGTGGTGCAATACGAGAATTTATAACTAAGGAAGGAAAAGGGAGCTCGAGGAGAGCAAGCTATATATACACGAGGAGCTCGAGGAGCTCGCCTAATATGGATCACGTGTGCTTAGAAACACGCGACGTGACAACTCCAGCACTTTACAAGCGAAGATTCTCTTAAGAGTAATAGTAATAATATTTCTATTTTTTTTTAATAGCCTTAATAGTTACCGCTTATTTATTGAAGATTTGTTTTTTTTTTTGCGTTCAATTTGTTGAGAATTGGTGGTGTAGCGCCATACCTCATGTGATAGCTTAGTCATCAGTGAAAGGGTCGCACCCCTTTTACTGAGCACTTCCGTAGAGCTCCTTAATCAATCAATCCATTCTCCCTGAACCACTGCAATTGGGCAGACCTTGCGTACAGCACAAGATTCCCTTCCCCAAGTTGACTGTGGTCAACTTAGCATACTTATTTCAATATAATTCGCTTATAGTAGAAAATAGCTACTACTTATTAAAGAGTATATTTGCTGTTGTTTTCGTTTTATTTATCGAAGTCTTTCGTAAGGTCTTTGCTATAGCTTACACAATAGGGTCTTACTTTAAAGATAAAAACTATAGTAACTTTAGACGTGTTTATATTATAGAAGGAACTACGTAATAAGAGTGGGATTTTGTAAGGTAGAGAAAGTCGAAAAGAAGTGTATATTTTGTCGTTGTAACAAATAGAGGGCAACAGGAGGGATTGCAATATAACAGGTAAGACACGTGACTGCAATAGAATAGAAATAGTGATGTATTGGTATCAAAAGTATGCTTGTCCGTCTAGCAGATAAACTCAAGCTTGCTTTCCTCCCGAAAGCTCTAGCTGTTCCTTATATCCTCCCGGCTGTGCTGTAGCTGTATGCCTGTGGCTGCTGTAGCTGTACGCCTGTGGCTGCTCAGAGGTGGAGCATGCGGCTTGCAGCCCTTCAGCTCCTATCCGCCTCTAACCGGCTCTGGCTGTTACAGTCGTATATATATAATAGCGACTTCGTGTCCATAAGGCAGTAGCAAGTAAAGTATAAGCTCGACTAAGTAGATATTATAATACTTTCGCAAGTAAAGAAAAGTCTTAGATAATATGACGGCACAAGACAAAAGGGTTTTATATTGTCAAGTTATATATAAGAATCTAAGACTACAAAAAAAAAAAAAAAAAGTAAAAGGGAGGCTCTGTTTATATAGGCAGAGTTAAGGCATGAGCTATAGTGCGCCGAACTATGCCGCTTTAAGAACGTCAGCCTCTGAATGGTCGGGAGGAGGCAGGTGACGGTCATGTGACCTTGAAACGTCACAGTAGCTATATAAGCAAGTAGGGCGGCGTCTGATGAACCGACGAGCCGGCTAGGCTAAGATACTACCCCTTTGATAGGATGCGCCCAGGGAAACTTTCCAACCATCTGCTCCTCACCCTCCACGTATTCGAAGACCGGTGTGCGAGCCAGTGTCGGCGCGTTCCGATTCGAAAAGAATTTCTGAAGTGACTGCTTCGAGAGAACATGGCGATCTACGAACTTGTGAGTAATATCCGACCATGTCGCCGCCCCGGTAGCTTGGCTCGCGCTCGCAAGACCATCTTTGACCGTGTCGAAACGCTCCTGTTGATAGTCGTTAAATGCGGCAAGGATCTGGTCCTTGTCCGGAAAAGCATCCGGGTCTGAGACGCGAACGTCCCGAAAAGCGTGATAGAGCTCGTTGGCTAGTGCGACGACGTCGACGATTCCGTTATTGCAGCCTGCACCAGTACTTGGTGTGAACTTGTGCGCTGCGTCGCCAGCAAGCACAATACGGTCCCAGCTCCATCGCTTTAGGATGCCTTCCTCGAGATTCACCATGCCGGCCTGGGTCCGATTCGTATAAGCATCTCGGATCGTCATCCCGCCCTGGATGACCGGCAGATGCCCCCACCGCTCGACGAATTTCTCCTCGTCGGTTTGGCTATATCGCACACCCTCGCGCGTGGATTTGTCCATACGCTCATAAATCCCAATGACCGAGGTCTTCTCGCCAGCAAAGAGTTGGAGGGTGCAATCGTGGCCATGTGTTTCACTGGCATCCCCGGCTTTGATAGGAGCTACAGTTGGAAAACGAACCCACATGGCTCGGTAAGTTGTGAGGAACGGCTTTTCTTCATTGATATCACTCCTCTTGTTGCTAGAATCCGTCTGTAAAGCTGCCGTGCGCATCAAGTCTCTCACTTTGCTATGGGCACCGTCGGCGCCAACAATGACCGTTCCACTGTATGATGTGCCGTCCGCGCAAGTCACAGTAACACCGTCCGGGCCAGTAGAGAGGTCTGTTACCTTCTTATTTGGAAGCAACTTGGCCTGGGCTTCTGGTGGAAGGCCGTCGTGCAATGTTTGCATCAGATCATGCCGACTTATGACTCGGGGGTATGCACCATGGCTACACATTCACTGTCAGCCATGTGTAATGGAAACGCTGCAAATCACTGGACGCGATATGTTTACAGACTTTTCTTTGAAATAAGTGAACCATAGCGTGTCACCGATGTCTTTGCCGCCGTGATCTATTCGTTTGAAACGGCTCATTGGCGAGCTGACGCTCTCGATAGTGGGGAGCAAGCCTAGTTGGCCGAGCACACGCAATCCTATCGGAAGCAAGACAAGATTGGAGCCGGCATCTTCGACCATTTTGGCACGGCGCTCGAGCACGACAAAGTCAAGGTTTGCTCTTGAGAGTGCGTGTGCGGCTGTAAGTCCGACCGGACCACCACCGACAACGATAGCCTTGAAGGCGTTCGGGCTCATTGTGAATTGGTTTTGCCAGATGACAGCGCTTGAGAGTAGAATTAGAGACCTTTGTCAACAAGAGAGCCTTCTGCAAATGATGTCAACGCGAAGATATATGTAATCTTGCTCGCGCTATGTAGGGTTATTTCCATCGGTTACCTATTGCTGTCAACGGGTTTCGGTACCGTGGGCACCCAATCCGAAGCTGAGAGGCCCGACTTGGCACATGCCAATACTGCAATGCGTGGACAACAGTAAGCAGGGTCTCATGATGATATGAATGGCTGGCCAAGTACGCCCATCTGTTGAACAAATTGAAGTGATTGGCCCCGCCAAGACGGCAGGTCTGTCTGGTCTTCGCTTGTTGCATTCAAAGTTGATATAGAACCAGTTGAAGTCAGGTGCCAAGTCTCGAGCGGGGGAACATCCAACCTCTATCCGCAATAATCGTTCCACTGGGCGCTGCTGACATACAGCAGACAATCAATCGGCACCATAACACCCTAGTGGTTGAAGCATTGACTTGAGCGCATCGAGATTATAGAGATCAGACTGACGACGACAGAGAAACCCGCGGCAGCGTTGGCATTATTATTCATGGCATTGGTGGCGTTGACGTTTGCGGGGAGATATGGGCACGAATCAAACGAGTTATAGAACGCGATGGCAGCCAGATATCATAAAAATAGGGTCGACAAACTCGATTGTGGTAGTCACGGCAGACGTGACTAACGCAGCCTCTGTACTAGCGTGGATGGTAAGAGATGTTGCGAGAGCCAATTCTGCAGCGTCGAACACTCTTTTGGCGGTCTCAAAACTGCGAGTGCTTTATCGATGCTGTTGCACATATTCATACAGGCTGCTTGATTGCCCACAGTGAGGTTTGTGGGACGGGAAAGCTCAGTAAGCAGAATCAGTGAGCAGAACGGAATTGACGGGCAAATACGGGAGCGAAAGACATGGAGTAGCAAGGATAAAAGATCAAAGTAAGGCAATAACTAGCCTCTGTCTCGCTTACAAACCAGCCGGATCATATGCTCGCCGAGGTATCATCTACAAACATATGTCTTCCTGTTGCATCCAGGATTAACTTCCTCGGCATCGCCCTTGACGGTATCTCGTTTATGAAGTGCTGAGAGCCCGAGCGATGAGCTGTAGGAGAAGAAGATCATGTTTAGGAATACCCCCTCAGACTTGCGCATTCCTTGGACCTTTTTCGCTTCCTTGGTGGTGCCCTTGATAGCATTCGCTACTCCAGGAGCGAAGATCACATCGTGGACACTGAAGTATTTCTTGCCACCACGAAGACGTGGTAGCCATATAGAGCAGCGAATCTGGCCCACTATGTTGCGGAAACCGTAGCTTAGAGTCTCTCTCATTGGATGGAAGCATCATCTTCATGTTCGCGAAGAAGGTTCTGTCGATATTACCACAAAAGTCAACGTACGTCTGAGCGGTGTCATTTTTGTATACTGCAGCGCATGTGTCGTTGAAAATATACACACCTCGGCATATGTGGCGGCAACATGTGCTATACTCGAGAGCTCGTCGATAACGTTCTTAGTGGTGTATCTTTAGCAGATGCGGCTGTTACTGGTAAGGTATGGATGACACTAGAAGGATGGCACAAGCTGTCACCAAGGAAACCAGAAGGTTAATAGACACCTACAAAGCACCTGTGGAACCGAATTTTGAAAGAATCGCTCGCAAGGCAGCCGTGGCATCAATATCGTACATCGTCTTCGTTGACCTAAGAATCAGACCTGTTTGGGTGTTCGCCCCATACGACTCGGTATTGGGCTGTCCTTGTCTGGCGTCCAGGAAGCTGCTGGGTGCGTATCCCACGCAGTCGGAAACGGTGCTTGCCGATCTCCAGTTGTGTGGCTGGCAGAGCCTCAGTAGGGTCCTTGTCCATAGGATCGTCCGTGTCGTCTACCTCTGCCTGGTTCTGCTGATCACCACGGCTGGCCACCCTGCAAGCTCTCCCTGCTGCCGTTTCTCTACCCCTCCCGCTTCTTCCTTTAGCGCTTCTCCACCAAGTTCCCTCCTCCCAAGTAATTCTACAGCCACCCGAGTCTCCGGCTGCTCCCATTCAAGGCCCTGAGCCGGGGTACCACATCGACAAGCATCTCGCAGCTCTTCCGGTCGACCACCAGTTGTTTCGCTGCGTTCTGGACTCTGGATCTCGTCCTGTGGTGCCTCGGCCGAGCAAGGACTTGGGGAGGTAGGTGTGCGGGCCGATAATAACTCCATTTGCTACTCTCCCAAAGCCAACCCTAGTTCTTTCTCCAATTCAGCCATATTCTCATCTGTCCATCCATCATAGCCGCTGTTAGAAGACTAGGGGAGGGAGTAGAACACAGACTCCACCGGCGTGCTTCCAGTGATATCGTCAACACCTTGCGGACTGATCTGATCTTGCAGTGGCTTGGAGGATTGGGGGAGGATCTGTGGTCGGGCTTGTGCGGGAGCAGAAGGTAACGCTATGGTACTCGTGAGCCACAAGTCCCGGGGCTAGCTCCTCAATATAGCGGCCCTCCTCAACGTCATACCGTGGACCGGATGCATCAATAGATGAACTCTGTCGGCACCGAGGCGAATTCTGACGTTGGGAGGGAGTTACGTAGACTCGCGTTCAGTTAACACGCCTGGTATCAACTTCACCGGAAGCGCCTTCGGCCTGAACCCCCCAGCACGTGCCTCATCTGGGTCGTCGTCATTATCGAAAATCCATGGTCATCTACGTATAGTTAGCGGACCGCTTCTAAGCACAAAGGACAGCCGGTGCACTTACCTCAACTCCCACGCTAACGTTCACCCGACACTGATTGTATTTGGTCGACTTGCAGTCCAACCCTGTGAAGAGCTAGCTGTTCCAGACGTTAAAGGGTAAACCCGGTCTTCGAGGCCTCAGTTGAGATCTTCGGACGTAGTGCAACCCGAGAGAGCTCTTCGAGAGATGGAAGTCGTCGTCTGATTCATCGTCATCGTCAACGTCAACAAAAGCGCGCATATAATCTAGATTAAACAATTAGAACCAACGTAGCTTTTCCACATACTTTCAGCTCTTGCTGTCGTGTTTCTATCTGCCCCAATTTGACATCAGACCGTTATATCTTTCGTCCCGTTCCGACCTTGTACTATCTGATGGTACAATCACCTCGCCTGGGTATTCACCACTTGCCGGAAACCTACCTGTACTCAAATTAAGAATCAACACGCAACCATAAAACCAAATATTGTAGATTCTATCAGTTGAAAGCTAAATCAATACTTGTCGGCCATCCTTTGTTTTTGAGACAAAAATCTAGCCTTTTAGGCCTTATTGTTCTGTTGTCCGTATGTGTTATAACTGTATCCTATTTCGCAATACCTCAGTTGGCACCCCCTCCCGTAAGCCGATAAAAACCCGCAGATAATATCCGTTTCAAGGTCCAGTTCAGCCCATCGCAAATACAAAGATTAGAGACCCTATAAAAGGATAGCGAGAGATAGTAATAACCAAAAGCAAAACCTCCAAAAAGCAAAAAGCGCAAGTAAAAAGAATAAAAAGGATACTAAGGCAAGCAGGAAACAGAGACTTTAATTCCAATTAAATCACCGGTTCCAACGCCTCAACGCCAAAGAATATTTTGAGCTCTGGTTCGTCCTGATGTTGCCATTTAGTAGTTGGAATAAGAGGTATCATACCGATAGTATGAGCCTGCTACACTTCCATTTGCTTGGAATCCATTTGTTTGGGAATTGCATGCGTAGCACGGAGCCCAGATAATTCCATCCATATTTTGCAAATATCCGACCCCAGTGCAAGTGACGCAAGCCAGAGAAAATGAGGATGACGACTCCTGTTCGTAATCGTTGTTGTAGTTGATAGCCGGTGACTCTTCATTCATTTGCTGTTGGTGATTTGAATCTTGTGCTATTTCTTCACGAATCTTAATTCTTTCAGTTTCGCAAGTTTGCTTGCACTGGTAACAGTCCCACGAGCCTTTAACTCTTACAAGACATTTCGAACAGCGCCACCACTGTACCGTAATTTGTCGTTCTTTAATCCATTTTTTCTGTGCTTTTTCCCGCTCTTTTTCAGTTACGCCTTTAGCTAGTTTAACAGCGCCGATATCTTCTTTATGATAGTCCTTTAAATGGTCTCTATAGTGGTCTTTGCGATTAAATGGGTCATTCGATCGTGGACACTTAGAATAATCGCAGTTAAGTTGTAATCTTTGGTCGTCAGATGCGTGTACATTCATATAGTGTCGGTTAAGGTCTACTGGTCTTTTGAAACTCATGCAGCAGCCATTGGGAAATTTGCAAGGACAAGTGCCTTTCTTGAAATCGCTGCAGCTGAGTTAACTTGATATATCATTTTTGAGCTACGCTTTTCTCACCTCGAATCTAGATAGACCTTTGACGGCATTTCTGGAGAAGCTTCCCGTGATTGGGCTAGCTCCAAGTATGGCTGCTTGCCGTTTGGGACTTTGAAACTGTAGTACTTTAAATGTTCAGTTGCCGGTATTGGCCAACCCAAAGATGAAGGTGTATGCCTGGCATCGCTCTCGTAATGATTTGATTGAAGCCGTAGTTTTGTAAATTGATGGATTTCCTCATATGGTGGCTGCGTTAGTTCTTCGCTGTCGAATCTAGGAAAAGTGGGTTTGTAGTCGAAAACCTGAGATTGCTCGCCATCAGACATTGTAGTGGGGGATGATGTACTAGAAGCCGAAAATCCTGAATGACGACTATCGCCAGAAAGATTCCGGAACATTGCGGTTCCGCCCGAGGCCACTGTTCGCCCTGTCGTGTCTAACCCGAAGCCTAGGCTCTGCTGAGAGATATGTCTTCTGTTCGAGCCTTGCTCAAACGAAGCAGAATGGTTGTGATGTATTTGTAGCGAAGTTAGGTGAGAGTCATTGTTCAGCTTCCTAAAATGATCCTGTGTATCATGTAGGGATGAAATGTGAGATGCTTCGGTTCGGCCTGCGGTACTTGATGAGGCGAAAACCGAAGTGCCGATTGCCTGTGAAGGTCCATGTGAAGGAGGTAAATGTCCTTTTGCGACTTTAGCCTGGTTTTGAGTATCTAGTTCATCATTATTGTGTGTTTCTGCGGCTTCGACTAGGTGTTGAGCGTCGAGTTTAGCATTGTTGTGTTGTTCCTCGGCCTTGACCAGGCGTTGATTGATATGGTTGGCCTTATTTCTTCCAAACTTCCTCCTGCAAAAGTTAAATAACCTGCGGCGTTTACCCATCGCAAAAAACTTTCTTTTGTGAAGATAAGAAACCTCGCAGGCTCGTCAAGTAGTGCCGTCAAGTAGCGTGTAGAAGTGCGTTGATTCTTGAGATGCTCTGGGAAGCATCTATTCTTTGCCTATGTCAGTAAAATGAGTCGTTTTGAGCGTTTCAAACAGTGAAGGATAGCAAGTGGCCTTATTATCAATAACTTGATGTTTGGTGATCTTGTCAAGCTGGTGTTCTAAAAGGAATGGAATGGAGTAGGGTGCATTCAAACGAAAAGTAAAAGTGGGGAAAGAGCAAAACCCAATAACAGACAGCCACGCAGCATCCGTTGTGCTGGATTTGTCTCCCATCCCGCCATCTGACATGGCAGGGATACTCCTTGCTGCCCCATTATCCCTTAACCACCTCGATGAAGGAAATAGTGGGGACGCTAATGGTCTACGTTTTACTCGTACCCTCTAAATCACCATACATTATCCACTCAAGCTTTTCTACGCTTAAGCCCGACTACAATGGTACTGAATGGAACCTCGCGACTCTAACTGGCTATAATATGGCAACCATGGGCAACGGTATTGTGGATAGTGCGTGGCCTACTTGTGTAGGATGTGCAATGCTCAGCAGGAGTTTAATAAAAATAGGCACGACAGTACTGTCACGCCTCGTGCTCTGGAGCACACATGACCTATATTAACCGAGCTCTCAGAGCTCTCCGCGTATATATAGCCTGCCCTCCCCAAGCCCGTCTTCCTTGCTTAGTTTTAGATTCTCTGTATGATACCACCGTTGCCCCCTATCTGTAGATCTACAGTACGTGTCGTGACAAGTACCAGCTGCTTGTATAAAGTGCTTCGATAAGTATTGTGGGCACGGAGCAGTGAATTCTACCTTGCCAGTTAACTATAAGCCGATATTAAAGTTGGAGATCGGCACCGCCAGGTATGTCAGATTTAACAATAAGGGCTAACAATATGGTAACTTTTCTAGTTGTAGCGTTTTCCTTGCTTTTTAACCCATAATAAGGGTGCCTTGAGAGGACTAGCAAGCAATGTCTTCTACTATTTGGACTTATCTCCTCCACGGTTCATTGATGCACCACGAGTTTCCTCAGAAAATACTTGAAGGGTTCAAGTGGATCAAGGGTAGATGCCTTACGGGTCGACTTAGTCATGATACATACTTACCACTACATAGAATGGTTTCACCCAAACACTACGTATTTATTTGCATTTGTGTACCGTTAGAAGGAGTGAAAGGCCTTAATCGAAGTATTTTAAAAGGCGAGATGCGCAAAATTTGACATATTTTCACTTTATTCAACTTTAATCAGTACCTTTGGTCGTATTCGTGTTAAAACATATTATTTTTTCGATACCTGATGACTGCGCTGATCCGAAAACTTGCTTGTACTTATGTGTTACCATAATTAATACAAGAATGTTGAACCATTTGAAGCATTTTCACTAGAAACAGGTGATACGCTGGTGGAGGTTCGATGGGATAGTTCCGTGTAAAAGTTCCAGTGTTCTATTTCTTTTACCCCTAATAATACTTGCGAAACTTAATATCTTTACGGCAAAAGTTTAAACATATGAATAATAATTTTATGGCTTTTAAATTTACCCAATTCTTTAATTTAATATATCAATAAACTCAAACAGCCAAGAGGTAGCACATACAAGTAGAAGGAGAAATGGTGGTCTCGGCGTCGCAGATAAACTAATTAATTTGACTCTGAAGTTATCAAATACATCGTCACTTGTAATCATCGAGATTCATAACATTAAAACCGACCGAAAAAACTCGCCCTGCCCCGACCAGAACCAGAAACAACGAAATCCGTAAACGCATTAGTACCAGCCCCTGATCAGAAAGAACGATATAGAGAACCACAAACCATATAAACGCTAGCTGATAATTTTGAAATGGCGTTGTCATTTGCAGTATTAAACATGCTCCTGGCTCGTAATAGGATGAGTGGCGGATTCTGCGGTCTCTTTGGCATGTCCAGCACCACGATTAGACTTGCGCCACCAACGTTTCATTCGAGAGTTGGCTTCCATCTCACTATTCGAGGACCTCATATCTGAATAATTTGTGCATACGTATATTCCCTATTCTATCATGTAAGTGGATGGTCTTCCCTGTACCAAGGATAAGTAGAAGTGCCTGGCTTACAAGAATCCCGCTAGTAAACCAGACCCAACCAGCAATGAAACTGAATGCGAGGGCAACCCGCCACTCTGAGCATCCTGCTGTTCCGACGACAGATTGCGTGATTGAGACGCGTGGGATTGTATACCAATACTTGCCCCAATAGTACCCCCAGTAGTTCCAATACCAATATGATTCGCATCCACCGGATATAGTGAGCTATAGTTGCATGTTACTATAAGTAAAACAGATAAAGGGCTTTCTTAACGCTAACAATAAAGGAACTCACATTACATAACAATCCAAAAACAACTATCCAGCATATCCAGAGAACAAAGTCAAGAACAAAGAAGTAGAAGGAGTACTTTAGCGGAGGGAAAAGGATGAGAGAAGCGAGTATGCTAATGCCAGCGATTACTATAGCATAGATGATTCGAGAACTGGCGTGGGCATGAACAGAAGATAGAAAGTACAGATATCGTCCTAAGATGCCGGTAACGATAGCAGCGGAAATAAGTTCGCCGGAGCGGAGGATCACAGAACAGACCTTCGAGGCAGTACCCATTGTAGTAGCAAATATAATGACAATGAAAGGTTTTTGCTGAGTACCCCGTGGCTTTGTAGATACATAAATGTAAATATTATGCCACTCGAGGGGCAAAATTTGGTTTCTGAGTAGAATGTTGGGGAATAAGGAAGAGCCCATATAATATTAAATAGCCGGCACTTAGTCTATCAGAGCGCACTAGAAAATGTAAGTATTGTGACACTACGTAATGTAAATGGACGTTACAATGCCCAGATAAACGCCAAGGCTGGGAGTCTGCCATCCTCACTGCTCTGGAACGAGATGGAGGATCGGGCAACTGGGGTGGCGTGTTGCTTAGCCGCCAAAAGTTTTTCGATATCACATGTAAGCGAGTGATTCAGGGCTCAGGGCCATGCTCAAACCAGGACAAAGAGAGCAGATCGGTTCGATCAATCGATGACAGCCGCTTTCGTTTCTGCACATATGCATGGCGCTGAACAGGGATTACGTTTAATTAAAGTTTGACAAGTGGCGCACTTCGAAAATCATAAACTACCTAATTTGCATTAGAAGTATTAAACTAAAGATGATTTGCAGTATGAGAAAGTGTCCAAACTAAAATAAACTCAAGATATTTCATAATTTGATTAGTATTATCATTATCACTGCTTAAGGCACTGATAATGGCCTAACTTCAAAACGTGGCTTTTACTGGGATAATTGTTATCTGTTTCTAAATCACTTAGCGGAATTGATCCTTCCACCTTTTTGGCGGAATATGTAGGACCTGGCTGTGTAAGCATTTGACACGCATCTCGATTTCTCATTACTCAAAGCGTGTGGATGTACGGATAGAGTAAATGCCATTGCCTCTTTCTTGATTCCAGCGAGAACTGACCTGTCCTCAGGACGCGTTCCAGGAACTTCGGGAAATTCAAGATACCTAAGCACTACTTATTCAATATGGCCAGTGGCCATACTGCCCAGAATGGACACTTGAGGCAACCCGAACTGACCAACGCATATCTTGGAGGAGATGGGATTGCATCTTTGACGGCCGCTGTCCACCTTGTTCACGATGCACGAGTTCCTCTTTCGCAGGTACATATCCTGGAATAGAGACCAGGAGGATCATTGCATAGCACTGGAACTCCCGAAACCGGCTATGTTATGTTTCCTGAACAAATACTGAATTTCGGCTGCGTATGCTTATATGATCTACTATTTATTGTTCCCTCAATGAATAATCCTGCGAAAACTGTGAAGCAGGAAATCAATGAATTTAACGCTGTGCCTGGAAACAAAACATACGCCAATTCTAAGCTTATTACAAAAGGCACAGACGGACCGCAAATTGTGAATACCAAAAAACTTGGACTGAGAGAGAAAGACAGGCTCGACTTTTCAATACATTGAGGATCGGAGAGGATTAACAACTCTTAAAGACAACAGCTGACTATTAAGTATTGCCGTCCCGCGCCAGCCATACTTCCTTAGCCAACCTGATAATGTCCAGGTATTTCGGGGTTGCGCGCTGTTGCCAGAGAAAACAGGCGATATTGTCCGCAAGCCAATGTTCGAGTGTACTGGCAAGGAAACCTTTTAAGGAACTCTTAGGACATCTCAACTTCCCTGAAGATTCTTTACGGCGAGATTCAATCACTATTCCACGCATGATACCGTATGCTGCGGGTCCGCTTCTGACAAGGAGATATAGAGATCGATCACAGGTCATTCTTAAAAGAAAGCAGTAATTTAGCACTATTGAGTCAGTTTGTTAATATTCCTGAGGATGGGGTGTTCCATCTGGAGTATAGCGTTAGGAAGACTCAGGCTGTGGCCTTCAAGATGATGGGAATACAAAAGCAGCCGAAATATATCTGTAAAGGGGATAAAAAATTGATGAAATTGGCAAAGGTTCTAAAGGAGCTATTGTTATAGTCCTTTTTCCAGCTGCCTTTAAAGGCGAAAGCAATGAAATTTCCTAATTGCTTTTCAGTTTCCACTAGCTACTTGGTAGTAATTGTAATAGAATAGCAATTATAGCGTTGAAATAATTACATGCATGCCTTGCAACAATCATTCGTAATGTTATGTTCGAAGGCAGGCAATGGCGAGCAATTTCAAACAGTAGAAACAATGATAGAGTAAACAGTTAATATTAAAATGAGTTATATTGTAATTAGAATAATTAATAACTGCGATTCGGAGGTAAAAACATGTTGTAAGCAAAAATATCCATATTAACGGCCATATTCAACATCCCCTACATCACCAGGGTACAAGCGAAAAGCGCAGGCGATGACAATGCCTAAGTTAGCGGCCTCAGCTAGTCGCCTGACCTACGAGAAAACTTAACCCTTTCCGGGGTTTCCAGCCCGGGGATGGAGAGAGCAAGCAAGCTTCACCATCAACCCAGCGAGAGGGGATCCTTCCATATTCAGGGATGATGCGAGAGTTGGATAAAAACTTTGAGGCGTTTACTATATACCGAGTCAATATATACCAAGTCCCATCCTGCGAAAGCACCCAGTATTTTAAGTAAGATGCTGCAAACTTATCAGGTTTTTATTAAGCCGGAAACTGCATGGGCGTGAAAGTGGGGTGCAGATTAACTTTATTAATCTTAAGTCTAGATTTGGCGATTGTCTGCTGGAATACCAAAAGCCCATAACTGAGGCTCTCTCTTGGCAGTAATAGGCCTCTGTTCCGGTTGGCAAAACGGAAGTGACACAGTAAGCCACGATTGGAATCATATGTTTTTTAGAGAAGATCAGGAGAAAGTCTAGGCCTGGCGTTTGATTCGAGCCGGGATGAAAAGTACTTGGCAGTGGGATTGCGAGGATCACATAATCACTTCGGGGTTCAAAACCCTGTACTACCCACCTCACAGCACCCTCTTCTTCTCGAATGTGATCTCGATTCCCCTCTTCAAGGATCTCATGTATTCCCTGGTGGCTTGTGTGGCGTGCAAGGGTATATCCTGCCCGTCAACGTAATTAACTTTCGTGAATCATATATTAACGCATATTACAAGCGAGTGGTCCCTTTTTTACATACAAAAAAAGTCTGTGCATAAACGTGCACTTTATTTAATTATTATTATTATTATTATTCCTTTTAACGTGCTGTATCAGTCGAGGACTATGTAGCACGGCCGGGGCACTCGGGCCAAGCAATTCGGTGGGGTGTTAACAATATATACAAAGTCTCGAGAGTAAAAAGAAAGAAGCAGGAGCACAAGTACCCTACAAGGACTGTACTAGCCAATATTAATAGACTAGTAGCCTTAACATACTCCTCCCAAAAACCTCTCATGTATTCCAGTGAGTGTTGAGGATCGAGTCCCTGTATATAGCCAAAGCATTCTCTTCCTTTTCATTTGACTCTTAAAACCACTTCCAAACTTTTCTTTCCTTCCGCAAGTATCCTTTCCTTTCTGCCGGCCTTGCTGTTTCCTTCCCAAGGCTTATTCTCTTCGTTTTCTTAGTAGTCAACGCCGGTCGTGGCTCGTACTAGGTGCCCAGAGGTTAGTCCCCCTTAGCGAAGGGCATGGAAACCGTAAAATGGTAGATAGATGTAGTCGTACAGAATTGCTTCGATGTCGAATTGAGGCTCAAAATAAAAGTGGGTCGAGTGAAAAATTTTCATGCTCCAGAGGGTATTCGACTGACAGTCGTCGCTCTGCCAGCGCGCAGGTGACCGAATGGCGAGTGCTGTAGAATAGGTTTTGCCTTATACGGAGGCTTGTAGTCTTTGATTCGAGTTGAAAGGACCTCTGTTTCGAGTGTTGCGTTGCACCGTGCGCTCTCGACTCCAGCTCGAATTGACTCAATCTCGGCTCTCCAGACGTGCTGAAGGTTCGTAGAGGGCACCGCGTACAGGTGTTGAGTCTTCGCCCTCCCACTTTATTTAATTGTTTATATAAAAATTTAAAATTTAAAATATAAGCTTTCTATATTATGTATAAACAGAATTTTTTGCTTTTAAGGATTAATAATTATAATTATTGCTATATTATATCACGTCCCGTCCTTGAATACCACGTGACTTACTGTAGCCGAGGCCCCAGAGCTTCTCACATATATAGAGCCCGCTCTCCTCGAGCTCCTCTCTTCTTTAGCTTTAGATTCTCTCGTATTATACCACCGTTGCCCACTGTATCTGTAGATGCACAGCGCGTGCCGTGACATTTGCGTTATTTTTGCGCTATTATTTCGTTCATATTATTTTCTTCTTATAAACTACGTAATATAAATTTGCTAGAGTAACAATATTATTTTGAAAAACATGCTATTAAAATGTTATTTATTTAGTTTTTATTGTTGTTATTTTATTTACATTTTTACACAATGCCAAGAAAAATATGACGCTCGCCTGTGAACTACGTTAGTAACACATTTTGGACATCGCCGAAAGCAGCACCTGAGTTTGTTTGCGACTGAGGCGAAAGGCTTTTTTACCCCACAGCTACCGTCCTGCATTTGCCACTGGCAGGTTCACGTCTTGTTTTTCGTCAACCTCATCTGTAAATTTCATGTGTATTGTTTTCGTTGTTAACATTCTTTTATTAATTAGGACACAGAGGCATACTCCATAACACAGAAGCAACCTTACTCGCCACGTACTAAATATTTGAATCTTCTTCACTGTTCGCTATGGGAGGTGGTTCAGAAATTCCTCAGAAGTACTCCCAATGGGACTCCCCGGTCTTGGAAAATGAAAGCATGATAAACGGCCAGAAGTCGTATCTTCGGGCGGTGGTTGATATGGGGAGGTACAAATCTCTCGCTTGTCTAAATTTTCTTAAATTGCCTGAACTCAACCTTACTTTTATTCATGCACTTCTGGAGAAATATCCTTCTCGAGTCACTTAAATGCGTAGCTAACTACCCCTCCCTCGCATTTAGCAATGGTATTCGTTTCTCGGTGTCCGACCTCTCTCCTCCTACCTCCCGCATTCTTCCTACTATCCATGTTCATCGTCTCGATATATCCCTCTTCGACGCACAATTCAATTCTAAAACCGGCGCTCGAATCCCCATTCCTGCTTCTGTAATTGAAACCGTCATCGCCG
This sequence comes from Chalara sp. BL73, assembly GCA_918026815.1. Taxonomy (NCBI): domain Eukaryota; kingdom Fungi; phylum Ascomycota; class Leotiomycetes; order Helotiales; genus Chalara; species Chalara sp. BL73. Next base: position 106,930 of record CAKJVC010000095.1, read on the forward strand.
CCCTTCTACGCTTCCAGATAATCTGCAAAGATCTTGGGGTCCCTGAAAATAACATCCGTATTATTGCTACTGAGGCCACACGAACGGCTATCAACTCTACCGAGTTCTGCAAAGAGATCGAGGAGGTTACAGGCCTGGCTGTAGAAATGCTGCTGAAGGAAGATGAGGGAAGGGTTGGGGCTTTAGGGATCGCCAGCAGTTTCTCAAATATGCAGGGTCTAGTCATGGACCTTGGGGGTGGGAGCACACAGATTTCGTGGATGATTGCAAATAGAGGGGAGATTCTGACTAGCCCGAAGGGAGCCTTTAGCTTTCCATATGGAGCAGCGGCGCTGACAAGAAGATTGAAAGAAATATCGGCAGGAAAGACTAAGGATGAAGCTGAAAAGGCAAAGGATAAATTTCGTGAGGAGATGAGGACCAACTTCTTGGATGCATATAAGAAGCTTAAGGTCCCTAAAAACCTTATTGAAAAAGCCAAGAGGGACGGGGGCTTTCAGCTTTATCTCTCTGGGGGCGGTTTCCGCGGTTGGGGTTATCTACTCCTGTATCAAAGCCAAGTGCATGGTCATCACTATCCAATTTCACTTATCAACGGCTTCTCCGCACAGAAGGCGCATTTCGAAAACACGGAAGCCTTAAAAGAAGTTGCACGGACTGCACACCGAATCTTCCGAGTGTCGGATCGTCGCCGCGCGCAGGTTCCCGCCGTCGCGTTCCTAGTCAATGCCCTTGCTAGAGCATTGCCCCATGGCATCAAAGAAGCAAATTTTTGCCAAGGTGGAGTTCGCGAGGGTGTTTTGTTTCAGGAGCTTCCGCCGAGAATACGCCTGCAGAATCCACTTGAGGTCGCGACCGCTCCATACTCACGGCTTTCAGCAGCAGGAATTAGCGATCTCTTGCTATGCGCAATTCCTGAACCCTCGGCTATAGACGCCAAAACCTTTCCAGAATCGATAGGTTCCCATGTGATCCGGGCCTTTGCTAACGTGCTCTATGTACATTCAGTGATGTCCAAAGAAACGGCCTCAACAGCAGCTCTCTACAGCACTAGCACGGGTCTGTTGTCAACCTCCCACGGCGTGTCTCATTCCGACCGCGCCCTTCTCGCACTCATGCTCGAAGAGAGATATCAGGGGGTGCTACCCCCGCGAGAGGTCGATTTCAAGCTCAATCTTGGCCAGCTGCTAACTACGGAGGAATTGTGGTGGACACAATACCTTGGAAAGATTGGATTCTTGATAAGCTCGGTATATCCGGCAGGATTCATCGACCAGGATAAGCCTCGAATAAGACTTTCGGCCTTGTGGGCTGCAAATTTAGGGAAGGAAAGGGCCAAAGAGGGCCTAAAGTTGAAAATTTCTATAGAAAGGGTAAAAAACGATCCGCTGAAGTTGAAGGAGACTTTGGAAGATAGCGTAGGAGTAATAGAAAAAGTTGGGAAGAAAAAGAATTGGATTGGAGGGAGGGATGGGTGGGGAATGGCTGTTAAGGTAGTAGTAGTAGAAGAGGATGCACTGTTCTCAGGAAGAGAACCAGGATCGTACTATTGGTAGAATCGATTAGTATCTGAGTCAAAGGACAGTGTAGTCAAAAGGTATTCCTTCAATATAAATACCTTAATTCTATTTCTGGTTTGATGCCTGTGAAAAACCGCCATGCCCCTGAAACCTTTAATTGCTTGTGCTTGTGCTAAATAGTCCGGTCATCCGATTCTACGTTATGCGTCAGTATGATGACCTTAATGTGTGTAACGAAGATATAAATATAAGTTATTAATATAAAGTTTAAGAGATATTTGCAACTGTGGTATATAAGAAATGGGGGAGAGTCCGACGGCGGTCAATTTATCTCGAGTCCAACATATTACTTTAATATGGTACACGAAGGTGATTATGGTATGCTATTTAATTCTTAAGCAAGTACGCTTCCACTCCTTCCCCAATATTCTTTCCGGTCATTCCCTTGATGCCCAAAAGATCGTTGCCGGTCCGTCCCGGTCGGCCACCGTAACCCCCCTGAAAGATTGCTACAAATAGAAAGGAATATAAGGTAGACATGCCACAAGTCCCCCGTTCAAACTTTGCATACGACTCCGCTTTCGTTCTGCAAGGTCAACATACACAGGATCCCATGCTGTCTCAGGTGAGTACTCTCTCCCGACGGCCATTGGGTTGTTGTGTGTGACCACAGTATCCTGGATGTAAATAGCTCGTTTTTACGTCTCTCCATAGTGTTCTACGACCTCAGCTACGGTTTTTGCAGCTGTGGCCATGGCGGTGGTACTGAAGACATTGTCTCCACTTCCAAAGGCTGTAGGGTTGTGTTGCGACAAATCGAGAAGCACAGAATTTATAACATAAGTATATGTCATTCCTGACCCCAGCGTTCTCTCTTCTAAATAGTTCAAAACTTTGGGCTTATTTTCGTAGACAGGAAGCTATCTGGTAGGTGATTCAAGGTGTCCAAACCAAATTCGCTGGGGATAAAGCGCTTTACTTTTGCGGCGGCTGCAGCATCGATGAGTTGATTATAAACTGAGGCATCTGTCCTCATGCCGAGGGCACAGGTGACGACGTCTTGCCCTTATAGAGCGGCTGTCAGTGTCTCCGCTGACTAGTGGTCAGCTCCCACCACTCTCACAGGCGCGGAAACCGTGACTTTGGACCTAATGCGCTCTAGGGTGGTGACATTGAAGTTCTCTGACTTGAGCAGCGCATCCACAATTGTGGTGCCGAGATTTTCAGTACCTATTAAGGGCTATAAATTCTGGAGTCGATCGAGCGGTTGAATCGGGAAGGCTTACACCAGACACGGCAGCATTCACAAGCTTACTCATTTCATAGTTGATTTAGCTGATAAAGGTTTGGCTCTCGCTCGGTTACCAAAAGCCGCAAAGGAATATTTGTCATTCGTATATCCTTTTTAGTGATGGGTCAACCGCATGGAGGCGGGTACCACTGGAAGAAAGGTTTATAAAGGTTGGCCGAAAAGCTAAGAGAGGTTAGGCCATACGAGGCACTTGAGTCACTACTGCTGCTAGAACAGCGAGGACTTAGATTATATATCGAATCATCATTTTACAAAAGATTATAACGGCTTTGTTCGAGATGGGGGGAACAAAACGAAGTATCTTGTGCCAGCAGCTGGAATGGGCTTGGCGGTTTTGGTCGGTCGGTATTCGTGGCTGCCTTTCTGGCTTGGCGACCTCTCAATAAAACCTAAGTGCAACTTTTGAAGAAGGCAATCGAGAGGTCGAAATCGCGTGCTGCAGTTGCGAGAGAGGGGCCGGGATGTTAAGTAATGTTATTGGATAAGCAGTCTCCTGAATTCTCCCTGTCTCGCATCTGCTCGTTCCCCTATTATTGTAAGCTAGTTGCCGCACGGTTTCCCTATGTTATTAACATGCATGCCGCATGCCATAAAGGATGGCTTGGGCTTGGAGTCGGGCCTAGATCATTCCGGCGACCACCAGTAGCGCTGATGGGACCATGAAATACATTATCCTGTAATTGCTGGTAATGGAGATGAATGATGAACCTTGAGCCTGCCATCTACACTTGAATCCGGTAATCTAGTAATACGACTAGCGACAGCGTACTCCCGGAACTTAAGCTCATGATATATCTCGCCGTGCCTTCTCAATATAAGATTCAACCCATCTAAGAAACCTTCACGCTTGGTGATCCCCGACGTTGGATCCACTATGGTGTCCTCAAAGATTTCCTCTAAACTAGGGAAAGAGACTGACAAGATCTAGCAAACACATTCCGGTTCTAGTTCGAGAGACTCACTCAAGATTACAGCTGCTGGCCTCCAACCGGAGGTGGAGCAGAGAGATGCTTTGCCGTCTCAAACTCTAGCCCGGAATAGGCAAGTAAACCGTGATAAGTGGATGGAACTCACTGGCGTCGTGACCGAGCTTCACGGCGTCGAAGGTTGTGAACCTTGTGCTAAATCCTGCTAACCCAGAATTCGACATATATAAATGGGCGAAAATAGTCCCATGCGCTGCAGACAAAGCAGGTATCAAGTTTAGGCGAGCTTCATTCGCCTTCAAATATCTTATTGTTTCGGGTACTGGATCTACTACCCAGTTCCAGGCCAACGTGGGGTCCGCCTTCAGAGGCACCTTCCCGCTTCACGAGCATTTCAGCTTCGGAAAGAAGCCGAGGACAACTGTATTGAAGCTTTTCGACGGCCTCACGAAATCTGGCGAATTTTTTGTTGGTGCTAACGTAATTAGGGTTGACACTTTGTTGTTTAGTCTAAAGTTAACAAGTATGTAATGAAAGGAAAGAAATATGCAGCTTTCGCCGGCTATTTCCACCAGGATATGAACATCAGCCCATCCTCATGTACTTGCATATTGTATAGCTGTAATGCAACACCTCCGAGTCAGTCAATATGCTCTAGCAACTGCATTGGATAATGGTGTAGAACGCAAGCTATGATACAAGATTTCCAGGCTAATGGTACGGGCAGGCTGTGTTGGTGTAAACCATGCACTACAAGGTCTTCAGTCTTGTATAATTCTCCCAACCTGTCATAGTCTAACCTGTCGTAGGATCCGTAACTCCATCGGCATTTATACAAGATGTTCATAAAAGAAAAAGAAAAAAAGGTTTCAACGTTGCCCATGCTACCTTCCATTCGCACTCGGAGCAGCCCTTGGAAATTGCCTGTCACTCAACCAACTATTCCGATTCTGGTCCATTAACCCAGGGTCCATCATCGGCTTTCCCATACCCATCAGCTTCCTCTTTAACGTACTAGCGTCCTCCCATTTTGTCACCTTGCACTCTTTTGTCTTATTACAGTCCTTTCTAATCCCCAGTGGTCCTCCAGCAAAGCTCCACTTCCTGCCACAGCCACAAACACAAGAAACCCAGTTCCCAAAGCATTCAAGGATCTTACGGCGGTCAAGGCTGATTGGCTTGTGCTCACAGTCCGGCATGAAAGACTCTATATGCAACATATAGAGTACTGCCATGGTTAAGTTCTTGGGAAGTAAGTAGTCTGCACGACGTTCGATTTGGTGCCAGATTTCAGAGACTACCTCTGGGCGTAGCCTGCTGCTGTCAAATTGCTGACGAAAGTCTTCCACTGCGGATTTGTTAGCCATGAACTGACCTACCGACACAGAAAGGAATTTTGCGCCTTTCGAATCTGGTTTGCCTCCACCGAATAAAGGAATCTGGCACTTACGACTCACGAAACCTGTCCCTGGGTCTGCACATTCGTTATATATGCTTTCATACACGCTAATGGCGTCGATTGTCAAATACTCCCAGTATGAGTCCGAATTTTTTCTCAGAAACTTTGGGGAGTCATCTAAAGATAAAAATGCTAGCACTCTTGGGCGTGGCTCTGGAGGTATATACGGGACAGCTTCAAGAATCAGCACGAGACTTGGTTGAGGGCAAACTTCATAGGTCCAAACGAGGTCCAACCCACGAAGCTCCTAAAAATAGGAAACTACAAACCATTTGTGGCTGTCATATCTTTTTGGAATTGCCTTAAAGCCTTCAATGTTTCTCCCTGTGTCATATACGCCTGCGTCATTGTCGCAATCTCAGTTCGAGACTTAGCATCCTCAAGGCCAACCTTTTCGAGACCTTTCTCAACATTGAATCGATAGTAGGCGTTCCTATCATCGAGATCCCTGTGGCCTCTTCGAAAGTCATTTGCTGTTCTCTCAGTTTCTGTGGCGATAGCCGTCAACGTCTTCCCAACGGCAATCGCATCATTTCCAAACTGAGCAATATCCCCTTTACCAGTACCGATTGATACCAAGCACTGGACTTTGGTCTCAAGAGAGCCTCCCCATACCTCCCCGGCTTCTAACCACAGCTTCTGAACAGGATTATTTGCACTCGTAGCTCCATCGAGAAATACTTGTCCATGTCGTCCGATCTTCATTGGTTCGAAGAAAGTTGTTGCAGCCGAGGTTGCCCGACAAGCCTCCCATATTTTGACATTATCCATAAGCTCGGTGTTGCTTTCCAAATCTCGAACATAGCTCGTAAATTCCACGGTGAGATCCCGATTTTCTGCAGAGACTGCACAAACGAATCTTTGTCGTCGCTTGCAAGTCAGATTTGGGGTTATGTCTGCTCCATTTTTGGCCGGAGATCCGCCATTGAAGAAAACTTACACTTTGCATTCATGATCATCTGGCACCTGGTACCGCATCGTTGTATCTACAGGCATACCGCTATCTATAACGACCTTTTTAATCGAGCGCTCCAACTCCTCTGTGCTGAATCTTGCTTGGAAGCCGCCTGACACGCCGATCCTATGGCGCTCTTTCTTGAAAATGCCGTCCATCATGCCAGTATACACATCGATACAGTGATTAATATCCATTTTGAGACGACCAAGCATTACGGCAATGAGCCTTTGGAAAAGTTAGCCGGCAAAAGAGTCAGGAAGAATCCAAGACCTAACCCTCCTGTGCTAGTGCCACCGATCATGTCGAAATAATTGCATGGCTTAGGCGGATTCTTTCGATTGATGGCTTCCATGAGCTGCTTGAGGATGAAAAGGGCAGATAGTCCCCGAACACCTCCGCCGTCGATGCAGAGTAAACGAAGCTTTTTCTCAGCCATCGTGCTAAGTTCAACAATCGCAAATTATTGTATTTTAAGAGATGTAACAATGAGAGCCCTTGGTATACTGGAATGTCTTTCCCGAGAGAAAATATTTGGGATGATTCTAGGCAATAGTAAGGAAGGGGCATGAGCGCTCCTGCATCACGAAAACAAATATTAATTAGTTAGTCTGCTTGCAGCCTCATATCATGCGCTGAGCTTCTCACAGTTGATAGCCAATTACTGACCGCGGGGTAACACTTCACTGTGATACCAAGTCGTGGCTGCCGCAGCCTCGTTTCAGTAACCCGTCTTTATCCCAACGAAAGCTTCAGCTGAGCACAGTGCCCTTTAGGGAGGCTGACGCCTCCAATATTTCTCCTTACGCCTTTCTCTTGGCAATAAAGTCCATTAATAGATACTCCTAGACTCGCTACAATCAGCGACATGTATTGAGTGCCAAGAAACTCGGCAACCCCCTACAAATCACAATCAACTTCGTACATTTGCATTCCATTCAGCCACTCCAACCCAAGCACTACTCCTGCCATCAGAGGAGTTTGGTCTTTGCCCATAGAGATGCTGAGAAGACTTGTTATCTTGTAGAATCGAGGCTGGGGAAGGTCTTCGCCCACGACGATAGTAGATAAAAGCTGCCGTCACGGAAATAAACACCACTACAACTGCTACTGCTATACCTATTATTGCCTGATAGCTTAAAGCCTGGCTTGATTTTTCGCTGGATGAACTTGATGCTGTATCGCTAGAGGTAGGATCTGTCCGATATTCTGTCAGCCTAGGTCGGAGAAACATATGTCAAGAATTGAATCAGATGAAGAAATTCCAGGAAATATATCTATACATACCTGTAGAAGTTGGCGAACTCTGAGTGGTGCCGCTGCCAGCTTTTCCAGAGCCCGCAGTCGATGTCACCTTCGAGGTGGGGCTACTGGTTTCCGCTGTTCTCGTCGCCAAACTCTCTGCGCTCAGCGATACAAGATCTACCGCGTTACAGAGTGGTAGAGCCTTTCCCTGGGCAGAAAGCTGGAAAGAGCTTGCAACTCGAGTATCTGTCGCTCCACTCCACCACTCTTCTTCGTATCCTTTCTCGTCAACCCAGACGCATAAGAGCCCGTTGCTTTTTGGGTCGCCAGCCTTTGCAGTTGGGGTACCGAATGCGCCGCAAATGCACAATTGAGTTCCACTACCTGGTAGTTCGGAGGAGGCTACGCCGGATAGGTCATAGATAGCTGCTGTCACTGAGGTGGTATTGAAGGTTGACATGGCGGCGGTACATTTGTCTGGAAGGCGAAAGATGTAAATCAGATAACAGTTTTTTTTTTTTGGACGGGAAAGATACTAACCAGAGAGATCACTCTGTCGAGTCAATGAACTTGACAATGTACCGCATACAGGCATGTAGTTTATGACTTGGAATACAGTACCTGTAAGTCCCTGAAGATTGACGATCCCATCGCGGATAAAGAGATCTCCATCGCCATGTCTGTAGATAGTTTGACCTTGAACTGCGGCTAGCACGAGGAAATGTGCGAGGAGAGCAGCTGTGCTGGGCATTATCGTGGTTGTCAGAGATGTTTGTGAGTGAAGGAATAAGTCGTGGGCTCTTTTATTCAATTATCATGAAATTTGCAGCAGTTCACTTTATCGGGAGAGGGTCAGTGTGTATGGGGAAGGAATCCATGATGCCAAATAAATTTCAGGGGAGCTGAAGGAGCTGAAGCCTGGTTCCAAAATTACACTTCTGGTGCAAGCCTTGTTTCTTGAAGGCATAGAATTGTCCAGATGAGGAGAAGGCGCTTCCCGGAGCGGAAGTGATAGTGGCTGCATTATTCCAGGAGACGGCACAGACCTCCGTGGTTGAATCAAAGGAATTTGTGCCTGGTGAGAGGCGCACCATGTGAGCAATCGCAAGAGCGAAGTGCAGCCCATGAAATGCCACACCTGTGTAACTCCAAGCAGTGGCGGCTGGCCCTCTCATCTGGCCAGCCTTGGTTGCACGGTGCTTCGCGTGTAGTCGGGTGGGCTTGGCGAGGTGAGCAAACAACTCGTCCCGGCTCGCTTGGCTGCCCAGCTTTTGCACCACCGACAAACCGAAATAGTTTATATACTTGCAAATTTCATCCGGACCTTTCCCTATTGATACAACTTCATATAGGTAATTGCAATAGCTAAACATCCCCCGCTATAATTTCAGTCTAATATTTGCTTTTTTCTGGATGCTTGGTTCACATGCCCTGCATTAAAGCCACGAGCCTCTGGACCTCAGCTAATTGGCAAGCTACTAAGTAAAGCATCTAAATTCAACCGCACTAGATCCTTCATTCAAAGACCGATCTGGGACTAGAGTTTGAATCTCTGTAACTTATTCTAAAACTTCTTTCACTTCAGAACTTTACCAATTTGTCGTTTGTAGTAAATCTTTTCCGAGTATCGCCTTTAGAATAGAATACGCTGCCTGTCACAAACCTGACAGTTCCAAACCATCCTAGTTACATGAATAGTCATGTGACCACAACGTCGCATCCTTTACCAAGATGCTCATTGGCTCAGTTTTCCTATTTTCTGAGTTGCTACCACATGTTTCGAGGATTCTATGGACTCGCATTTGTGGCCACCAGTCTTACGATGACTTTACGTCGGCACCCAGAACGTCGAAATAATTTTAGATCGAATGATCTCAAGATATCAAGGCAGAAATTGTCACGTGGCGTGACTGCCGAATAAGTACGTTACTTTTATCTTTGAAAAATATGCTTTTGAGTGGGTATAGAAGATATGCCAGAGCTCACTTAGGATCAAGCAGAGGTTTATCAGGAAGTACACAAGCGGCCGCGAACTTAGGTGCTACTGGACGGAGTTTGAGCCAAAGTGTACAGGATAACACCTAAGATATATCCGAGACGGAACTTGAATCCGTTGGCGGAGAGCTAATTAATGAGGTTCAAGGAGAAGACAAGAACGAGCTTAGATATCTTTACCTTTGCATACACACGGAATCCTTCCTCTTTTGCATGAGTTATTTGACGATGTATCCAAAGGGAGCGTAGGTCGAAATTATCAATTACGATCAGCAGCTATTTGGAAAGATCAAGAGAAAATATCTTGAATTATGTAAAAGGAGAATGCCGCTTTTTATTAAGTTGACAGGGATGTACTTTTTCCAAGTAAGTTGACAACGCATAAGTTGATATCTGTATAATAACAAGCGCAGTTCCAGCTATTCCCGAAGTAGATTAGTGGGTGGCCTGAAGGAAAACAAGATTCCAGATGACACACTAGAATATGACTTTGAGGGAATACAGGGAGTAAAAGATAGTGACCTACCTATTCTACCGAATATAATGCTGCATTTTTACAATAACCCCGAACACAGAAGGAATGACGAAATATGTTTTACTTCGGTTCTTGAAAGGAAAGCAAAACTATTATTCTGGAAAGAAAAGCTAGTTGCATATTGGTTACGGAATAAATTTGAAAGAAAAGCCGAATAAGGCTTTTTTTTGCTTTTATCAAATGCTTTATAATATTATTTGTTGGCGTTGTTAAGTAAATTGCTTACTTTGTGCATAATGATCTTAAGATTTGGCCAGTAGTTTTGTGGTATCAGGGACTGGGCTCTGCGCTTTAGAGATGTTAAGAAAGTGGTTGAAAGAACGATTTGAATCTGACTTTAATTGAACAGGATGAACCTTTTCAAAGGTATGAAGTACTTTTTTACGTCAGCAACTTTCTACCTATTGCCATCGCACTAGTCGTATGTTTTCAGTGGTATAACAACGAGTCCCTGACGACGCCTTTCTTACCTACACCATTATTGTAAAAAGTACGTGTACATTTCCATCTTTAGTACAGGTCAGTCGCGGAGGATTAATTAGCTAAATGGAAGATTTTCCATGCGAATGATGATAGAAACTAGCGTGAGGACAAGAATGTTACGATCACGAGTTAATCACGTTTCCTACTAGAAAGAGGTCCAGGCACGAACGACGGCAGGATCTTAGAACGGTTGTTATAAAAAGGAGGAGTCTACATCAATCACCTGCTGTGTTGAGCAGTGAATTACACCTCCGAGAAATGGAAGGGCGCGTACATGGACCAGTCGAACTATACGGTCCGGACATAGTTTTTTGAACAGGTCCAAAGCCGCCTTATCCTGCGATACATCTCCAAACTGGGGAACAATTAGGCCCCCATTAACAAAGTAGAAATTAACATAGTTCGTCGCAGGGTCATCATATGATAACGAACCTAGGCACTTCGGCTCGGGCTCATCTATAATGTGGATCTCAAATCGTCGACCCTTGGCGTCAGTTGACCGCTCCAGAACAGCTCGTATCTCACTATGCACCTGCCACCATGCTTTTGGGGCGTTGGGGTATGGCCGCGACAGAACAACCACACCGGGTCGAACGAAATTGACCTCGGCATCAACATGCACGTCAGTGGGATCGAGTCCCTTCTTTCCTGGGAACCAAATGATCTTCTCAGCGCCTAGCAAATGGCGTAGCTCCATCTCAACTTCGTCGCGTGAAAGACCTGGATTGCGGTTGTCGTTCAAGATACTGCTTTCCGTGGCCAAGAGCGTGCCTTCACCGTCTACGACCACTGCACCGCTCTCTAGACAGACCTTCGATTCAATTCTTGTCACCGCAGAGGGAGACATATCCCATTCAATAACTTTTTTTGCAAAATCAACGTTTTCCTGAAGCTGCGTGAGGTTCATTGTAGGCCACTGTACTCTATTGGTAGCAGATAAATGATCGTTGGCTCCAGATTTATAGCCCCACTCTGTGAAGCCAAAATTAATGGCAAATCGGGATTTCCGGTTGGCCTTGTCTATTCCACGCACATAGATAGGGCCGGTGTCGCGAACCCAGAGATGGTTGGTAGGAAATGGGAAAACTGTGATGTTGTTTATATTTCCAGAGGATTGTTTAACTGCCTGGTCGATTGTGGACTGTGCCATAACTACATCTGTTGGTTGAGCATATAGACGGACAGGCTCAAATTCAGAGATAGCAGCAGCTAGGCTTGCAATTTCCTGGCAAGCGTTTTCGTAGTACTCAGCGGCGAGGGATGCCTTGGAAGGAAATCCGAGGATCGTCGCAATATGACGAGCAAAGCCTCCTGGATAGATATATCGGCTGCGACTCATGTTTCTGGCGGGCTTCAGTCAGTTCTGTGTTTGCTAGAGGGAATTACGAAAACTTACAGCTTAGTATAACTCCTTGGTAGTTTCGGTCATAAATGTTAAAATGATTCCGATATACAGCTAGCTCAAACGACTGCGTCTGGAGAATAAGCAACATATATAGATAATTGATGATGTTGGTTGTCATGACACGCGCTGTGGATCTACAGATACAGAGGGCAGCGGTGGATCATACGAGAATCTATAGCTAAGGAAGGAAGAGGAGCTCGGGAAGAGCAGGCAATATAAACACGAGGCACTCGGAGAGCTCGGCTAATTTAGGTCACGTGTGATTCGGAGCACGGGACGTGACATTGGTTGCTTTACCTGTTAATTACTAACAAGGCTGTTGAGTCTAAACGAATCCCGCGGAACCAATGTCTAGTACGGAGTCGGGCTCCGCAGACACTAACAACATACGCTAAGGGTTCGGCGGTAGACGGTTAGTACGCCGCTACTGGGAAGATAGTCTTAATTAGGAGAATGACGTATACAGACCAACCTTTTCCTAAAGATACATCCGCAAATCCACTGGACCTTCCCTCCATTTCTTCGTCGTTTGACTTACTCGCTTGCCAGATTGGGTCCGTGCACACCCTGCATGGGCTCGCTTCATTAAACCATACACGAGATCCCGACTGGACCTCGGCAAATCCATGCTAAAAATTGTATGGGGAACCAAATTATCAAAGTGAAAAGTCCTTGATTCTTCTTCTAATGAGAAAAACGAGTGATATATATATATATTGCAGGCTGAGACCAAACTTATTCCGTGCAGGGATCACATGACCGTTCACGTGACACATGCGGCCTTCAACACAAATGAACTTCAGGCAAGTTCATTTTGTTACCAGGATAGGCAGTTATTGCGAACAAGGTATTTATCCCAGAGCTCAAAATTTTAGTTCCTCTTAATATACACATAGTCAGAATTACAAGAAATAAAATCGGATAAATTTTGATAGAGTGGCAGACCTTTACGTGGATATATGCACCTTAAGGGTCGTGACCTAATTACTGGCTCTGACCAAATATTGTATTTATGTTGGAAGCAAGGCATTTGAGATCTGTGTTCACTACCTACAATTGCCCTCACATGCTCACTGTTGCGTCTGTTTCTTTTAGGTGAGTCCAAGCTTGGCAGCCTCGCTGGCCACGACTTCTGGGACTTCGTCGAATATAGATGAACGGGAGGGGTTGAATCCTAACAGCTTCCTGGCGCGAATGGTGTTTTCTCTTCCATTTCCACCAAAGAATAAGGTGCCCTGACTATGGCCCAAGAATTTGGCCAATTGCTCCGAACTAACTTCAGACACTTTGTCCGAGGCCAGAAATCCTTGCTTATATGCAAAATTTGCGATCATCTTCCCAACTTCACCCCATGCCTAGAATATAAGAAAGTCGTTAGTCCAAAAGCAGATGCATACAGCGTAAATAATATTGAAGGTGGTGAATAGCAGATGACATAGGAGGTTCTCACATGGTCGCCATTGCTTGCGAAATAATAACCTTTCTTTCCCCATGTTGCATTTCCTCCACCTATGGTCGCCTGTTCCACCAGGAGGACGTAGAGGTCGCTCAGATCGTGGACATGAATATGCGTCTGCCTGTTCTCTCCCTTGCCGACTCGCATCCCTTCTCCGCTCGTAAGTGTGATGTAAGTAAGGTCGTAAAGCAATCTACCGCGCCTATTTCCTGGCCCCCTACCTATTCCGTAGATTATTGGCGGACATACAATGGCGGTTTTAACAGGTCCGTTGTCATCGTTGCCGGCCTCGAGGATTATCTTCTCAACATTCCGGTGAGGTGCAAAGTCCGGTAGCGATGTCAATTCGTCAATGCCATCCCAGTCGTCGTAGACCTTGGGCTCGAGGTCGCCGTACGTGCCAGTATTGATAGTCTTCCAGAACAGAATTCCGGTCCCAGAGGTGTGGATAAGAAAGACGGGCTTGCTGCCTGTGTGGCGTTTCGTTCCACGAACAAGTGCGTTGGCGCTCGGCAAGTGGTCAGAATCGGCGAAGTTTAGAATGATATCCGCCTTTGCGGCTTCTTCCTCAAGCACTGCGGCGTCGTCGAGCCCTCCATACACTAGTCTGATTTTCTGGTAGACGGTGGTGATTAAAGCGCCTCTTTCAGCATTGCGTACGAGGACACAAATCGATGATTCCCACGCGGGATACTTTCCTAGGAGGGCGACAATCGTGTCGCCTCCGACATAGCCTACGGTTGTTAAATAACTGCTATTCAAGCGATCGTAAGGAAGGTAGAAGGCTTGAAACCCTACCTGTTACGCCGGTTATGAAAATTTTTGGTGGAGCCGACATGATTTTGGGACACGATTGAGGAGACTGAGAGGTAAATTCCGAGCGAGACACAGGAACAGCAATCGACGAAGTATGTAAGGAGCTAAAGACAACCAAAAACAACCAAAGACCAGTGTTAGGTCTTAACATATAATCCATCGATACCCCACAACCAACGAGTATTAGCGAACATCTTTGCTCTTTCTAATTGGGTTCGCATTCGCGAAATTGTAGGGTAAGCAGCGTTTTGACGGATCCACAGATCGTTCAAGACGGACAAAGCGATATTGGTGGGGTAATTGATTGGAGGCGGATAACGCACATTCCGTATAAGTTCGTGCACCACTTTACAAGCATTGCCAAGCGTCTTGGCAATACACATTGGCGACACTAGATTAGGTGTCAAGGGCCACCGGGATTACGGCCGCAATATTCAGGACTTTCACCAATGAACAAGGCTGCTTCATAGGTGAAGGACAGTGACATGACTAAACCAATAGAGATTTAACAGCAATATTGAAGGGTGGCTCGGGTAATACGTGATTGAATACTTTGAGGTTGAATCCAACCAATCCGTTTGAATTGAATGAAGCTAAATTAAGAAAAGCCCAAATTCATTGAGCGGTAAAGACTATGAATCGAAAAAAAGGGCCGTGAGCCCAATGAAAAGACATGAATCTAAGCTAAAAAGCAGCTAGAAATATACTAAAAATAGCCCTTCAGGCTGGGAAAGCCCCTCCCAGGACTTAGTATGCTTTTTGATGAACATTCACGGGTATCCATGAATTAGAAGTGAGGCCTCCAATAAGCTTGAAGTTTCAATTTATTCAAGGTGCCCAAAGATTTAAATTTCGTCCCTTTACCCTAAAGGTGACTGACGTATAGTAGGTAACGAGTCTACTGCAATCAGTTATCCCTTGTCTCTGGAAGCAGAACTCGCCTGGCCCTTGGCTATATAGAATATACCATTTGACTGCAAGGATCTTCTACATCTCGTATTTGCGCCTGTAGTAGTGACCTTGAGTTGCATCTGATCCCGGCCGCAGTGCGCTTTCCTACATGGGCTGTCTGGCCAAATGTGTACTTCCATATCCCACATTTCTTAGCTGCGCTCCATCTTCCTTGGACTCTATCGCTCGAGCATGGTAACGTGTTCCAATGGCAATAGCTTTTTATAAGGATGCTTACCTCTATACACGGAATAACTCACTTCAATTCAATCACTCAGACCTGCCCGTTCAACCTGATTGATGGAAGAATAGTGGGGGAAACTATAGTGTCATCATCGCCAAGCGAAGGCGATTTTAGGAAACCTAACAAGTACAACACCCAACATCCTCTGATTTACGCAACGCCTGTAGTCCCTAAAACAACTACAACCTTCCCCGCGCTTCCCCCTTTGGCCTTCCGATTCTCTTCCACGGCCTCTGCTACCACCTCCCAACCGCCGCGTCGCTCATGCACCGGCATCGCTTTCAACAGGCCCTTCTCCGCTAGTGCTGTGATTACCGGATTCATCGCCCCGATCTGTTCGTTCACCTTGTCATCAATACCGATTGTGCCTAACAGGATTCGTGAAATGGTCAAGTCTTGGTGCGAGCTGCTTTCCACCAGGTTGGAGCTCCTGTGTCCATTTCGTGAGTTAGCTGGCTTTTCCTAGAGGAAACTAGTTTCTGTGATAAAAGAGATAATTATACATGTCATTCTCCACTGTCGCCAACCTCTTCCCAGGAGCCTTACTCTCCGTCAAGGCCGCAACTCCAAGATCAAGGCCGTGGCCTTCTACCGCATGTAATACCAGCTTCAAGTGCCCCGCACTGATCCTATTGATTTCTTGCAGCTGCTCCGTTGCTCCCATTTTATAATCCAAATTTGCCTCCGCGCCATACTCTGTCACCAGCTTATTGTTCTTGGGTGAGTTCGTGCTGATAATCCGGTAGCCAGCTAGGCGTAGGAATTGGATCCCGTGGAGCCCGACAATAGTTGCACCGCCCATGACGAGGGCCCATGGGGATTGGGAGGTTGGAGCCGTGGGTTTGAGCATAGAGAGAGAGGAAAGGGGCGGCAGGGGGACGTTGAGAGAATAGTAGACGCCAAGACCGGCTGTCTGGGAGCCAACACCTAGAGCAGCACATTGTGAGGGGGTGAAGTTCCTAGGAGCATGGATAGCGATGGCGGCATCGTAGAGATGCTAGGGGAGGGTTAGCAAACAGACAGAAAGGAATACATATTAATCTGCTATTCTAATGAGAAGAGCAGAATGCCGGGGACGAAGGGGGACACACAGTATCCTGGTACGGTGCATATCCTGACGCGCCCAGCCGGGTGCAGCCACAGACCAGATCACCAAGCTTGAAGCTCTTCACGTAGGCGCCGACGGAAACTACTTCAGAGATAGTGTCGCATCCCAGAACGGCAGGCCAGGAGGTGACCAGGAAGCCGGCGTCAGCTTGTTTCCAGTCGCTGGATGGGGATCGAGGCGTTAGCTTAGTGTAGTCGAGAGGGGATGGAGGAGACACGGGGTAAGTACACGGGGTTGATGGCCACAGCATGAGGTTTGCAGAGCAGCTGCGTCGCAGAGGGGGTTGGAGTAGGAATGGAGTTGGAGATATGGAAAGGGCCGCCGACATTGTCGACAACGACACCAGATTGGGCGGACATGGTTGGTGACATGTGCATGGAAAGAGACAACAAACAGTAGAATGGGTTATAGATAACCGTTACTTTAGATGGAGTAAAGAGCCTTTCTGACTTTCGGCCCACTAAATAGCTATCATCACCATCAGTGCCCTCGATAGGTAGACCGCTATTCCTACCCTTACCTGGCCAGCCCATCAGGACCACTGACCATCACCAATCTTTCCTATCCCCGCATCCGCATCTACTTTACAGTCCATACCTCATTTAATCATCCTATTTCTTCCACATGCCTGGTATGGTAGCCGAAGGAATGGAGTAAGGACAATAGCTCGGGAAAACTGGGGGCTGTGGCTTATTGAGCCGGTCAGATTTATGTCCCTCTATGACCAAAGAGCGTGCCGTGGGAGGGGGTGGGAGGGGGAGAGAGGGTTCGGCCAAACCCAAGCCGTCTTACGGAGGTAGCCCGTGCTTGATGACCCATGATGGGGTGGTCGTGGCTTATTTTCACCTCAGGCTCTGGACCACGCTTTGCTACTATACAAAGGTACAGCGGGCAATAGTTGTACAACGCTAGTAAGCGTGGTATCATCCAGGTCGCACCACTTTTCCTCATAAAGTAGTTTCTTTCAAGATATCACGCAAAGTGGGGATGATTTTTTATGGTGTTTTGTATTGCTATATATCATTACTGTCACTGTCTGAAATAGGATCTCTGTAGCTAGAGGATCTGCGGAGGGTATCACAGCGATAGAATACAGGCTTATTGGGAGCGTTACAGATTGGTCATATTATCTACAATTACGGCTGTAATGTGTGTGTGTGAGTTTCTCTAACGTACTTGATTGGTTAGCTGGCCATGTCATCATGCTGGCCACGCAAAAACACCCCAAAAATCACGGTCTTGGCATTTTTATATCTCAAGTACTATTTATGTTAATAAGTTAAAACTTGAAATTTGGATTCCGAGTACTTAAATAAGCAGTATTTGCCACGATCATGGATCATGTGACCTATCTGGGCTTGGCATGTCATGTGATGACCCCTCATTTCTATTATGGTCGCGGACAACAACAATTGCCTTTCCTCCTTAGTTTAGCATTCTCGTAATAGAACCACCTTACTAGCCGCCTCAACAGGCCAAGGGATTTGGCTTCGTGACAGTATTTTAAGTTTCAAAAATGTTGAGTATTATAAGGATATAGATATAGCATTTCACGCTAAAATAACCCCTGTAATTTCAGTTTGTAAATAACTATTAATTATATTAGTTTCAAACTTCACTAATGTATAAGAATTACAGTTAAATTGTTATATATCAAGTTTTATAAAGTTAGATAAAATAGTAGCTGAGATATAGAAGTGCCAAGACCGTGATTTTTGGGGTGTTTTTGCGTGGCCAGCATGATGACATGGCCAGCTAACTGATCAAGTACGTTGGCTCTTCGGCCTACTTACGTGAGGCGATTCCTGACAAATAAGCCCGAAGGTTGTGTCACGGGGAAAGCTAGTAGCCGAGGCTCGTTTAGCTTTCTTTTTACAGCTAGTGCGTTTAGCGCGCATTATAGCTGTATGGGACCTGAGCGTTCCCTTTATTTTGTCTTTTACGAGCGTGTTCCACAACAGTATTATATCACTTCGCTCACCCGATTGACTATTCTATAGCTTTGGTTTACTCCGTGACAAATTTCAAACTTCTAAGTACAATTTTAAAGTCGAGGGGCAATTTTGCTCGAGCACCGATATTAAAACCCTATTTCATGAGAGAGCTTGGTTCTGCGACCACGACTTTAAAAAAGTGCATCACAACGAGGAGACCTAGTAATAACTTAATTTTAGTTTTGAATTCTCCGGCATTAAAATCCTTATCTGTTTCGTCACTATTGACGTTTTTATATGATTAGAGCCAAGATTGTGTGACCAAATATAAAACGTCCTTCTTGTTAACGTTTGCTAACTGTTGGTACAGGTCTTACCTTCCACGGGGCAAAGGGCGTAGCTCTACTTTGTAGGCCACGCTCTTGCTCTTGATGGATATGGTAATGATTGTTGTTGTATTAAGTTCTACTCTAGATTCTACAAAATGGGGGTTGTGTGAACCACGTGACCTAATGGGTAGTATGTGGATCCGTAAACCCCTACTTCCTACACTAACGATTCTAGGATAAAATATATCAATGACCTCCCTGTATCTCCCCTCGCCTCGAATCACCATTTCGAAATTCACCCATGCTTTGCTTTTTCTCCATCCATCGGTCTACCTTCTATAGCTGTGGGTTATCCTCGATCATTAGACTTGTCAAAGGCCTATCCTACTAAAAGATATCTTTCCGAACACTCTATAGCTGAATTATAAGTCCCTTTAAGACATGTAGGCAATTTAATTTAAGCCCTGTCATTGTAGGAATATCTCCAACATCAATAATGTGGAGCTTCTTGCTCCTTGTTGAGCCACGTCCTACATATGTGATGAATAGGTGGCACTTTGATAAATCCAAGGTAAGGGATTACCCGAAGCTGGTATGCTCCTCGCACCTCCGGTTAGTCTGACAGCTCTTGAAGTTCTGAGCTTCCATTCTATTGCGACTGAACTACTTTCTATTCAATTTTGGCTGACAGCTCTCATATATACATGGTGGCACGCCGTGCCACTAGGCCGTGACTCTCCACTTAACTCACATTTAGTGTTGCTCAGATAATACCTTGATACCTGACTTACATTAAGTCAACAAGGTTGAGGTTCCCAAGGTAGCTAAATGACGACGGTTGTCTATGCTCACTGTAGCAATTTGAGGAGACATGACTCGTAAGTAAATGAAGAATCATGTTATAGAGACTTCGGTTAATAGAGCTAGATATTCAGAGCAGCAATAAACTCTTAATAAGACGCGCATTCAGCTCAAGGTCAGAGCTTCGTTTCCCGGGTTGAAGATTCTACTTCACCACTATCCAGTCCAACAACTAATGCATACTGCCATACAATACTTTAAACAGTTAATTAAACTGTGAGAAGAACTCCCATGTGTTTTGGGGGGCAAAAGGTGTGGATGAGCCGCTCTCCATCTGGGATGGATTGTGATCTCCACTGTGTATCACCCAGGTCACCGGATAGCCTTCCTTGCAACCTTTATATACAGTCTTGACAGATCTGCCCCCTTGTGGCTGCGGTTCCTGGACCGCGGTACATCCATTGTTCTTGAGGAACCTGTCACGCAATGAGCGGCCACCAGAAACATTCAGAACCGAGTCCGAAGTGCCGTGCTGTCCATAATATGCGACTGGATCATTTCCTCCAGAACAACCACTAAGTAACGAGCCAGAAATAACGGCAATGGCACGGATATCCTTGGGCCGTGCGCATGCGATAGCATAGGACATGGCGCCACCGTAGCTAAAGCCAGTGGAGAAACGGAGGGTGGTGTCGACGCAGAGATCTGCTTCGACCGTCTTGACCATATTGTCGAAGAAGGTGATGTCCTCGCCTCCCGAGTTGCCCCAACCGTTGTTGAGTCCATTTGGCACAACGAAGATGGCGCTGTTGTTTGTTAATGGCGGGAGACCGTAGTAAGGTAGGACACCACCCTTGTTTGGGTCCTCTCCGTTGACGATATTAGTGGCGCTACCACCAAGTTGATGCCAGGTAAAGATCAGGCGGTATGGGCGGTTTTTGTCGTACTGAGATGGGAGCTTCATGATATACTGACGTTGCTTGCCATTGACGGTCATAGTGTAAGATTTGCTGGTTATTGTCGGATCCTTGCCACAGCCAGCGGATTTTGCGGCGAAGGACATGTCCAGAGACGCAAAGACAATAAATGCTATGACTACGACTACCATATAATTCGGTCGCCTACACATCTTGTAGATTCAACTGATAGAGGTAAAGAAGTGATTGACGACACGCGCCGACCAAATAAGGCGCAGTAAACAGCAAAAATCAACGGGTGGAATACAGTTAACAGAATAAATCTGCAAGATGGCTGGACAGATACTTGGTTCTGCTGTAGTAGGTAAAGAGGATTTATATACCTCTTACTGATGTTTACCGGAAGTTCAGGCTAGAGAGTAATGAAATCATTCGACACTGTCCAAAGCCCGGCATTTGTAGCGGCATCTCTCTGATACAGCTCTCCGGCTTTTCACATGTATTTTTCATTTACGAAATAATTCTAGGTTGACCCATACTTGGACTATTCGCGTGTTAAGCGACAATAATTACGGAACCTGTGGCCGGGTCCTAGACTGGAAGAATTTAAACCTTAATCAGTTATAAATCGACCTATTATAAAAGTAATCCTAAGAAATTCTCTACTAATGTGCCGAAGTTCACTTAGCCTCAGAATAAGTCGTATTATAGTACTAGCACTGGTTATTATCCTCTATGCATCTACCTAGCTTTTATATCTGTTAGGATTATATACAAAAACCCCACTACTTTTTTATTAATGATAGAAGAATCCTGAACTTTAATAATTAATTCTCTTAGCTAACAGAGAGGCTAGTTTCATTTTTTTTAAATAGTTTAGGCAAATCTAAATATAGGTATGTCGAGAATAATAACCGGTGCTATTAACAAGTTTCCAAGTTATAATAGTAACTATTAATTTTATGGCTTTCTATTACTATTATTAAACCTTCTAATTCTTCGCTCTAAGTAGTGTTTTAGCGTGGCTAAGCACAGATAGGAGAATAAACGCCTCTATAGCACCCGCAATAGGGGTAGCCGATTTAACCACATAGCCATAGGCTTGCATCCTAAGCGGGTTAGTTTACGGCCCCTACCGAATTAGGCTATAATGCTCCCCGCGTTTCGGCAAACGCTCTAAACTTTGTCCAACGAGTCGTCTTCCGACTTCCATACCCTTCTTCACCTACAACTTCCTATGTCGATCGCTAATCATTCTTTATCGATTAATGTTTACCTTATCTTCGGTCCCGAGGGCCCGGCACCGATTTGCAAACATGTTCATATGCCCTGGCCGTATCTAGACCCCAGATAGCCTCTTTAGATGAGCAGTAGATATTACGGATGGTTACTATCATCGTTAATAATCATGAACCATATAACGATCTCAAATGCATTGCTACTTAGCCTTTTAAGCCTGCAAAACCCCGTCTGGCCCGACTTAATGATGGCCTTGGCATTGGATCTTGCAACAAGGTTGCAGTTACATTTTCTGGTAGAGGCGGCCCTATAGGGTAATTAGGTGAAATTCATCCTATATCAGGAAATGGTTTCAATAGCATCTTGGAAGGCGAGCATCCTCTTGGAACATATCGCGATAATAAGCCATCGACCTTCACTGGTTTTCGCAACTATTTGCTTTCCTCAATGTCGATCACGGCTAGGCCGGCCCGTCTTGACAACAGCTACTAATTACTAGAATTTAGTCAATACGTGCGGCCATAGCAAATGCACATAAACTCGACATTTGGCAACGATCATGCCTATAGCCTTGTTCATCGCCCCGTCCATCTCATAAAGTTTGCTTTGTGGTTTCAGCCCCATGTCTATCAATCATGAAGCCGTCATCAGCAATTTATATCGTCGGATTGGTGCTGCTAGCCTCGCAGTCGTCCAGTGCGGCTCTTCCTGACTGCGTGAACGGGCCTCTAAAGTCGAATAAAGTGTGTGATGTGACCACCTCACCGGCCGACCGAGCGTCTGCTCTTGTTCAAGCTATGCAGTCAAGCGAAAAGCTGCAGAACATCGTCAGGTATGCGTTGCGAGATGGATTGATGTTCAAGAATCGAAATTGACCATTTCCTAGCAAATCGCAAGGGGTCTCACGGCTCGGCCTACCGCCTTACAACTGGTGGAGTGAGGCGCTCCACGGCGTCGCTGGCGCTCCTGGGGTGTCATTCTCGGCCTCGCCACCATGGAACTATGCTACTTCCTTTCCCATGCCACTCCTTATGTCGGCAGCATTTGATGATGACCTCATCGAACGGGTTGGAACCGCGATTGGCACAGAAGCAAGAGCCTTTGGCAATGCCGGCCATTCTGGAATCGACTTCTGGACTCCAAATATCAACCCTTTCAAAGACCCACGCTGGGGCCGTGGCTCCGAGACACCAGGCGAAGACACCTTGCGCCTGAAGGGCTATGTAGCAGCTCTGCTTCGTGGTCTCGAAGGAAAACATTCCCAGAGACGCATAATTGCCACTTGCAAGCATTACGCAGCCAATGACCTTGAATCATGGGGTGGCGTAACAAGACATAACTTCAACGCGAAGATCACCCTACAAGATTTAGCTGAGTACTATCTACAGCCCTTCCAGCAATGCGCGAGGGATTCCAAGGTTGGATCTTTCATGTGCTCCTACAACAGCGTCAACGGAGTTCCAGCCTGCGCCAACAAATATCTTCTGCAGACGATTCTTCGGGAGCACTGGAACTGGACGAGTGAGAACCAATACATCACTAGCGACTGTGAGGCTGTCCAAGACGTTTCACTGAACCACCACTACGCTCCTACGAACGCTGCGGGTACGGCGCTCACTTTCAACGCGGGTATGGACAGTAGCTGCGAATTCTCCTCATCCTCGGATATACCTGGAGCATGGCAGAGCAAGCAGCTTACGGAAGCCACGGTCGATCGGGCTTTGCGACGATTATATGAAGGGCTTGTCAGAGCTGGATACTTCGATGGAGCCAAAGCTCACTATGCCTCGCTTGGCTGGTCGGATGTCAACACGCCACAAGCACAACAACTAGCTCTTCAAGCCACGGTCGATGGCATAGTCATGCTCAAGAATGACGGCGCCCTTCCTCTGAACCTACACACTCGCACCAAAGTTGCCATGATTGGGTTCTGGGCCAACGCGACCAACAAGCTGCAGGGGGGATATAGTGGCAAGGCGCCATATCTACACACACCTGTATACGCCGCTCAACGGATGGGTCTGACGCTTAATGTTGCCCCGGGCCCTATTCTGGAAACAACCTCTGCTCAGGATAACTGGACCGCCAACGCACTAGCAGCCGCGTCGAAGTCAGAAGTCGTTCTCTACTTTGGGGGTCTCGATACATCGGCAGCAGCAGAAGG
Organism: Chalara sp. BL73; assembly: GCA_918026815.1. Classification (NCBI taxonomy): domain Eukaryota; kingdom Fungi; phylum Ascomycota; class Leotiomycetes; order Helotiales; genus Chalara; species Chalara sp. BL73. Next base: position 130,724 of record CAKJVC010000095.1, read on the forward strand.
AGTCGACCGAACCTCGCTGGAATGGCCCGGCGCGCAAGTGGCTTTGATCAACAAACTCGCGGGGCTCGGCAAGCCGCTAGTGATTGTGCAGGAAGGCGACCAACTCGACAACACGCCGCTCCTCACCAACAAGGGGGTATCCTCAATCCTCTGGGCTAGTTGGCCGGGGCAGGACGGGGGAACGGCAGTGATGCAGATTATCAGTGGGATGAAGAGCCCTGCCGGCCGCCTTCCTGTGACACAGTACCCTGCGAATTATACCCAGTTAGCAATGACAGATATGAACCTTCGTCCAAATGGTTCCAATCCAGGGCGTACATATCGGTGGTACCGAAGTCCGGTCCAGGCCTTTGGATCCGGCTTGCACTACACCACCTTCATCGCCGCATTCGCAAACTACAGCACTAGCTTGTCTATTCTGGCCCTCTTAGACGGCTGTAAGAACGTAAACCCGGATACGTGCGCTCTCCAGCCTCTTCCCGTCAGCGTCGCTAACACAGGAAATCACACGTCCGATTTTGTTGCGCTCGTCTTCGTCGCCAGCCAGGCTGGACCCAAGCCGTACCCGATCAAGTCACTCGCTGCGTACGGTCGCCTCCGAAACGTCATTTCCGGCCACACAGCCACCGCGGCATTGCCGTGGACTCTTGGTAGCTTGGCCAGGCACGACGAGAATGGCAATACTATTCTATACCCTGGTAATTATACACTGATGCTGGATCAGCCTACGCAGGCGACGACGACCTTGGTCCTTACTGGTGATTCTGCTGTACTGGACAAGTGGCCGGCGGCGAGCTAGCGGAAAGATATAATAAGTGTAGAAATACAGATGAAGCAAAACATCCCGTATAGAAGTTTTGAGAACTTTACTAGTTTCTAACTTTTCGTCTTAATAGTTATTTCTTCTAATATATTAGTATACCGACCATTAGTAATGTAGTCCACAAGCGCGTTTCTACCACAAGTGAATTTCCATATTTTTCTTGGCATCGTACAAAACTCACAAATACCTCAACAGTAAAACAATTAATGCAGATCACAAGCGGACCGACAAAACAAGCAAACCGACTATTTTTTCTTGGCATTAGACAAAAACATTAAATGTTTAAACAATGCAAATAATTGATTATAATTCTTCAGTATCTGAATGTTCAAGTTCTAATCGACTGTTTTGACATGTTCATATATTGCGGCCAACCTGCTTGTAGGTGCTGCTCTGGCCACAGGTCTTGAACGACTAGTAGACAGCTCTTGTTATGCCAAAGTAGACAAGCCAATGGCATCCTCATGTCTTCTTATGCACTGTTTGGCACACATTGCCATGGAATGACTTGATGCCCAAAATTGATACAGTACACGACGTTCAAAAGGACTTTCAGTTAGGGTGGGGCTCGGGGCTCGGCTAATAACCTATTTTTCACTGTATCGCGGTTTTAAGTATTGAAGATGCCTAAGTTTAATTGTATCTCTTTGCTAGCAAGACATATAAAAGGTGTAGCACGGATTTTACGTATATTCTGTGTTCACTCAGTCTTGGTACTGGGCCAAAGTTTTAACCAAATTGTGGAAAAGATCACTATTACACGAAACTTCAATCGGCAGGCCGGCCACGGATTGCTTCCAACATTGTATGTTCTGGGATATGCCGCTTTTTGAAGCCGTTTCGTATTCTCATATTATATAACTAATCGTGCATGAAGTAAATAAAGGGTGGTGGTGGTTTACTACGCCAGGCTAAGCCTAAAGGCCGCTAAAGTATATAAGTATGTGCGCGTGAGTCGCTCAATTATAGCCGGTATATGTAACAGGCAAGTCTTGGCGGTTGAAGAACCTGAGTGTGAAGTAATAATGCGGGGTATTATTTCGCAAGTTATTTTCTTGTTCTAGTAATGATTAACACTTTAGCCCACTTGAAAACCCAGAAGCAAATGCGTTTTGAATAATTTGCAAATTTGCTCGGTGTTACTACGGAGGCTGGAATAATAGGCAATACTGATACGAATGCGTTTCCCTATTAGTTCGGCCCTTCTACAGAAGCTATAATGTTAGGCAATATGGTTACCATCGCCATGTAACCCTATAATTTTAGATATGCATGAAAACCATCAAACCTTTATCTGGGGCGAGCTCAAGCGGTATATATATAAGCTTAGCAGAGTCTGCAAAGAAAGATATCAAGCAAGTCAATTTCACCTCATTTCAGCTATCTATGTTGAGTACAATGAAGGTCTCCTTTACTCTATTTTCAGCCTTGACTGGCATTGTATCGGCCTTGGCTTTGCCAGAGCAGTCACTAAACAAACGTGCTACGAGCTTATGTGACCAGTACAGCTACTATGCATCCGATGGCTACTATTTTAACAACAATAGGTGGGGCCAGGGATCAGCAACTTCTGGCTCCCAGTGCCTATATGTTGATAACACTTCAAATTCTGGAGTCTCATGGCGGGCTGATTGGACATGGGCCGGTGGCCAGAATAATGTCAAGAGCTATCCTTATGCTGCAAAGAGCCTCACGCCGAAGATTATCTCGCAAATAGGTTCTATGCAAACATCCATGAGCTGGTCATATTCCAACACCAATATTAGAGCCAATGTTGCTTACGACCTTTTCACTGCAGCAGACCGGAACCACGCTACCTCTTCGGGGGATTATGAGTTAATGATATGGTTTGTCTACATTTCATAAAAGAAAGTTACCTGCTTCTAAATTATTATCACAGGCTAGCTGCCTACGGATCCGTTGGGCCTATAGGCTCCCAGATTGCCACTGTATCTGTTGCCGGCCGCAACTGGAACCTCTACTACGGCTTGAATGGTAGCATGAAGGTTTACTCGTTTGTCACACCCAGTGGCCCCATGAATGGCTTCAATGGCAACGCTAAGGACTTTTTCAACTACCTCGCCAACAGCCAAGGCTATCCCGCCAGCAACCAGTACTTGATTAGTGAGTTTTTCTTGTCCATAACTTAGATCTTCCCAACTAATCCACCGCTAGCTTTCCAAGCCGGAACGGAACCATTTACTGGTGGCCCAACAACTTTTACAGTATCCAGCTTTTCTGCTAGTATTAACTAGTAGAATCCCAGTGTCTAGTGTTTGTATCCCAGGTTGAAGTTATATACAGAATCTAAAGTGGTGGGGACTTATGGAGATGGAGATATACTTTCGGTCCGCTTGAATTCAGATCCAGTTGAACCTAGCAAGTTTGATTTACTGTATATAGCTAAGTTTAAATATTGTGAAATTTTCATATATCCTTAGTTAGGCTCAGGGCTTGCCATGAAGGTGCCCAATTATGCCGTCAGTTGCCATGTTCTAGTCGAGGGAGCCGAGCATGTCCCTTATGCACTGTTGCCCATTCCCCATAAAGATATATTTAGTGTCAAGTTGACCAGATCAATAAAGTACAATTAATTGAAATGCCTAATGCAGGTATATCCTAGAGTCACCTCATTACAACCCTCCTCCTTGAAAAGCATAAATGAAATCACTCTGGCCGTTAAGTTGGCCTTTGGTTCTGACACTTTTTCCTGTCAGCCCAGTGTGCAAGTTATATCTTTCCATTGTTGAATAGCCCGAAAGGAAATTGATTTTTGACCATTTTAATTTTTCCAGTCACCTCCTACAAGCTGATCAGCAATACCCTCTTGCGAGAGGCGACGTATTCTTGCTCATATTCGGGAGAGATAGATTACTGCGACGGGTAAAATGGTACCACTGCACCATGCGACTCAAAAGTGAATCCACTGATGGCCAACATGCTACAGTGATATATATACCCCTAACTCTCCGTGACAGGTACAATACAAAATTTAAACTATCAATAGCTTTTGCTCATCATTAGCCTTAACCAGCGCTTTCTCGCACAGTCGTAGAGTTAGACTGCGTAGGTTTTGCTTTTCCATCTATACGACTTGATTCGACATGAATCTACCTAAATTCTAGTCCTAGTTAAACCATTTCTTTCCAATGATCTTCGGAATTAAACCGCTTCTCCTCTAAACTAATCAATAAGTCAGGCGCTTTTGGCTTAAAGTGCCACGAAGACGAATATATTCGATTCTTGATTCAAAGAGAAAGTAATTAGAGGCTTCTAATTGTTATATATAACCAAAGTGGGGGTGTTAGAATGTTTGGCCGTATGCTAAGCAAACCGAAGTTGGCCGGCGGTAATGGCCCCAACTCTTACAATAGATGTACAAGATATGCTCGAAACCGGCGTGTACGCAGAGGATTTGACAAGACTTCTCGTCCGTTACGACTATAAAACTAAGGGTTTGTATCAATACTTCTAGTATAGAGTAGTTACTGAATGGGGGGTGGGCGATGTGACAGAGCCACATCACTCGGATGGGAGGCATATCCTCATCCCTTCATTCAGTCTTCAACAATCAAATCACATTTAACCCAACAGGCAACTACGTAGCAACTACGTGGTGTTGCCACGGGTAGAGTGATCCCACACTAAGCGACCCGCCCTCATCAAATATTTACGATGCTCCCTCCTCTTTTGTCAACACCACAAATGCAAATAATGCGCTGATGCAATATATTAGCTGAAGCAAAATCTATTGGGGCGGGTGGATGAGCATCTAAAAAAGAAGGGGCGTGAGGCGACCACTTTTACGCCGTCAACGCGTCAGCCGACCGTCTTCCATCGCCTAACAGTGACTGCCATCTGCCCTTCTGATTCAAGTTTAATCAGCCTCCGTTTTATGTAAAGGTTTACCAAAGTCCAGCAACTACCAAAGTTTTATGTAAAAATGTAGTTATTTATTTAGTTAAAAGCTTTATGTTTAAATTACTTTGGTTTGGCAATTTATAGTTTACTTCATCTCGCCCGCAATGTTTCTATCCTTATACAAAAAACTTAATATTCAGCCTATTTTATATACAGTGCCAACTAACGTGGCCTAAGCCTCGTCCAGAGCCCAAGGCAACCCCAGAACGCTACATAGTTGTAGCTACAAATATAACTTCCATTGACCCCTAACCCTAACTACTCCGCCAACGATAATTTTTATGCCAAACTCCAAGCCACTTTATACCCATCCCAAGCCTCCATACTTTTTACACTTTGATTATTACGTCAGAAAACGTTGCTACTAATGCTTGGAAGCATCCGCAACAGCAGTAGCTACGTATCCATCGGCTTGATCAACGCTAGTAGCAGCAGCTCGCACGCTATCTGCAACCGACACGGTGGGGATAACGCCGATCACGTTCACGCTACCTCCAGTAGTCGTAAGCCCTGCAGCAGTGGAGTTGACCCCAACGGTGATGTAGCCCACAAGGCCGTCGGCAAGGTCGTCGCCGAGCTGGGTAACACTGACAACGGATGAGTAGCCGTCAGCATTAGCGGCGGAGTAGAGGGAATCATCTACGTTCTCGATAATGTCAAGGGTCTCAAGATGTGCGGCGTAAGGGCTAAGTTCGTACACGCTATCAATCAAGTCTTGGTCAAAGAATAGCTGACCAATATGCTGAACAGACGCGGCACTATAGCTGGAACTATTGGTGACACTGGTTTGGACCGTTAGGTGGATGTGGGTTGCGCGAGTGGTGTAATAGCCGGGGAAGATGGTCAGGAACTCAGCCATTCCCTCGTCACTCGTAGCCATGATACCGCGGAGAAAGGTCTCGTCATCCGTCATGCCGTTATCCTTCCTGGTATATCCGTCCATAAGGTCGGCAGTGTCGGGATCAATGCCAGTGAAGCCAGAGTAGTACCCGGTGGCGTTGCAGTGCCAGATGGTCAAGTAGGCGTCGGGGAGAGGCTCGCAAGTCTCAACATCGATAACACCAATGTCTAGGTACAGGTCAACACCTGAGTGGCTTTCACGCACATCGTGGCGATAGATCTCGCCATCCACGGCGTAAGGCCCCCAAACAACATCGGGGGCTAAGACGCAGGTGTCGTTTTGGATCGTGGTGTACTTATCACGCTTGACTGCAGGCGAAGTCAAACCCCGGCGAAGGAGAGAATCACGCTCGGCTTCTCGACGACGAAAGAGACTCTCAGCCCTCTTAGCAAAGGCAGCTTCTTTGCGGGCCTCAATTTGAGCCGCGCACTTGTCAGATCCTCGGCTAATGAGTTCATGGTTGTGAGCGTGCTCCTCGGAGAGCTTCGAGGGGTGCGAAGCTACAGAGGGTATAGTGGCAGCGCAGGCCACAAGCAAGGTGATAAGCTTCATGAGTGTGAGAGAGATACGCTGCGGAGAGAATAGGCAAAGGATGGTCAGATTGCGAAGAGAGAATTTGAAGAGAATAAAAGAGATTTGATGAGGGTGAAGAGAGAATGTTATGAGGGTGAAGAGAGAGAAGTCAAATGAGAGTGGCACGAACTATAGTTATATAGCTGAAGATAACTTCATATTTCTAAAGGCCGAAAAAAAAAACTCTTGGCATATGGGGATCTAACATTGTGAGGAGTGCGTTAACCTAACGTATGTTCAGCCAATGAGAGAATTGCGAACACAAATTCGTAAGCGTGCGTGGCATGTAAAAAGGAGGTGGGAGGACGAGTGAAAATGAAAAAACAATGCCATAGTTTTGCGCCACAATATTTGCGCGTTCTATGACGCGCAGTCGCTTATTTTCAAGCCGTACCAATCAATTGTGGCCGCCTCCTCCTAGAGCACCCCACACTCCACCCCAGGGCCTGGACCCAGACACGCGGCGCAATCCACCACAGGGCATTCATTCCCCCCCCCCCAGTCTAAGCCTCCAGGAGACATGATTTATAGGCTGGAAGGCAGGCAAGTCAGACATCAGCGGGACCCTGTACAGAATTTGCCAATCACTGAACTTTTATCGTGATATTTCTTGCTATATTCCTCCCAATATTAAATAATATAGGCATTCGTGAGAGGTAAAATCCTCACCTCACGACATTCCTGATACGCTAGCGCGGGACGAATGCCGATCAACCTAATAACGGAGATGCCGCTGCATTAGCTTATATGCCAGCTACCCCTGGAACAGTAGCCAAGTGGATTCTTACGGCATATATAGACCCAATCAGTGTCCGCTTATTTGTCTACGTTACAAACCCCACAGTCGTGAAGCGAGTTGCCCCGTTCGTGAATCCACCAGCTTGAAAATATAGTGCAATTTCTAATTCGCAGAGCCGCAGGAGACGGGTGCTCTGGTGCGAGGCGGTGCTCGACGCTGATACGACGGCATCACCGTGCGTAGTCCAGCTTAGAGGAGCCTCGGCGCCGAAAACCCGATTGAAGAAGGCCAACGCATGGCCTTGGCCGCTGTGTTTCTGGTTGGGGGGTGAAGATGGGTAGCAAGATTTCAGGGTCGCCACAATCGTAACCCGGTATGGAGCGCTCGACATGGACGACAGGCAGCCCGTCAAGGATGTTGGCCAAGGTTAAAGTAGGCGGCTCAAGAGACCTGTCCGCATGCATAGCAATGACATCTTCTATGACGAAAGTTGGCCCGTAAGGTGATATGGCTCGATATTTCGCTAGTGCTGCGGCTAGCTCTGGGTCGTAGCCAGGTCGCAGGAGCCAGGGGCCATCACGACAGACCGACACGTCTAGAAAGGGAACAAGATTTACAGTGCACGGAGCAGCAATGGATGGTGGGGAGAGATAACGAATTTAAAAGGTAAGAGCTCGTAAGTGCTTTTAATGTATCCATAATAAGACAGCACAGGTAGATTTAAGCTGCTGTGACAGTTGACTCATTGTCTCCTCGGTCATTCTAACGTTGTGTAAAATCAGATCTTGAGAAACAATGCAATGCATCTCATTTGTTGCATACATTCAAGCTTCATGGCACATGGTCTGACCAACATGGCGTTTAGGCCGGACCGCGGTATGATAGTATAAGTCATACAAACGCTCCAATTTGTACTGATAGAATGGCTCGACGATAAACGTGAACCGCAGTCGCTTTGTAGCCTAGAGTTGCTAAATGTTTGCAGATAGGTTTGTCATGATTTAAGGCTATTTCTTCAGGTAAAGTGTTTGTGGATTACAGAATGCCCTAAGGCCATCCTTTCCCCACTCAGTACCGATACCACTTTGTTTATGGCCTCCAAAAGGGAATGAAGGAGAAACCTCAAGATGGTTATTAACCCACACGCTTCCGGCTTCGAGTTTGCGTGCAATTCGCGTAGCCTGTGTTAAGTCTGTGCTACATACAGAGGCCCCAAGACCCATATTTATATGGTTTGCTAGATTTACAACCTCCTCTTCAGCGCTCCAAGGAATCATTGGAAGGATAGGTCCTGCAAAAATAGTAGAGGCCATTGGGAAGGCGTTCTTACCGATGAAGGATCGGGAAAAGCAAGATGAGGAATCTGTACTTACAAAAGGCTCCTTCTGGACAATTCGGGAGCTAGGTTTAGGATTATCAATGATCATATGGTGGATGAAAAGCCCCTGCGAGGGCTGTATGCCTCCCCCGACTGCCACCTTCTGGTTCTGTCTTTGGATGTCGTTAAAAAGCTGTAAACTCAGTCGTACTGCATTTCATTCTGAATAGGACCCATGAATACGCCTTGCCGATATCCATCGCCAATTGTGAGCTTTTCGGTTGCCTCTATCATAGCATCTCTGAATTTAGCATATATAGAGGCGTGAATGTAAATGCGTTTTAACGCCATACAAATCTGCCCAGAGTTGAGGAAAGCCAGAGTGACTATTTTGGATGCAACTTCGGGAATGTTGATGTCGCTGCAAATAATGGCCGTGTCTTTGCCTCCGAGCTCCAGGGTTATACGCTTGAGTGTTTTGCTCGTGCTCTCCATAACCTTTTCGCCGGTTGCAGTTGAGCCAGTGAAGCTCATCTTGTCAATATTCGCGTGGGAAGTCATCCATGGACCAAGATTATCGTCGCCGCTTAAGACCTGTACCATGCCAGGTGGGAAGGACTGCTGAGCAAGCTCGGCAATCTTCAGCCCGCAGTACGGAGTGAAGGGAGATGGCTAGATGATGATTGTATTTCCTGTGACCAGCGCGGGGCAATTTTGGCTACTGTAAGCTGAATGGGAAAGTTCTATGGGATGATCGCTGCTATCACTCCCAACGGTGTGTATCTTGTAATAATCTGTCTATCATCTGTTTCTTCTGCAATCTCCTCGTCAAGCTGGATGCTGTTGATGCCGCAAATCCAAACCGGTCCAGTTTCGGCTTCTCCCGTTGCAAAAACAAGCGGTTTTCCTTGCTCCGTGGTCAACAATTTTGCAAAGTCGTCTTGATAAGTCTCGAGCGCGACCGCGAACTGCTCGAGCGCGGCTCTCCGCTCTGTCACGGGAACCTTGGACCAAGTTGTGAAGGCTCGACGGGCGGCTTCAACGGCGGCATCAAGGTCGTCCCGTGTCGCTACGGATACTTCAGGAAGAGGTTCCTTGGTAGCAGGGTTGATCCCATGCCGGGTTGCCGCAGTCTGCACCAGCTTTCCATCTACAACATTTTCCAATGTTGTAAAGTTAATCCTGTTCGGGCCTTGCGCAACTGCAATCGAGTTGGGTCTTAGTGAGCCCATAGCCACCTGTCCTCGGTCAGTACCAACGGAAATGATTGGTGAGTTCCCTGCTGCTTAAGTAGTTGGGGTAGATCCAGATTTAATATAGCAATCCTAAATGGGCAGATGATGCTGTAGATGCCCCAGCGCGTCTTAAATTACCACGGGGCATCTAGTGGCATTCCCTCTCTACTTAATGGCATTTAGCATCATCCAAACAGTAAGGTAGCTTCGGTATTCCGTGCATCGACCTTGATCAGGGCTAGAGAGGAGGGATGAAAGACCAGGTCAGATTTTCATGAGTCAGCGAGCCGAGGCCTCCGAGAGATCGAGACATTGGAAACTTCTACCCAATTGTATCGAAATCGTATACATCGAATCATCACCCGTCGCTCAGCAATCACAAAGCCGGGCCATGTTCCACCCACAGATCCAGACGAAGACTAATTCGAGGGCACAGACGTATGTCCCGTTGGTCCCCATGTTCTCCCTATTATTTCTTATCTTCACCTTCTAGACCCCCGCTGCCCCGGGGCCACAGAGTCTGGGGAAAGTCTCTACATCCACTTAGTCATCGTCGATCGAGGCGCTACCCCGCACAAGAGCAAACAAGTCCAACTTACCAGAGCCGAAGCATGGTATCTGCCTCCATGTGTTGTACCTGTGGTGCAAGCTTCCCTGACATCTCCAATTACAAATCTCGAAAGCTTCAGTCTTTGTCGGTCGCGACAACAGCTTGTTCTTTCGTGACCATGCCGCCGCCTACCGTCGCTACACCAGCCGGTTCGAAAGCTCGGGGCAGCAGGAAGAGGGACGCAACAGATGATCATGCAAAGCGTAAACGTGAACTCGACCGGATCGCGCAGCGAAACTGCCGCGAGCGCACGAAGAGCCGTATCAGCTTTCTCGAGGACAAACTTCGCAGCCTGGAAGGGAGAGATCGAGACTGTTCCTTGGCAAGCTTATTGGCGACCCAGGAGACACTTTTGAAAGAAAATTCAAGCTTAAAGGCAGCTATGATGAAAGTGCGATTTATCGCCGACTCAATCCTCAAGATGCCCGATAATAATGGTCATGGTAGGTGCGGCAGCCACCGTCTTCTTCGTCACCTCGACCACCACCCTTGCTTGCCCTTGGCTTGGCGTATGGTTTGACCTCGAACAACATCCCTTCTGTTACAATTCACGTCTTTCTCATCTTCTATTCCCCTTTCGCGGATGCGCTATTGACCACATCGTAGGGTGCCCCAATTGTAGCAGCCAATCCGGCGGCCCGGACAACGGAGAATCCTTTGAACCAGCGTTTGAGCAAAATAAGCAGCAACCCGCTTTCAATGCCACCAGTATAAATGCTGTCGAACCGCCGCCGCCGGAGATATCGGCGGCGTTGGAGTTTGACCCCTTCCAAAATGTGCAGCTTGATGACTTACAATCTATACCTGCGATCCAATTCTTCGATACAGCTCCTCCTGACCCTATCGCTGGTGAGAGCGAATCTTTCAATCATAACTCTCTCGCACCTGGCAATGGCAACGATCAAGCAGAGCCGTTCTCAGGAGCAGAACTATACTCAACACCTGGGACTCGAAACCTCGACCCTTTCTCCATGTTCTGCCTGATTAGTCCGTCCATATCTCCGGTCAGAAGCACAACTAGCTCAATTGTTCCCCATGAATTGAAGTGGCATTTCACTAATGGAACATTTATGCGAGGGTTAGAGATGACAAGGGCGAATCAAAGGGCTAGACTGGCCCCTTTGGAGTCACGGGTGCCCATCCAGGGAATCTTATTCGGGTGGCATACGATTGACCCGTCGACAAGGGACAACCCAGCCTGGACAGCTCTTAAAGAGATCGACGAGAAGGTATTTGGAACTTGGGAAAGAAAGCCACAGAAGATTGCATTAATGTTCGTGTGCTCCCTGGTCATGGCGGTAAGATATCAATCTAAATACTCTCTAGTATCATTCTACTAACAAGACCAAGTATAGAGCAGATCCCACTCCTGAAAATTTAGCGAAAATTCCGGCATGGTTTCGACCAAGGCAAGTCTGATGCACCACACTACATGGGATGTTCTGTTAATACTTCACAGACCATTACAAGAACGGTTCCAGCATCCTCTTGTCATAGATTTTTTGATATGGTAATCTTGCTTTCTACCATTCACGAACAAGTCCTTACTGATATCAACCGTGCAGGCCTGGTCTTCGGGAGTTTCTTGTATTCAACCACAAAGAATATACTCGGACTGGCGAGTTCTCGCAACATTTTGTTGACAATTTCCACTTCAACTGGCCACTCGCCGAGGAGCTAATATATGAATATGATCCTTGCTCAGGATTTCTGGGGGTCTCGGAGGTGTTCAAAGAGTATGTTTTTGATTTGAACAACTGGGCAATGGAGAAGGGGTTCTTTGATCGCTACCAGGAGCTGGCCTCCGAAATTCCTTGCTGGCCAACGAATGAAATTCAAGCAGAACATAGTATCTTTGAGATAGAGCAGAACCCGTCAATACTTTTAGTGTGAACGACCTCGAGAAAGGTCAATGTCTTGGGGACTGTTTTCCTACATAATTGTAATCAAATAAGGCAATACAGCATACCCTTAGTAATAACTTTTTATGAAATAAGTATAATTCTTGCGGACTGCGATGATACACCTTATGCATTCAACCTCAGGCATTGAAGTCAACCACACACCGACCTGCGACGTTTCCTGTTTGTAGCTTTTTAACCGCGTCTGGAAGCTGTGAAAGCGGGAAACTTTGGTAGACGGGTTTCAAGAGGCCCTTCACTTGGTTAATGGATGATTTCATCATAAAGAATCTGGAAATGAACTTACTCGCTGAGCAAGCTCAAGTGCCTTCTGAGTGTCCAGCATGCTTCCTACCAATGTTCCAATCATGTGCAAGTTCTTAAAGATGTACTCGGAAGGCTCGGCGCCAACTATGCCCGATTTACCTGGTGCTATTCGCGTATCTTGTCAGATTTCTCAAAGCAGAGGGGGGGAGGGCGGGAGGATTAATGTGCTTACGCAGCCCAATGCACATAACTCTTCCTCCCACGCGCACCATCTCCGGCGCACTCCTATACGCCGCCGCGCTCCCGGCAGTAACAAAGATGCCGTGCGCGCCTTTACCATCGGTAAGCCTTTTAACCTCCTCTGCAACGTTCCCCGCCTCAAGAAAATCCACGAACGCCTCGCAGCCAAGACTGTTACAGAGCTCGCGCTTGTAAGGCCCGGCGTCAATCCCAATGACGCGCATCCCCATCGCTTTCGCAATTTGGACCCCCATGTGGCCAACGCCGCCGCCCGCGCCCGGAAAGACCGCATAGTCGCCCGCTTTGAGCCCCGACGAGACCAGCTAAGACGGAAATGTAAGAAACGGGCGCGCACGAGCTTGACGAAGCAGGGAAGAGAGGTCATTAAGGAATAGAACGCTCACGCTTCTGTAAATCGTAGAACCGCTACACATGATCGGGCCGGCCGTGAAGTCGTCTACATTATCCGGAATACGGCTCGTGTAGTTGGCCGGGCTGACGATATACTGCTGATACGTGCCCGCAACGTGAAGGCCGGAAGACAAAGCCCTGGGGCAGTGCGTCTCATGGCCGCCCCAGCACAGCTCGCAGTTCAGGCACGCGGCCCACATGGGCTTGACCCCGCCACGATCACCAATCTTCCAGTTCGTGACGTTCGAACCGAGCTTGACGACCACGCCGGCGCCTTCGTGGCCGGGCGACCGCACCCTGTGCTGGCGCATCGTGGGCATCGGGAGGTCTTCTAGCATGTAGTGTATGTCTGAGAAACAGAGCCCGGTCACGTTGAGTCGCAGTAGGATTTCATCCGGGCCTAAGGGAGCGTTAGCGAGGTCGCTGCCGGGGAGACTATTCGGTACGGACCAGGCTCTGGCACGGGGACATCTTCAATCTCAACTCTGAAGTCCGGCCCTGGGTTAACGACAACACCTGCCTTGCAGGTTTTTGGGATTGGAGATTCCTGGACCTGTTGTGCACTCATATTTGTCGAATCCAATGCGGGGGACATTTCGAGAGATCGAGGAACCGCAGCGTTATGCTCTGATTATTTAGAAGTCTTTGCGTGTTCTGTGAGGTCTTGCCACCTATGAAGCAGTAATAGTGATGTCGCTTATTAGAGCAGACCGTAGTTTTTCACGATCTTCCCAGCTAACCTTAGCCTAGTGTAATGAATATTAATAAGTAAAGGTATCTTGCAAGCGATTCCAAGGGAAGGGGAAGTTAACAAAGAAGCTGAGTCAAGATTAGTGGTGTCAGTACTGTGGAGTAACAGGATTGGCATCCGAAAACATTCTGATGCAGCGCGGAGAGCGGGTAACCCTAGAATAGGCCATTAGGAGTTAGCATTGTCCTATCCAGCCCAAAACAGGGCTTCGTCAGCTGATTTATTCCACTCCATATAGTATGTTTTGCGTATCTCATGCTGCCACCACTTGGAGGTATTCATTCCAAATTACGTCATAATTTCCTGACTCAATGGCTTACCGTCGAAGCGAGAAAAATGACAAACTGTGGAAAGTTTGAGAGCGGCGGAGAGCCTGCAACATATTCACTCGGATTGAGAATTGTAAATTATATAGAAGATTACTATAAGTAAATCTAATATCATCGCCGTATTAATCGTACTGTTTTAAATGTGCAATGTAGATATCAAGAAGAGCTATATATTCCCCAACTGTCATAAACCTGCATTGGTCAGCGGCTCGTAATCCAAATATGTTGGAAAGTTTACTTGGCCTGGTTACTTGGAAGCGAGTTGCAGTGACATGAGGACCGAATTTCAATATAGTAGACATGATTATAAACACGCTTATAGTTCAAAAGGTTCCCTTGTTGTCTTACCTACTGCATAAAATAGAATAACCCGCTGGGTGTACCACATGGCCAAATAATTGGGCAAAACGTTAATAGGGATATCCATTAACTATACTGGATCTATTTATAGTAGAAGAATCGTGTTTGGTCTGCGTTGGTAGCGGATTAGGTTAGTCAACCATTATGAGTTCATCCTACATCTACTTTCGCTCTGAGCCTCTACTTTATTTTCGGTCTTAGCTCCTTCTCATTCAAGCTTGTAAGACTGCCTCGAGCTCTGTTGCACACCGCGGATGTAAAGTAAATAGATTGTAGATTATGGTATTAACAAGTCCCTGCTGTACACTGAAATCACTCGTCAATGCACTTGTTTCATCTTGGCCACAAATATAGCTTGATAAGAAAAACCCACGACTCCATCCCTATCAGCTCTGGCGGATCAGGTTTTACTGGCTACGTCTGAGGTCCCAATTTCGATATTGGCGTTTTTACTCTCTTGTTGAGAGATATCGTCAAGTTTGATTTGACCCTGATAGACTGCCACTTCATCCGCGTCACCAAAGATGGCTGCAATCTCCTCGAGAGGAACGCCTCGAGTTTCAGGCCACCAAAGGTATATTGCTATGCCACCAAACGTGCCAGGGATGATAAATGCAAGGTAAAACTTCCAGCCAATATTTCTAGAGGATATCAGACTGTGCATATGATGTGGTATAAGTACATATAAGAGCGCAGATACGTACGCGAATGCTGTAGGCGCCGCCTGAAGCCATATAATATTCATGAGGGAGATCATGGATACACCTAGACACAAACCCTTCGCACGAATGTGAGTCGGGAAAAGCTCCCCCAGGTAGGCAAACTGTGTACCTATTAATCATGTTAGTGCTTGCTTTGGCTATGGAAATCGAGGAAGTATATTTTACCATCCAACATTACTCCGTAAAAAAATTGGAAAACGAAAAACATAGCTACAGCAGCTCTCAATGCGGCAGAATTATCTGACGGAACAAATTGAGCTACAAGAGCTGCTTCGATAATGAGAGTCGCCATACAGCCAAGGATACCGGCAGACAACAGTGTAGGACGTGGCACCTTATCAATGACGAAAATGCCAAAAACATTCATTCCAAGCGAATAAGTCAACCAGGCCGCAGGATATAGGATCTGCTGCTCTTGGCTGAAGCCAAGATTGGCGTATAGGGTTGGACCGTAATTGTTGATAACAAGGACCCCCGAGCATTGAATGATGCCAGTTGTGAGAGCGGCAAGAACGGCGCGCTTGCGATACGATGGCTTCTTGAGGATATGTGCCCACGACATCGGAAGGGTGCGATCAATTTGAACCTGCTTCTCGATTTGGTAGTACTCGGTACGGGCGTAGTAGTGGTCAGTGTCGATCGCTGTTGCATGTAGACGCTCCAAAATTGCCTTAGCCTCTTCACGACGATTTTGCATAATGAGCCAGCGTGGACTCTCCGGAACCCAGGGGAGGCCAAAAATTAAAAATAGTGGCCAGGCACATTGTATCGCAAGTGGAACTCGCCAAGATTTATCACCACCTGTGGTCCAGAAGAAGAATCCATAGCCTACCCAACCTTGGATGGTATATCCTACAAGAAGGGATACTGCGTGAATATCAACCAAGGATCCTCGGAGATATTCTGGCGCAACTTCACTCATCCAAATCTGGCCCATGTCAGTAGGGAAGTTTTGGGGCGGAGGATGCAAACGTTCGTACCGGAACAGCGGCAAGACTCATGAATGCGCCTGCACCAGCGAAAAACCGGAAGACGATGAACATGGATATATGGACGCTTCCTGCTAAGAAAGCACCAGAAAAGAGACACAACGCAGCGCCCTGAAGATGGGGATCAGCAAGCATTTCCCAAATTTCGAGTCGTATGCGTACAAGAGCGATGGACCATTTCCGGCCCCATCTATCTGCAACATATGGCAGGAGGAGGGTGCCGATGACACCGCCAGTTTGAAACAAGCCATTGGTGGAGGAGATAAGATCCGTCGCATTCGGTGCGGTGTCTAGGTTGAAGTATTTGGTAAACGATGGCTGCGCTACAGGCGCATCAGTAAGGGATGGGCAGAAGTGCTTTGGCTTGAGGGAGAACTAGGTACCGAGCGTGGTGCCGATGATGGATGCTGTGTAGCCGTAGGTCAAGGACCCCAGACTTACGAAAATCAGAATCCCGACGCAGTAGGCGTTGACACCACGCCGCGTTGAGGGAATGGGGGCCATGCTGGAATATGGGTGACGGGGTGGTGGTCAGTGGTCAGTAGTGCGCGCTGTCGAGTTCGAGCTCGAGCTGTGCTGTAAGTTGGAGGAAATCTGCCAGTCAAGACCCAAGCTCAAGCTCAAGCTCAAGCTCCCTAGTTTATAGAGTGCATGGTCGTGCCAAGAGCCATCGGCAGAGTTAGTATGGCAGAAGGGGATGAGTCAAGGAGAAGGGCAGCGAGGCGTTTCCCTCGCAGATGCGAAAGTCGCAAAGACTCTTTTGGCCCATGTTTTTAGCGGAGGGCAATTCGAGACTGAATAGGATAGGGGCCCATTGCTAGCGGAGACGAGACACAGGGCAGGAAGTGATATTTGCATGATGGGGATGATGGATCAGATCATCATCAGCACCCTGAACAGCATAGGGACGCCGCGCTTATCCGGGGGTTAGACGCCACCAGCGCCAAGACGGCACTGAGTCAGAAAAGCCGGCGTCAAGCCGTTGCACGTGTCGCGGGGCATGCATGTCGAAGAGTCAGAAAGTGGATCTCTCAGCAAGAGAATTAATTGGAGGATCTGCGAGGGTACCCCAGCGATAGAATACGGGCTTTTTAGGAGCGTTACGGATCATCTATTATCTACGGTGCAAGGCCGTAAATGTATGGGGAAGAGATTTCCTGGCTCCTCGGCCTATATTACGTAATCCCATTCCTGACACAAGGGTAAGTTAAGGGTACTGGTACTAGGACCTGGGCATCAACCAACTCACCTCCTGAGGAAATAAATCGAACCTGCTCTGTCATCCATAGCTCTACCGTGGCTTGCAGGTCAGGAATTCCTGACGCCAACATGTGTGCGGCTCATGCATCCTGCGAGTAACCTGGCCGCCCCCTTCCAGTGACATCCCACAGCGAACTGGCCAGAGCTCCAAAAAATGCTAGGCTAGGTAGGGGGAGAGCTTCGATGGGACCAGTTGAGAAAACCGCGCAGAAGCAGGTGGGAGAAATACTTGATTGAAGCCATGTTAAGTACAAAGCTTCGAGGTTTAGTTAATACACTACACCTCCTACCATTGCACTACACACTCTCTCGCCCTTGTGCTTACTATTACCTCTTCTGCCTATCCTATCACTAAGTTTGTGGACTTTCTCTTTTCTTCTTCCTTTTTTTTTTGCTGATCATTGAATCAAAATTATTCATTGCTTTCGCAGACAACTATGTCGGCATATGAGAAAGATGCCCGCGAGCGGATCACGAAACCCATTCACGCTGAGCGCCATGTGGAAATTATTGTCGTCGGCGCGGGAGCTTCTGGGCTCTTAATGGCGTACAAGCTACAACGCCATTTCCAAAACTACACCTTGACCGTATTCGAAAAGAACCCAGCGTTGTCAGGTACTTGGTTTGAGAATAAATATCCGGGGTGAGTGGAGTGCTGGAGCCTCATCAGGCTCTCGTGCTATGCTTATTGGGCCGACAGATGTGCGTGCGACATTCCTGCCCATACATATACTTGGAGCTTTGAACCAAAGTGGGATTGGTCTGCTGTCTACGCAGGTAGTGAAGAGATTTACAACTATTTCGATGATTTCGCAAAGAAGTACCGTCTTGGCCAATACATCAAATTGGACCATCAGGTCACGGGCGCATACTGGAATAATGAATGTGGAGGATACGATGTGACTGTACGAAACCTTACCAATGGACGAGACTTCCGCACCAATTGCGATATTCTCATCAATGCGGGAGGTGTTTTGAATAATTGGAGATGGCCAACTATCCCAGGGCTCAAGGAATACAAAGGAGTGCTGTTGCATACGGCTAATTGGGACGAAACCGTTGACCTACACGGTAAACATGTAGGGCTGATCGGAAACGGGTATAAATGTAGGCATACATTTTAGCACACCCAACTGACGTGTAGCTAGATCTTCCGGCATCCAGGTCCTGCCAGCAATTCAAGCCCAAGTTAGGCACTGCACGACATTCATTCGCGAGCCAACATGGGTTTCGCCAGTACAGGGGCTGCAACAGCACAAGTACTCCGCAGATGAGATGAACGAATTCCATCATACAACTGGCTCTCTCACAAAGTACCGCAAAGGGCTCGAAGCGAGCCTTAACGGGACTTTCGGAGTTTATTTTGCCGGCTCCCATTCTCAGCAAGCGACTGAAAAATACATGAAACAAGCAATGGCCGAAAAGATTGGCAATACGGATCTGGAGCAGAAGCTTATCCCTAAATGGAAAGTTGGTTGCCGTCGTCCGACTCCAGGTGTAAACTATCTTGAGTCCCTTACAAAGCCAAATGTGAGCGTTGTCTATGGAGAAATCAACTCAATTACAGAAAACGGATGTTTGTGCGATGATGGCTGCGAATATCCTATTGATGTTTTGATCTGCGCCACAGGTTTTGACACTACTTTTAAACCGCGATTTCCAGTTGTCAGCCCAACTGGAGAGAATCTGGAAGATGAGTGGTCGTCAGCTCCTGAATCATATCTTGGGCTTGCAGCTGCGAACTTTCCAAACTACTTGATGTTCCTCGGGCCTAACTGTCCCATAGGCAATGGACCCGTATTATCTGCGATAGGTAAACTACCCTTGTTCACGAATTGAGATTCACTACTAAACGTACGAAATTACAGAAGCGCAGGCGGACTATATGTGCAAACTCATCGATCGATTTCAGTCCTCTAACATTGCAACCTTTGCTCCCCGCCAAGAAGCCGTGGCTGATTTTGTCGCGCACAAGGACAATTTCATGAAGAATATGGTCTGGTCTGACCCCTGCAAATCATGGTATAAATCTGGCAGCATAGAGGGAAAGATTACTGCATTATGGCCGGGCTCAACCCTTCATTACATCGAGGCTACGATGGATCTGCGCATGGAGGACTGGGATGTTAAATATGCAGGTAATAGATTTGCATGGCTTGGAAATGGCTACAGCCAAACAGAGGTAGATCCTACAGCAGACTGGGCATTCTATGTTCGAGATAAGGATGATGATGGGCCATTAACCACAGGGGGAAGGAGGAAGGTATTCTCAAAATCGGGCACAGTTACGCATGACCAATCTGTAGGGAGTTTTCTACCTTCAGCCCCAACAGAGATAAAGGAAGGAGTAAAGGAGGAGGGGCATCACCTGTGATATTGCTTTTAGGTATATTCGATATTTATGGTGTCAATATGATATTGCTCTAAACCTATAGTTCCGTAGCTCATATAGCAATCATGTAAATTTTATCTTCTCTCAGAATCATACTTTGTTTGATGCACTTGGTTTACCTTGATTCATATATCAGGCAATCTCGCCCATAGGTGCAATAGAGTGGGCTTACATATGCGTAAATTACATTTCTCATCTATGGAAGCGGACGCAGTGCCAAAGAGAGAAAACAGATTATCAACGTGTTGTAAGCAGAAGATGTGAGTGCGCGTGACACAATGTCAGGAGAGCTCTAGCGAGCCTTCTATATCGACGCAAATTTTAAATTTAAAGCTGCTGGAAATCTAGTATCTGGCTCAAAATTTGGCAGGCACCAGCTCCTTCTCCCGCACGACGACGCCACGCTTAGCGGCACTTGACATGCCCCTCAGAACGCGACGCAGAATCTTGCCGCTCGAGCTTTTAGGAATGCTCTCCGCAAACTCGATTTCTTTTAACCACTTGTGCCTGCTCTTCTGCTGTTTTACGTGTTCCAATAGCTGGTAACCGAGCCCGTCGCCAGCAACGCTGCCGCTTTTCGGCACTACGTATGCTTTGGGCCTCTCGCCGGCATAGCCGTCTGGTATTCCGAGGACCGCGCAGTCCTCTACCAGCGGATGTCCAAGGAGCAAGTCCTCAAGCTCGGCGGGCGCAACTCCCACGCCTTTAACCTTGATCAGCTCCTTGATGCGATCAGTGATGGTGACGATGCCGTCAGCGGAAATACTAGCCTGGTCGCCGGTGCGCAGATACCCATCGGGCCGCCGGTATGTTTCCCTCGTTGCGTCTTCGTTGTTCAGATATCCCATCGTAATTTGCGGCCCCTTGGCCAAGAGCTCCCCAGGCTGGTCGACGCCTAACTCGTTGCCATCGTCGTCAATGATCTTGATGCTTGTTGACGCGCATATCGTGCCTACGGTGTGCGCGTAGCGGAAGTCATATAGCTCAGGCGGATGAGAAGTTATGCAGCTACAAGATTCGGTCATTCCGTATCCCTGCTTGAAGCCCGTGCCAAGGAACTTTTCCTGTAGTCGTTGGAGAAGCTCTTTCGATATAGGGGCTGCTCCCGATGAAAATCGCTTGATGCATGATAGGTCATACGAATTCACTATCGGGTCTTGCACAAGGCGGATGACGATTGGTGGTACAAGGAGAAGTTCTTCGATTTTGTTAATGGAGACCACTTTCAGCATTGATTCCATAGTGAAGCTGGGAAGCATATAAACCTCTGCGTTGAGCAAAACTGGTAGATGAAGGATATGTACTAAGCCGGTTATATGAAAGAAGGGTAAAACCGCCATGATTTTCCGGTGTGATTTCGGCGTGATTTGTCTGATCTGGAGGCATTGTGCGATGATGTTCTGATGCGAAATCATAATCTATAAGCATCAGTATAGCAATCGACAAGATGGAAGTTTAGCTCACAGCTTTAGGCAAGCCTGTGGTTCCGCTGCTAAAGCTCAGGAATCCACAAACGTCACGATTAGTTCTGCCGGCTGGGAATGCGAACGGGGAAACTTGATCATTTTCGTAGCTTTTACCAATTGCCAGCATATTATGGATGGTGGCAAAATTTTTGTGATGACCGTGCAACAGGAAGATAGCTTCTTTAGCAATGCCAGCACTCTCAGCGGCAGCCAACACAACAGGTAGAGAGGAAGGGACTGTCATGAGGAATCGGGCGCCGCTCTTCTTCAAGGCGTAAGCCATTTCATTAACGTTATAAGCAGGTGATACTCCACAAACAACGCCGCCAACACGTGAGACCGCCATCATCGCCACCGGATACCAGACGTTGTTGGGACTGAACAGAGCAACCGTGTCTCCTTCAGCAAAGTTGTACCTTCGCTGCAGAGCTGTCGATAGCCAGGTGCTATAGGTTTTGACATCTGCATAATTGATGCGTTCTTTCGTTTGACTATCTGTATACCCACGTAGCTGCGCGGTTGGATATCTGCGAAGAGGCGAGGCCTCTGATTCGAAAAGCCATGTCCACACTGTGATGGATTTCGGCACTGATACAATGGTGAGAAACTTCTCCAACAAAATATATCCAAGTAGGGTGACAAAAGAAAATGAGAAGAGACAAGTAAAGTTCATCTGACGTTACGAACTTTGGATATCTGGCTGGGTACTGTGAAAATACATAGTGCTCGGTTAGGATATTGGTGATCCTCGGAAAGCCGCAACTTCATTGTTAATTTTGAGCTTTGAGTTGATTTAAGCACAACTTAAATGATGCAGCGGTCCAGGTAAACGGACCGAGTAACAATTAGCAGACATTAAAAGTTTGACGATTGTGGTTAAGGCTCACGCAATCGTTCATGTTGGATTGTATGTGGTGAGTCACGATATTATGAGTCATGCAAGTTGTGAATTTCATCTTGGAGAAACAATGTGTTTGGATCGGACACACGGGTTTTGATTAAAGCTCAACCGAAATTTATCCATGAAGGACTCTAACGTAAGGATTCAGGTATGGTGGAATTGGGTGTGAGAATCGTGGTCGACGCAATGTTGTCGGACCATATAAACGAAAGGATAATTCACAATCGTATACCATTACACTCGGTAGCACCTTAAATGAAAATGAATTCCTAGTCTTTTCTGGTTAGATTTATCCGTACACAAGTGAATTCTTTATCTCTAAATGGAAATTCAACACTTCCGGCTACAATGTCTCTTCAAAGCCCAATGGCTATGTCTCTAGGAAGACGTGGGAGAAAACGTTCTAGCCAAGCATGCTTATCATGTAGAGCACGGAAAGTCAGATGCAATTTAGTACAGCACGGTAGCCCATGTTCGAATTGCTTCTTAGATGATGTTGACTGCATATTGCTAGCGAACCGACGTAGGTATGTATTTCTGGATGTGTTCCCCATGGATGATTTACACCTGTTAGTCTTTTCAGGCTTGGATCATGGAATAACCATAAATAGTCGCATCTCTTTGCTGCGACAGGAGGCGCCCCAAACTCATATACCCACATCGTCTATCCAATGCAATAGCATTGAATTGATCACGACTGACACTAATCTATATTGCGATCGTTTGCCAATCGCTTTCGCCAATGCCCAAAACTGTGAATCTGAACCTAATATTATCGTGGACCATCTCACTTCAGGTGACGACGAATTTGACCTAGCAGCTCGTGACGTGTATGCTAAATCGGGAAGAGAATTACGTGGGTAGTGAATCCAACCGAAGAGTACGAGGCTCACAGCAGAGTCCAATGCCTGAAAGACGCTTTCGTGTAGCGGTGTTTACGCCCCTTTCCAAGAACTCGAGTAAAGATGAAATTCAATGTCTTGGCTTAAACGACGCGTTTTCAGGTCCCCCTTGATTCTACCTATATTCCTTCCAACTTTTGTATTGTATAAGGCTCGCTTATTTAAAGGTGAGTTTAGCGCAAAAAAAGGGCTCCAGACTTGTACCTATGTCACATTTTGCTCAATTTAGGAGCTAGCGCTTAGTTTGTATATAAAAGTTGTAGAACACAACAAGATTTAAAAAGTATTCTTTTTACAAAGCTGTACAATTTAAATTGCGTTATGTCACGACCCGGCCCAACTTCGCTTATGGCCCCTAGGTCTCGGCCCCTGACACGGCTGGGCCGACTCGCTTACACTGGCCCTGGCCAGTCTCCTGTATATAAGGCACTACCCTCTTTCCTTCCATCTGTAGCTTGTTCTCTTCGTTATGATAATTGATAGTCGTTCATACCTTTGAGTCCTTCTCCCTGAGATCTACGGATCGAGATCCCTGTTCGCCTTGGGTTGTTACACGTTAAGGTTAACAAGTTGAAAATCAGAGATTTTTTGATGAGGCTTATAAAATATTACTGAAAGAGTATTAGTAGAAGCTTGTATCGCACGAAAAGTCTGCCCCTATTGTAGTAGTTTAGGAAGGTTGCGTTAACTTGATTATAGAGCTATTTCGGAGGTTGCTCAGTAAAGGGGGCCGAGAACTTTTCACTGATGATTAGGCCTATTACGTAGGGTTACGGCCCGTATTACGGCCGCCACATTCCGGTCGTGCTAATCGGTCCCTGCCTCGTCCTAAAGCGCAGGATGTCGAAGGCGGGCGTGCCGCAAGAGCGATAAATCTACTTAAAGGTTACAATATATAGCTTAGCCCCCAAAGTAAAGCATAAGCTATACATGGTAGTAGACGATTATATGGACGGCATGGAAACGGAGTCGAGCCTATGTAGAAAGCGAATTGCGGTCAAGCAAGAAAAAGATGGGGACGGATATGTAGTTGATTAGCCAACGTCGGAGTTATATTGAACAAAATTAGGCTTGGACACGATGAATGCATTTGCTTTGTGGTTGATTACTTGTTGCAGTATACCTATCTACACAGCGAACATGCAGTTGTCCAGTCATCGGCTGGCTGTCTTGTCCCCACGACATAAACTTTCGAACAGGAAGATTTAAATAAAAAGAAGCTTTATATCATTGAAAATGAGGATATTTATACTCAGCTGAAATGGTTGACTACATTGCATGTCGGTGTTGTTGTTTGCTGTAGAACCCGTTATTTGTTGGTACAAGGCGACTCTCTTTCTCTCTCTGCTGCCAACTTCCAACCTCCCCAGTATGATGTAGGATTGTTGATCCATAGATAGCCGCTCCCCACTGTCTACGGGTAAATGGGTGCACGTTGTGCAACTACCTGGGTCTCAAACGCTGCTGCGATTGAAGGCGACAATACGCTGGAACACACCAGGCAGACCTCCAGTGGTTGAATCTCCGCCCTCGCCGCCAAGAGCAACTGTAGATCAACAGACAAGGTAGGCTACGGGTAGGAGATCTCATCAAGTATGGGATATCCAATGCTGCTGATAACCGAAGCCAATAACCCTTTGGATTACCTTAAGGCCCACCTATTCCTCTTTGATTTTGCCTTCTGCGTTCCCACGATTCGGGGCTTTACGGCCGTGAGTCAAGGGAGGCTTAACAAACTGTCAGAGGAACCTTCCACCCTGGAACAACCAAGATACTCTACAATTTGGAGGCAAAAAATGTTCCTGTTGTCCATATCTACAGGAGCCGCCTATGGATAAGTTTCCAAGGTTGAAGTTGAGCTTACGAACATTTTCTGCTAGTAGGAAAACCGCGATACCCATGTGATAAAAGTCACACTGGTAGATGAGAATATAATCCTTATATTCGGGTATGCCAGTGTGAGAAATATATACTGATATAAGGTAATGAACGTAGGTAAGGTTCGTCACGGGATGTCAGTTATTCCCTGGCATTTTTGGCGGCAACACATAGCACACCCTACAAAACCGGCTTGGAACCCAGCCTCCCGGTTTTCTCGGGACAGGTCCCACCAAGTCCAAAGGCAGCAGTGAGGCAGCCAACATTACGGGCCTGCTGATTGCTCACTTTCCCCTAGTCTGTATTGTCATAACTTACTCCACAAATCCATTTCTCACCTGCTCCCGCCGGGCTGCATTCTCAACATCCCAATATTGATCCTGCCTGCGATTTACCAATCGACACAGCCGCTATCCACTCTAGAAAACCGCACGAAGAACAATTTGCTAACCTAACAACACCTAGTCTCAAAGAACCACGACTCTGGTTAGCTCAAGCGGGCACTCTTCAAAATAGCCGATCCACCGATCGCGCATGTCAACAATCCCTACTCTCCTAAAGACGTTCTCACTAACTGATTCCAGAGCCAGCGCTACCACCATTAGCTCTATGTGGACATAAAGAGGTAGGACCAATAATTTGTGGGAACCACGATGATCTGCACACGATGGCGGCAAGTCCCAGTGTATGTCATAGTGGAAGCTATTTGGCTCATCTACTGTGTCGCAAGTAGTCTGAGAGGTACTGCACGTGCAGTCAATAGGATGGAGATAGCCTCTTGCTTCAAGTTTGGCATCGCACACGTCTCCAAAATGATTTTTGGGATTGACGGGCGACCAAGTGACATGGACGTTCGTGATCAGTGGCCTGTGTGGCTTAAGAAATTTGTGCATTGTGATCTGCCGATCCGAGCCACGCACATCCATACTCGCCCATGACCAGGACGGGGCACAAGAAGTAACATTCGGTCGAGTTAAGCGGTCGCGTCGAACACGCCATCCAAGTCCCCATATAATATCGTCCTTCCAGAGGCCGGCAATGTAGTCACTGTTAAGCCCTTTAGATATTGAAAATGCAATCCCAGAAAGAGCGACAATAAAGTCAGAATCGTAGGTCAAGTTACGCCTCCAGTAATCTTGGAGCAAACCGTACCATAGGTGCAACAGGTCAGGTCGTGCTGATGTTCTGTTAGACAACGGAACGACTTAAACTGCTATGAAGCTAAGATGACTTACCACCTTCAAAGTTAAGCTGCTTGAAGCGGTCTAGATTCCATATCACCCTTATGACGCGTCCAATCATGTCCAGGGTTAAGCTTGATGCAAAGTGCATCCCGATTTCGAGGTCAATTCCCTCGCTTTCCCAAGTCACTTGGGCGAGTTTCGTCTTCTTCTCATCGTAGCCTTCAGGGTGGTTCTCAGATGCTGCGAGACACGCGCAGCTGAACCACACGCAGGTATCCCCAAAGAAAATGCTCCTCCTTGCTAGAGCCCGTTCCTGGAGAACCCACCCACGGCTATCCAATCGCTCTTCCACGGATCCAGCATCGGTGGGTAGGTCTCGATGAAGAATTGGAGAGAGTGTCAAGAGGAATGACTTAACTGAAATTTCACTAGAATCAGTCGAAGATTCGAGAGGACCAACTCGGGTTGGCTCCGAAAGTCTAATTCGCACCTTGAAAGGTCTAACATGCCGTGATCTGATGCGCCACAGCTTCTCCGATGGTCTCAAGTCGCTAGCAGCAACGATGTTAAATGCAGCGTTGCCATAGTATTGGCCCATGAGAGCAATTTCCCGCGCTTTATCTTCGGAAGAACCCTGATCGATGCATAGAGCATCAATCCAGAGATAGCTCTGACCCAGGCTTTGGGTTGTAACAGCTGCTTCTGCGAACAATTGGTCGAGCATGTTAAGCGGCGTCCACATCCCATTTTCAAGCAACATCGGTATGGTTAGATTTTCGTGCCATCTATGGCTCAGGGTAGCATACTCAATGGTTCCGGGAATGCTACGCGAGTTTACAACTCGAACACGACCCGAACCCATGTTTCGTGCTGCCGAAACTTCAAGAAGTCTTGTTGGACGTATATCGCGCGCGCCGATAAGGAGATCCGCCGCACATGCAGGCTGATGGGCTCTAGTGCACAGGTCCAACCAAGATCTTATCATTCCTAGAGCATGCGCACTTCCGGTCGTAGTATCGCCAACTTCGGTGCCGTCAACGAGGGACATAACATCCACAGGATATGTAGCGCCGACTACCTCACGGACCCTGAAGGCTCGGATGTATTGACGTCCAATACCCAAAAGTACATCAGTTCCGCATGTGTCCGCGATGTCCAATTCTTCGATTTCTCCTAGATCGGACGACATATATCTCGATATAAAAAGGAGCCAGACGTTCCCATGATGCGAGTACTCATGCATAGGTTCCTCCAGAGTTTCGTAGCTGACATGCTCGACCGCACCCCGTTCATATTGGTTCCAGATAAAAGCAATATCTGCGCACAGGCGACATGATGTCCTAGCAGCCGAAACAGCCAGTTCATCCCAGCTAAGATACAGAACTGCTATCAAGCCCCTTTCTGGTAGGTGTGGTTTCCCCCTTCCTAATGGGTTTTCTACCGGTTTGACAGTCAAGTTCCTACAAACTTCACAGAAAGGCATGTGAGCAAAATCAAGAGAGGAGCTAATTCTATGTCAGAAGAGGGTCAAAGGATGTCCATTTTCAGTTAATGCTCTATGAATTCATCTGAGCTGCTGGTTTTGGCTTGAAGCGGGGTAAACCGCTCGCGGTCAGGGTTCGGCTAAAAAGCGATCCAACAACTGGCAGCCAAAAATCGACATGCACAGCATGAACAAAATAACACAGCTCCAGAATGAAGTAACGCATGGTGATATTTTTATAGCAAGTAAGATAGCAAACGATATGCAAAGTGTAAGTTTTGGAAAAGTTGTATCATACACTCTGGGGATTTTCTAGGTCTATAGACTTACAAAGTCTAAAGATCCAGCAGCCATCAAGATGCTGTATTTGTGCGTTGTTATTCTTTAAATATAGAGCTTCGTGCTTGAATATTTTAGTCTAGCAATTTATATTATTTTGTTATACTTATAAAATTTTTGAGCCCCGATGTTTAGTCCACTTCAACATACAGCACCAACCAATATGCCATAGGGCTGTTAGCAGCCTTGAGGTTAGACCTTCAACATTACGTAACCCGGCCAACTAACGTGACAGGTAAGTGGAACAGATATGCGAGTGAAACAGTACGGTACTGTTTCACTCGCATATCTGTTCCACTTACCTGTCAAGTACGTTATGGAGATTCCGCACACACACAAAAGTTGGAAGGAATATATGTGTAGGAAGTTAGGGGTTACAGATCCATGTCAGAAATAGGAGGTATTAAGCACGGAATCAATTTGAGGATCTGTGAGGGTATCACGGCGGTGGAATACAGGCTTGGAGTAGCGATATGATAGTGATTGATTTCTACAATTACGGCTGTAATCTGTGTGTGTGCGTGAGCTGCTCTAGCTCCTTGGCATACTCACGTAAGCCGATTCCTGACAATCCACATACGACCCACCAGGTCACGTGGTCCACACAACCCCCATTTTGTAGAATCTAGAGTAGAACCTAATACAACAACAATTACCATATCCATCAAGAGCAAGAGCATGGCCTACAAGGTAGAGCTACTCCTTTTGCCCCGTGGAAGGTAAGACCCAGACCAACAATATGGTAGGCTACAAGATAGAACATTCATAGGGAAAGAAAGTGTCTAATGTCGACGTATATGTTGGCAACGTGAATTGAACTACTCCTAAGATGATCGCAAACAAAATATGATTTTCTAGAAGCTATCTCTTGTCGTTTATTATTCCTAGGTTAAACCAACCTGACTTCATTTTCGTAGAATAGCTTCACACTTGTCCAGACTAGAAGCAGCCACCTGAGAGATTCTTTCAGTAGGTGAATTTCTCTCCTACAATCTCCTCGCTCAAAGCCCATAGCTTCTCTGCATTCTCCGGGCTAGAAGCAAAGCCTAATGTCTTTGCCGGATTGCAATCATCTAAAAATGCCCCCGAAACACCTGCACAGTTTTCGTAAGCGCAATCCCGAGACACTCATTATTTGGGATCAAGACTTACTATCGAGTTTGGGCTCCAGTGCAGCAGCCAGAGTAGTTGCGCTTCCTTGTTCGACTGATTTTTCCTTCGGCATGTCAATTTTCTTTTCTCCAAACATTGCTCCCACAATTGGCCACTCTGCTGGGTCTATGGCGGACGACATATTTGTGGCCTGGATGTTGCCTGGATGCAATGAATAGCTTCTCACTCCTTTGCCAGCTAATTTTTTGGCCAAGGCAACGGAAAACAGGATATTCGCCGTCTTAGATTGCCCGTAAGCCTCCCAGGTATTGAAAGTTGCACCGTTGGAGAAATTGTAGTTGTCGAACCGCACCGGGCTAAACTGATACATCTGGCTGGATACATTTACAATCCTGCTCCCTTTGCCGGCTGCTTCAAGCTTGTGAACCAGGAGATTTGTGAGGAGGAAATGCCCAATGTGATTTGCGCCGAACTGACTTTCCACATTCTCAGGCGTGAGGGAGAACTTAGGGCCCATGATGCCAGCGTTATTGATCAGGACATCAATTCCAGTAACAGCAGATTCAACCTCTGCTGCGGCTGCACGTACGGATGCGCATGATGCGAGGTCAACTTTGATGAACTGCGCTTTCGTTGTGGGGCTTATTTGCTGAATCTGTTCGACTACCGGGGAGACCTTACTTTCGCTGCGCCCAAGGAGGAGAATCTTTGCAGGATGTGCGACTGCGAGGCAGATTGCTACATGTGCACCAATTCCGCCAACGCTAGCGCCAGTGATAACAACTGTAACAGGTTAGAGAATATTGTAGAAAGGTGCCTTATTTCTCTTTTCTTATAGAAAAAGGATAGACTAGATGCGAGCACACTTACAGGTTTTGCCAGAAACTTGTTCAGGAAATGCAGAGACGACATCCCGCCCAGTTGTAGAAGAGTCAAAGCGTGTCATTTCGGTGATCGGTTGAGATCAAGGATTGAAACGATTTGGTGTGGTTGTAGGGGCGACCAGCGATCAAGTTGTAGATTTAAGGAACTTCGGAGTGTGGAAAGCGAGCTATCGATGATGATCAGTTTTTAAGGTGCGCAGCGCCTCTTATTTATGCATCTTTGCTCAACAATGCCAAGTACTTTGCTCCTTGTTATGCTGTGAATTGCCACTAATTATATTATCAATAGTGCGGTATATTACCGCGAGACAGTATGCTCGTGTGCCTACGAGCATGCTGCTAAGCACTGACTAGTAATGTGAGCCGAAGATTGCTTCGCATAAGCCACAATGATTAAGGTTCTTAGCTTGACTATCCTTAGTGACGTAATCCACCACTAAGTGATTAACTTTAATTTTGCAGTGAAAACAGTGAAATAGGTTAGCTATAAATCAACAACGCTTTTATATCAATTACATAATTAATATTACTTGGTTTTATGTATATGTATTTAAATTCAAATGTTTAATTTTAGAGTAATTAAATTGTTAAGGAAGAAGTTATTTTAAAAAAATTAAATTACAAGGATCATTTTCAACTAAGGTTTGATTTTTTTTTTTTATAACTACTAATTTAAATAGTCTGAAATTAGAAGTAATTGTCACGACACGCGCTGTGGATCTACAGATACAGTGAACAACGGTGGTATAACACGAGAGAATATAAAGCAAAGAAAGGAAAAGGAGCTCGAGGAGAGCAGGCTATATATAAACGACGGGCTCTAAGAGCTCGGCTAGCATTGGTCATGTGTGCTCCAGAGGAGGGATATGACAGTTATTATGAAACTGGTATATAAAAGGTTGAAAGTTTAATTTTAGAAATTTATATAAAGCCGTTGTTGAATCATAGCTAACTTATTTCGCTGTTTTTACTGCAAAATTAAAGTTAATTACTTAGTGGTGGATTACGTTAAGGACAAATTGAGACTACAAGCTGTGACAGCCATAGGCCGTGTCTCATTGGATACTGGCTACGTTGACGGAGAAGTGACTCTTCCTCCGCCTCGGCGGAACTGAGCAGCTCGACTTCTAACGCGCCGTCGCTTGCTTCATGCACAAGCCACAATTAATTAGCTTCGTAATAAATAGACCGCCATTGTAGAGTTTAATGTTTCCGTACTTCCGATTGGATGTTGTACTGGCGACATGCCGAAGGGCTTGGCGGAGCCGCCACTTCACATTTACTAAGTACTGGCAAATGCCCCCGAGAAATGTGTTTTTGCACTGCTGGTGCCGAATTATTTGATTGAGGAATACTTTGTGAGAGCGAGCATAGATAGGAACAAGCAGCTGTAATTTCATTTCATTTCCCTTATAATCCCTAGCTGAGTACAGCTTCTAGTCTCACGACGGGGCGAGGCTCCCGATTTGTCGCCAATAACGACTTCGTCTTTCGAAATCGCCACGATAATGCGATACTGCGAAGGCTACCCGTCTTCAAGGCTTTCTCTCCTGGAAAGACGTTCGCAAGAGTATCGGAGGCTCGGATGAGAAGGGTGGGGATTTGGAGTATACCGCTCCTTAAGAGCTGATAAGCGTTGATATAGGTAGACCTGTCGCTGATACTGTGAAGAAAAACAAGAGGACCAAGGGCCGGTTGCCATGGGATGTAGCGTCGCTTTTTGAAGAGAATTCCAGTGTGCCTGAGGGGAATGAAGGAGATTCAGGTGGCGACAAGACAAATTAAGCTTCGCTTGAGCGACTGCGTGAAGCTGACGAGAGGACGAAAAATATGAGAAGGGAAGAATACTTATTGTGGTCCGAATATCAACATGCATCATTTACATGGCGTAAAGCTAAGCGCTTCCGGGAGAGGGCAGGCATTGGCATCATCGCTGAAGTTAAAGCTAATGAAGACGTTATCGATATCCTTGGCTTCTTGATTTTCGAAGTGGTCCAGACTCTTATGAACAAATTATGGGAGACAAAACGGCGAGGAGGTGCTTGGAAAGACAAAGTTTGTGGTGAAAGTTGCGAGACCGCTGGCAAAAAAGAGAAAACCGTGTAGGCATGGATGATTGTTTCGTCGTGAAACTGGGGGGAAAAGGCCGTCGAGACAGCGCAAGACTTTGCAAAATAAACGAGCAATGCTTAATAGGACAAAATTTCCCTAGCAGATAAACCCGAAGCTTGTAAGTCTGTCATCCTTAAGTTTCTCCTTGAAGGCTATGTACAATGCTAATTGGAAGTGAACTTTCATAATTTTCGTGACCCTTTCGCTGATGACTAGGCTTACTACGTAAGGTTATGGCCCGCGGAATCGCGATTTTTGGTGTGTTTTTCGAAACCCGACTTGCATGCAATTACAGGTCACTTGTTAAGTACGTTACGGCCGTCGCATGGCTTAGGGGTGGGCTACAGCACCAATTCTCAACAATTAAGATAAATTCGCTAATTGGGGAAGAAAAATCCTTCAAAGGCAGTCTTATCTGGTATATGAAAAGTAGTCCGGTTCATGCAACGCGTACTCCGCATATAAACCTCCTGAGCTTGCTATTTCATGGAACGCTGTAACACGGTCTCCCGGCTTGCTAAGTTATTATAAGTAAAAATAGCAAGACTCTCAGTTACTCACTTTGAATTTAACAATACTGAAATCAACTTTTTCGATTATTTCAACGATGTCATTTCTTTGGTTTATGCCAAGTTTCGACTTTTTTAAAAAAGTAAAGTCAGGCAATTATAACTTGCTGCAATTTCCAAAGCTTTCCAATTTTTAAATTAGAGCCAAAAACAACTACTTTATTAGGATTTGGCTATAATTGGGCTCAGAGATTGGACTTCAAATAATTTTGACCTTTGGGCCATGGTTGATCACTTCTTTCAAAGCTCTTGAACAGGAAATAAATATTGAATGAAGCTGATGCCTCAGTAAAACAAGCGCACGATCTTTAGAAAGGAAAGTTCCAAAGAAAAATCACAGGTGCGAAACGCAGAATTACATGGCAGTCATGTCTTGAATATTGGACAGAGTCAAATCGCGCCGCCATTTGTTAGCACAGTTGGTGACAGAAGCAGGGAAATGACTCTACACTAGGTCCATTTCTGGTGAATAAATCAGAAGGCTGTGAATACAGTACGAGGATGTAGAGTCGTGGGTTAGTTTAGTCTGGACGAAAAGAGGAAATGTGTTGGCCTCAGCATTTATGCTCGCGGGGCATTTGCTAGTACTTAGTAAATTCAAAGTGGCGATGTTTCCCAAGCCAAGTAGCATCCGATTAGAAATCAGAAGCGGGCCCGATGATCTTTCCTTAACTAATGGAGCATTTGATTAGTGATCTCAGGTTAAGGCGTGGAACTTTGGGGAACTTATTACGGCCGCATTATAAGTAAGCACAGCCTTCCAGCCACATTAGCATAAGCGAGTAGCCTATGCCCCTGCCCCAAAACCTTATTATAACCAGTTATTAGCATTAGCAGCCATCTCAAAATTGTAGCACAATCCACTGAAACTCCGTGCTTCGACCGAAAAAAATAACGAAGTAGCAAGCCATCCCCCGTTGATAATTCTCTCCTCTTAACGTATATCCAAGAATTTCAGTGGAGGGTGAAACACCGCGTCTCTTTGTTATGAAAGCAGAAGTGTAGAGAACTAGCAATTCATTCACCAGTAACTTCACTGCTTCAATCCTCACTGCACTTTACCCTCTTCAATACTTCGATCAATCCCAACCCTCAATTCAATCCATCTGACTTTCCTGTAATATGTCATCTCCAATCCGCGTCGACATAATCGGTCCAGGTCGAGGTTTGGGAAACTTGGCCCCTGCCCTGGCCTGTAGGCAGCAAACGCTTACTTTCTATATCTCCTCGTGTTTCCTAAATACCAAATTGTCACGGTCTCCAACTCTACAGCGCAACTTGTTCAAGCCTCGATTGATCACTACAACCTCAGTTTTTCAGTCGCAGCCTACGGCAGCCCGGAAAACCTCGCCGTAGATCTAAATGTTGACCTTGTTATCCAGCGTTGTAGGTGCATTGACGGGGGCCCTGCTAGGGGTCTGGATAGAAGGAGGAAGGTACTGCCTCGATATCAACAACGGAGAAAAATTTACTCATAGTAAACTTCGGACATTTTATATCTTTCTGTTTTTTTATTGCAGAGCAACCTTTTGCTAATAAAAGATCTCTAGTCCTTGATAGTTTCATTTGCGTTATAGGCGATTTCACCTAGTTGTCGACGCCCAAAACAGCCCACCTACTTACTACCATTTTCAACAAAAAAGGCAAGACGTAGCAGAAAACTGCCAAAAAACTTCCCCAGACTACATCCTTGCCCAAGGGACTTTCTCTTCAGGCGGGCGCTGTTGCCTTTCTAAGTTACTACACACTCTCTGCTCCCACAATCGACAATACCGGCATTCGCTGGCCTATAACCGTAACAGAAAGCGAAATCGAAGTTATGATACTGGAAAGTTGATAGTAAATAAATGTACCGGGTGCTGTTCTAAAGTTGGGAAAAAAAATAAGAGCGAGGTGCATACTTTGGATGGTGAGATGTGAAAAAATATTTCTTACTTAAAGGATTGGAGGATCTTGGTAGGAGTGTAGGTAGGTTATATAAGGCTCTTATTGAGAGGGAAAAGAAAAAGGAAAGGTTTACGGATTTTAGGCAGGGCTCATGAATTGGATCGGGTTCGTGAGGCTGCTAAATAGGCTTGAAAGACGAGAGGATTGCCTGGTTGGGACGTCGGGGAGCCTGTTGCAGACTGAGTCGTAGAGGAGGGATCCCGTGGCTATTGAACTTCCTTGGATATAGAATGTAGTTTTGAAGATGAATGAGGGAGTAAGTTGCAGGGAGAAGGTGGCGTTTGGAATCATGGTTAGTGATGGATATGTCAATCCACAACTGCCTGTTGAGCGGGCAATCATCAAAGCAAATATTGAAATCATAGATTATAGAAAGACATATCTTGACTACTGGAACAGCACCTCCGAGATCACCGGAACAGGGGGGCTGGTAGACGCATCGATCATGCTACTTGCAGCATTTCTGCTTCCTGAGCGCGGCAGGCGCGATATTTAGGTATGCAAATAGAAGGCCAAATTGGAAACGAAGATTGGCTTATGTCTGACATATATTAATTTACTCAGGCTATACAACTATCGTCAATGTCCTAGACTTCAGCCCCTGCGCCACCCCAGTGACACAGGCGAGAAAAGATATTGATCAGTATCTGGCGAATTATGCTAGCATAAATCATGTTGGCCAGGTTATCCATGATGATTATTAGTCATTCTTCCCTTATGTGACTCCATATGTTTAATATACTGCGCTGTGCTGATTTTCAAGACGCTCCCGACCTATCATATGGTGCACCCATCGCTGTGCAGACCGTTGGTGGAAGATTGCAGGAAGAATAGATCCTCGCATTGACAGCAGGAATCAGTCAAGAGCTCAAGAAAAAAAACCCGGGATGTTGTTACACAACATTAGGAAGTCATATTACCATATAAATTAAGAAAGGCCTACCACAGAAATGGCATCACTTCATTCTATAAGTTCTGACATGTATAAAATATTCTTCTGTCAATTGAATGAATACCCTGGACCAAGTAGACGATTTGCTTCACAATCTTCAGGGAGCACGTTTTACCTCATGTTTCCACCATCCCGGATCTTAGTCAAGGACAGCGTTAAGAATGGGTCTTGGCCTTTCAAGATCAAAGTTGCCCAAGTCGGTCGAACGTCCAAGCGTAGATGATCACTACACAGCATGCCATAACCAGCGACTGATGCGAATAACCCGGCCTGGGTTCAAAGCATGGAAGCATAAAGGCGAGACTCGAGAGTTTTTTAATCACTTTTTAGAAATTAGAGCGATAAAAGAAACCCAAGACAGCAGAAAAATATGTAGTTCAGAAAGCCGTTAACAGTGCATTTAATAAACCTAGTCTAACCTGTTAAATATTTGAGAGTGACTCGATTACAGAATAGAATAGAATATGTCAGGCATTTCTCGACATACGCTGTGCGAAGTGGGCGAAGCAAGAGGCTAGAACATTGGTCGGCCGCGGATCTTTCTAAATACCAGGTGTATCTGAGATCCGGAAAACATACTTAACAGCACTTGCCTGGCCATTTTTCAAATCTTTCAAAGCCTGTTCCACGGCTTCAAGTCCACCAGGCCTCACTTCATATGGATGTCCGGAGAAGGTTCCCATCTGTAAACCACGACTGAAATAGCGACAGAAAACAAAAGCCAAGTCGCGCGAATCGCCCCAGTTATCCTGATTGTGAGCGGCGCCTACGGACGTGACAGTTTTGATGGCGGGTGACACGTCGAAGTCGCTAGGAAGGACAAGGTTGATAGCTCCTCCCGGAACCACGATTTCCTTGAGAATCCTCGCACTTTGCGGGCCAATCCCAGGGTCAAGCCCGTGTCTCACTTCGGCCTGGATTCCTTCAAGATGTTTCCGGATTTGCTTGATGGCTTCGTCAGGGCCATCACGGTAGTCTATGACTATGTCTCCTTTGCTGCGATCTACGAGAGTCTCCACGTAAAGAGTTCCTTTGCCTGCAACGGCAATGATTGGATGGATGTTGCTGGCTCTTGCTAATTTGACGGCAAAGGCTCCGACAGCCGTACTAGCACCGTATACTACGAAAGGAAAAGGGGCGACTGCTGGGGTCCAAGGTGGTGGTAGTTGCAGGTGACGGTATAAAGCTTCAACCGCTGTTAGGGCTGCCAGAGGTATCGTCGCCGCTTCTGCAAAACATGTCAGTAGCTGGGACTCAGGCAGCTTCGCTAGCTGGGAATAAAAACCTTCAAAAGAAGTTTTTTCAGGTAAATGGAAAGTTGTCCAGCTCCATGCAAGTGCGTACTCCGCATATGAGCCTCCTGGACTTGACATTTCATGGAACGCCGCAACACGGTCCCCTGCCTTGCTAGTGTTATTACACATAAGTCTGGCAAAAAGCTCGCTTACTTACTTTAAACTCAACTACCCCCGCGCCAACTTTTTCGACTATTCCAGCGATGTCGTCTCCTTGGTTGATCCCTTGCTTCGACTTCCCCAGAACAGTATTATCAGGGCCATTATAAGTTGCTGCAATGTCTGGAACTTTCCAATCTTTTTGGTTAGAGCCAGAAACAACCACTTTTATTAGGACTTGGTGGTCTTTGGGCTCAGGGATTGGGCTTTCAGTAATCTTGACCTTTGGGCCAGCGAAGTTGATCGCTTCTTTCATGGCGGTCGGGGCTTCCAAACGGAAACCAAGCACTATTGATGTTTTCGTAAAAATAAAATGCGCGATCTTTGAATGCCAGGAGTATCAATACAAAGTGCAGATGTGAAATGCAGATGTACACGCCTGCCGCGACTGGAATATTGGAATATATATGAAACTCGCTACAATGCAACGGCTGAATAATGCCGCTATTAGCCAGTACGATTGATGACTGGAGCAAGAACTCGGGAACTCTAGGACCATGCCGTAATTTTCAGACCGCAACAAATCGGCCCACTCTGTACTCCGTAGATATTTTGCGGTACTTATTGTCGATCTTGTGAATGCCAAGATCTTCGCTTAGAGTTGGGATATCAAAAAATGCCATCATACCAAAACACCACTAAAACACGATCTGCATAATGACCAAAACATGCCCAATTTCATCTCCATTAGCCACTCACACAATAGCATTATTTAGACGTGTTTTGGAGTAGTAAAAGCCATATTTTGGATGCTTGGTAATAGCTTTGTAGGGTGGTATCGCTTTCGTTATTCGAAGGTCCATTTTGCAAGTGAGACAAGGTTAAAGAGACAGCCATTGAGGCCCTGACTCGGTGAATTGGGGGCATGCAAGTCGTCTTATGGTATCGCCGGACGATCCTGTCAAAAGCAGGAAAATTGACAAAGCAGGATCGATTTATGAGATCATAAAACCGGATTCTATAGATAGCAGTGTTGAGACAGGTAGTAATATTGTATTCCTATGTTCACATTGATACTATGCCTTCAAGGCCTATTCAGGAAGCTTTTAGTGAGGGGCACCCGGGCCAGTGTAAATATCCCTATCACTACAGGGACCTTGCAGGATGCTACAGCGGGTCACAATCTCAACCCTGGTGGCAGCGTAACAGATATGAAGTTCCTCGGGTGGTAAGGAGACAGCTTACAACTAAGGTAAGGAAGCAGCATCAAGAGATCATGAATTCTAGCTTGCAAGACAGTGTCCTGGCACAGAAGCGCTCAATTCGTCGAAGATGAGTTGAAAGAAGAACCTTGCAGGTGAAGGGTAATAGCTAATGAGCTTGGCCCTTTTAAAGTACCGTACTGTAGGCGCTTAATGTCCCATTTTCAGCGATTAAATTAGACATGCTACGGATACAGCACAAGGGTGCATAGTCGTGGGATACTTTAGTTTAGATGAAGAGAGGAAATGTGTTGGCTCCGGTATTTGCGCTTTCGCGGGGCATTTGCTAGTACTTAGTAAATTCAACATGGTGGCTTTGGCGATGTTTTCCAAGCCACGTAACATCCGATTAGAAATCAGAAGCGGGCCCCACGATTTTCCCCCAACAACAGTGGAGCAGTTAATTAGTGATCTACGAAGCACGGAGAAATTCTTAACCACAGCGTATACTATTAGTAAGCATTGCTTCCCGCGTATCTGGACAGCCAGGTTTTCCACGGTGGGGTATTCCTAAGCCCACGCACCTACAGCCACAGCACCAAGACTCGCAAGCGAGTAAGGGACGGTCGGCTCGAACCTTTTCGGCCCATTAGCTGATTAGCGTACTTCGCGTGCGAGAACTACCGCTGCCTCAAACCCTTGTGTAACCGGTTGTTGGTGTTAGGGCCAGCTTAGCATCGTGGCAACGTTCCAATGAAACTTCGTGCCTCGACCGGAAAAAATAACGGGGTAGCAAGCCCTTCCCCTCTTAATAATCCAGTGAAGGGGGGAAGATTCAGGTCGTTTCTCGGTAATGAAAAGGGGAGTAAGATTATAAGTACACAGTTGCGACTCAAAGAGTAGCAATCCATTCACCAGTTACTTCACTGCCTCAATCCTTACTCACTACACATTATTCCCTCCAATAGCTTTGCTCGAAGCTACTTGCTAAATACTAATCCCATTGCTTAACCGCAAGCCCACCTGGCACTCCTGTAATATGTCATCCCCAATCCGCGTCGGCATAATCGGCCTCGGTCAAGGCTCCGTGCCTATGGCCCCCGGCACATGGGCAGCCACTGCCCACCTTCCATACCTTCTCGCATCTCCCAAATACCAAGTAGTCGCAGTCTCCAACTCCACAGCGCAATCAGCTCAAGCCTCGATCGATCACCATAAGTTAGGCTCCTCGGTCGCCGCTTATGGCAGCCCGGAAGCTCTCGCCGCAGATCCAAATGTCGACCTTATTGTTGTTACTGTCCAAGTAGGCAAACACTACATTCTCACCAAACCCGCGCTCCTTGCCGGGAAAGACGTTTACGTCGAATGGCCTCTCGGCGTTACTACCGCTGAAAGTGTCGAGCTTGCTAAGCTTGCTATATCCAAAAGCGTGAAAACTATTGTTGGCGTTCAAGCAAGAGCAAACCCTTTAGTCTCCAAAGTCAAAAATTTGGTTGCGAGTGGAAAGCTTGGAAAAGTATTGTCATCCAGCGTCGTGGGTGCACTGACAGGGGCCCCAATAGGGATCTGGTTGGACGGAGCTGAGTACTACCTCGATATCAACAGCGGAGGAAACTCACTAATGATAACTTTCGGACACTGTGCGTCCTTCTATTTCCTTATTACAATCCAATCTTTGCTGATGAAAGATCTTCAGTCCTCGACAGCTTCGTCCACGTCCTCGGCGATTTTGCCCAGTTGTCATCGACGCTCAAAACCGCTTACCCAAACACCACTATCGTCACTGCAGACGGCAAAGTGGTAAAAGAGAACGTTATAAGAACTTCCCCA
Source organism: Chalara sp. BL73 (assembly GCA_918026815.1). Classification (NCBI taxonomy): domain Eukaryota; kingdom Fungi; phylum Ascomycota; class Leotiomycetes; order Helotiales; genus Chalara; species Chalara sp. BL73. The sequence goes on from CAKJVC010000095.1 coordinate 170,622, forward strand.
GACCACATCCTCGTCCAAGGGACTCTTTCTTCAGGCGCTCTTGCCTCCTTGAGCTACTACACCGCCCCTGCGACCACAATCGACAATACCGGCATTCGCTGGCTCATCACTGGTACAAAAGGCGAGATCGAAGTCACGACGCCAGAGGGCCAGTGGCAAATGGGTACTTCGGAAGCTGTACTTAAATTGAGGGAAGGTAAGGGCGAGGTGCAAACTTTGAATTGGCAGGATGTGAAAGAAGATCCCGCGCTTGAGGGCTTGGGAGATGCTGCCAGGGGTGTAGGCCGAGTGTATGAGGCTTTTCTTAAGGGAAAGGAGGAGAGGGAGAAGATTGCGGATTTCGAAGATGCGGTGAAAATTCACGAGTTGTTTGATCGGATCCGTGCGGCTGCCAAGTAGGGCTGAAGCACGAACAAGCCGCCTGGTTGGGGCATCGGGAAGGGCAATACTTGTGAGGGATGACACGGACTGTGAGATTCTAGCTAGATAAGGTCGTGAATCGTGCAATGAACGGCCCCTATCATCTGATACTGGTCGGTTCCTATCCTGATCGTCTTATCTCACCATTTTTCTAGGGGCAGATTGAATATGTGTTTGATAATGTTGCCCGAAAACAACGACAAGATATTGGTAATGTACTGGATGGAGTGTATCCTAGATTTAGCCACAGTAGCCTCACCGCTGTCTCCATTTGTCTTTAGCAGTCTTGCTAACTTCCCCCAGTCTCTGATGTCTGTTGGATCAGGAAAAGCGGATTGAATCATCTGTGGAAGCTTCCGCTTGGTACTCAAATTTTCAATCACATGGGACACGGCTCGGCCAAGGTCAATGCATTGGAAAGGACATCTATTGCTTCCCGGCTTACCTCGCCATGCTACACCTGCACCCCCGTCCAGGGCATCTTAAGCTAGAAATGAATATCAGGACTGAGAAGGGGGAAAACGACTGGGGGAGAAATACCATGCAAACAGGCATGAGGGCGTGATTTAGGACGCCAAGTCGTCGTGCCATTTCATCCTCACATTTTATTACATTAAATACGTAGTCGACAGTAATCGTGTAAAGAGATCTAGGATGCTAGGACAGTATCCCTCTCAGACCGAAACTGGCGCGCCACCATGTAACTCTTTGTGCTTGCCTTTGTCAGAGAACCCCCATCTTTAGACAGTAGCTCAATCTCTGTATGAAGGATATGGTACGGCAGGCCCTTCGTCCGTTACAATACCCCGACCATAAAGGCTACCTTTGCCTTGATTGTCACTGCATCAATTAGCTTTGCTAAGCTACAATGTGCACGCGTGATGTGACTACGCTTGTTTGGCATTACGGTAAAGGAGAAGCCGACTCCAGAATATGGGCGAGCTTGCCTCACAGATACAGAGTTTTTGAGCCAATCAATGATTTCACTAAATTTAGCTTCCCAGTTATCGACCTTGCAGGGCCATAAGAATGCCGCTGGGATTGCATATTTAAAAATCTAGATGGTTGGCAATACAAACGATTCTCCTGTTGTGCAGATAGCAAGAAATGAAATCACCATTTCTGCCTCTACGTTCTTACACCTGTATATCCCATAAAGCTCTAAAGGCCCCATCCCGTCTGTCGAGTAGCTTCCCTGGCGCATCAAATTCTATTAACCTGCCATTTTCTAGCACTGCAATTCTATCAAAGTCCACGACTGCATTCAATCTGTGAACTACGGCAATAACTGTCATTCCTTTCCACTCTGCCCGTATGATCCCTTGAATCAAATCTTCTGTTCGATGATCGAGATTGCTCGTCGCTTCGTCCAACACAAGGATTGGGCTTTTATCCTTTCGTAACCATGCTCGCGCTAAACAAAAGAGCTGTTTTTGTCCTTGGGATAGCGATATAGTAGACATGTCCATGTCGAGACCACCACGAGAAAATATTGTGTCCCACAGCCTCACGAGAGTGAGGGCCACAATGATCCTTTGATCGTCAGAGGGCGATGTGGGTGATGAATAAGGAATAGCATTCAAACGGACAGACCCTGGGAAGATTATCGGATCCTGGGTGACGATATTAAGATGCGAACGAAGAATGGACCGGGGCAAAGTAGAGATTGATAGAGAGTCAATAGTTATTGAGCCCAAGCGGAGGTCCAAGAGTCCGAAAATAGCTAGAAGTAAAGAAGATTTCCCGCTGTGGGTTCAGTTTTAGAACTGCTATACTGTACTTGAATCAAAACGTACCTGCCTGTTCTACCGCATATAGCGACTTTTTGTCCTGCTTCAACTTTAAAAGAAATATCACGCAACACGGGTTCTGTATAGGTACTATTTGATTTTTCAGTACAGAAGCCATATTATAATGCTATCGGCGACTCACTTGTAAGCAGCTTCAATATTATCGAATGAAATATTTCCATGGACAGGCCACTTTGATTTTGGTATAAAAGTCTCCGTATCTTTAGATTCACTAGGCGTATGTGTCTCTACGTCTTTAAGCCTTGCAATGGCACCCAGGCTTGTTTCTAGCTCAGTCCATTCAGTGATGAGCATAACCAGAGATTGATTGAGAGTCAGCATATTAAGCAAACCGAGACCGACAGATCCCGCACTCGTGGAACTGGTTGATATAGCAATACCCACAAAAAGAACAGCCATACCAAAGGCGAAAAGATCAAGCACCAGCTGGAGCCACTGCTGGATGCAATACAAAAGATAGAATGGTCGCTGTGAGATATCAAGAGCTTTCAAGCCGTTTGATAAAGTGGCAGATGCCCACCCAAATGACCGGATACTGCTAAGTCCTTGGATCGTCTCGAGAAAGTGGGTATAGAGTGGCGATTTGGCTTCAAGATCCATATAACGAAGTTGCCGAGAAGTTCGAAGATAGAAAAGCTGTAGAGCATAAAGAAATACAACGGCGAAAGGAATGACCGCGGCCATGTATTTCAAGCTGACGATAATAATAATCATGCCCATAATAACTGATATCAGACCTGGAGAACATGAAGTTAGCATTTCGGAACAGGCGCACGAATGAATCGAAACTATTTACTCAATAGCGTCAAAAAGGCACCAGGGCTAAGACCTATGTCAAGCAATGACATATCTTGGCTGAATCTGTAAAGACTTAGTATCATTTGAGGGTAAAGTAACAGGGCTTACCTATTGACAGTAACACCAATATCAGTCATCGCGAAGAAAGAAAGTGGAGCCCTAAATTAAATGTGAGCCAAAGGACTTGAAAAGCAGCCCTGTTGAGATTTACCCTATTATGACGTCCACCAATTTTTGATGCAGATATGCTCCAGACTTTGGTGTGATAATGATGTACGAATAACTGGAAGTGACGGTCAGCAGATGTCCAACTGAGAACTGTCAAGCTCGGCTGCACGGTTTGGAGTGCGAAACAGGTACTCACAAGATAGCCCAGTATGTAAAAACCAGCCCAACCACACCAAGCATGATATATATTCCGTAATAAAAGCCAGTTTTATGCCCTGAGCTACCAGTATCTGCTTCCGCCCAAAACTTTATCCAGAGTTCTAACGTTCTTAGTCGTCTTCCTTAAACGAGAGAGGTAATATTTTGACACTCACGAGGAAAGTGTACGCAAAATTGAGACCCAATTGATAAGATCAGGATAGTAATACCGTCTTTCCAGCCGACAGATTTTAGGTAATACTTGTAGAGTGTTGCATCTCCGGTCTTGCGCAGCAAGTCATCTTTAAGCTCGTCATTCTTACCTACAGCGGCAGTTATGTTTTCCTTGTTGTTTTCGAGAGTTTGAGATACGGTGCTTTTGTCGGACTTCTCATCTTGAGAGGCAGTAGCGAGACCGTGTAAAAACCCATGCTCTAGGTCAAGAGAATGAAAGGTTCCCTGCTCGATTGTTGGTCCGTTATTATCAAGGACAATAATGTGGTCCGCATCTTTCAAATGACGAACTATGAACAGTAAGCTTTGTACTTAAACTGATCTGGCCATACCATGGTGTGAGGCAGATATTGATCAGAAGGGTTAATATACCGGAGTGTGTAGCAAGAACTACAGTGGTCCCATGTTGACGGAAAATTCCGTGAGGGCCAAAAACGTTGGCCCACACAAATTCTTCTGTACTTCGGTCCAAGCCGCTGAGCATGTCATCAATTATTGCCATATATTTTCTAGAATAGATGGCTCGTGCAAGTGCCTGAAATATCAGCTATAGCCCGAGGTTCTAGCAGGCAGTTCTTACAACTCGAGCTTTCTGTCCACCACTAAGCGAGATTCCTTTACTCCCGACAACAGTCAGGCCGCCCAGTGACAACGTCGTGAAGTCTTGATCCAAGGCGCAACATTTAATGACGGTTTCGTACCATTTTGCTTCGAAAGCCGAATGTCCCAAAATATTATTTTGTATGCTGTCATTGACCAACCAGGGCTGCTGCTCACAATATGCCAATTCTTCGCAAGTATTTTGTAGTGACCCTGCAATTAGCGGAACTTCTCCAATAAGGCCTTTGAGAAGAGTTGATTTCCCGCTTCCAACTTGGCCAATGACTATAGTGAGGGTTGAGCGATGAACTTTTAAATTGAGCCCGTGAATAATTGGTAGGTCATCGTCCTTTACGGCAAATGCCGCGTTTTTCAGGACCAGAACGTTGCCTTCCGATAGAACATGCAAAGGCTTCAAGGATTTCAGTTCAATGTCCTGTGAAAACGTTGGTTCAAATGATAGGCTATCTTTTGGGCGCGTCAGACCTAGTTGGGGATTTCAGTTTTAGTGTGACTCGATCGTGAATGCACTTTTCCAGGCTGAGTAAGGAGAAAATCTCCTGCGGATCTTCTCGGAATATACATACCGCCGATGTTTGCTTTGTAGCCTGCATCTTTCTCAACCAAAAAGTCTTGTATGCGTGTAAGACAGGCTAATGCCATGAATGTCTGTGGTAAAGCGGTGAACATCAAAGAGAGTGGTGAGCTGAGCAGCGATAAGAGTGAGAGCGAGGTGAAAGCCTCTGAAACAGACAGACTGCCATTGTGCCTCTGAGCGACGGCAACGAAGACACCAAAAGTCGCACCCGGTGTTAGATATATTGAGATCCTCCCTACACTAAAAATAAGCTTTCCTATAATGCTTTCGAGCGTATTCTGAAGCTGAATCCCCTCCAGAAAACAGGAAACAGGATAACACGCACCAAGAACTAGGCGGTAGGTACTAAGAATCCGGGCTTTCTTTGAAAGCTCAAGTTCTTTTACCCGATGATATTGGATGTCCACTGCCCAGCGGTCCGCGAGACCTAAAAGCTTGACTTCCTTCATGTTTCCAAGAATAGAAGAAGTCAGTGACACTCGTTCTTGTATTCCTTTGTTCCAAGCTGCGAAAGCTCGGCCGATCGTGGGACTAATTCTGAAAATGACTAGCGTAGAGGCTATTTTATTTCTGTCAGTACTGAAAGCTTCTCTAAATGGCCACAATATCTAAAGCTTACATACCCGCAGCAATCAGGGCAGGAACAATACAGGCAATTCCCAACTCCCTTTCGAGCAGCCACAAGGCAATACCAACCTCGACTGGCGATACCCAAATATCATTTACGAGCTGATAGCCCCCCACTTTAGCATATTATTAGAATTAGCATGGCCTGAATGGTATTCCCATCTAGTTGTACACGGGGCAGCAACCTACCAACATTCTCTACATCGTTGCTCATAAGAGTTAGAGTGTCGGATCCCTTGTCAGCTGCCACAGTAGCAGAAACTGTGAGTATTTTTGATAAAATCATCGATATCAGAGTGCCGCGGGCTAGTGTCATGACTTGTACTTTCTTATAGTTAAAAATTCCTCTAGAGATCTATCAAAAATATTCTCACTATTAGCGTATCCCATGAACTGTTTATACGATAACAACCCACCGCGTTACCCAAATAGATCAGTGCAGTGGCACCAAGTAGCCCATATCCGATATTTGTATTCTGGTCCTGATTAGTCTGACCGACGAAATCGACGATGCGTTTGAGTAATAAAGGTTGTGCGAATCTGAATGCCGTGAGACACAATCTTGGAAATAGCACGCTTATAAAAGGCCACTTTATGCTTCTCATCAACGCCAGTGCCAATGCGTGTCTCCTTGTCTTATTTTGTGTCGTGTCCCAGGTGGAAGTTAGTTGTGCCAGAAGTCGCTCAGAATCCATGCTGTGATCTGTTGCCCATAACGACTCGATGCTCAAGATCCCTTTATAACCACGAAGAAAAAGTGAGTTCAACCACCAAAAAAAGGAACGGCTGATTGTTCCACTCAGAGACTCTGGCGGTGCTCTGTTCCAGGGCGGATTCAGCAAAGCTTTTTTCTCGACTGCCTCAAGCACTAATAGCCCCACCTTAACGCCAATTCTGGCGCTGAATATTATTGCAATCTCACGCAATGCTGAATACCGTGGCAGCAGCCACAAGGACCTGCATTCCATGGCATCAAAAGCGGTTGAGAACAGAAGATAAAGCGTAATGAGTGTCGATGGTCTTACACTCCGTCTATGCTCTGCAAAACTCAACACACCGAGTGCTATTGCATCAAGGAGACCGAGAGTGTTTGCTGCAATGGTTACCCCGCCGAAAGGTCCATTTTGCCAATCGGTTTTCGTCCATAACACGAGCAAGCTCAGCTGGAGGGCACCCAAGATAACTGCGCATCCCTGATAAGTATGTTAATCTATTTTCAGATCCATATATGGAAAAATAAGAAAGGAGAAGTTGGAGCAGTCTATTCACCAGTTTGGCATGTCCCAAAAGTCCTGATCCCCTGGTCTTCCGAATCTGCGGCCGCAGCTGAAAGCATCTCAAAGGAAACGCCAATAGGAATACCGCACTCGGCCCAATACCAAGGACGCTCTGCTCAAATGCAAGGGTGAAATCGAATTGATCGCGATGGTCTGCGCATGATCCGGCTTTCACCACGGGACCGAAATTCTGAAGCTGGTCGCAATGCAATGCCGTTCCGTTAAACAATGGCGATGCCATTGCCAAGAGGGGCATAGCGTTTCTTCGCACGTGAAGAGTATATCAATATACGAGGCAGGCAGATTAAGTTGACCCGAAAAGCAGATAATTTGCCGGATTGTGGTGGTCTGAAAATATAAAGATTCGTAGGTCTTGAATGTGGGGCTTTAGGGTTTACTTATTCCTCCGCCGTAAGCATTCGCGCCGCCGCAGCTCTCGATCTTCAAGAGAGCTATGTGGTCTGTGATTCTGTTAGCGAGCTATCTCCTGAAACTTGGCAGCATCTCACTATCGCTAGCGTGGATTATTGGTAGTCGGAGATCCCCAGTAATGAAATTTTGTGACGATACCTTTATCACTGGAACCTTCCTTCATGAGGTGTTCACTTGACTTCCAACACCGTGATAAGCACAAGCACGAGTGTTGGATCGAGCAGGCCCGCGAACGGTTGGCAGGCTGACATAGCAGGTCTGTTGGTTCCTGACCTTTTCCTGGATTCTTCAGGGGGTTCAGATGGCTGCCTTAGCCCCCATATCATTTGATCATATTTTGCTTCAATAACCATATTCCTCACAATCCGGTCTCTTCACCTTGGAATTTGCGAAAATGACGCACACAATTGATGGCAGCCAAGGAGACAACGACTGTCAACGAATCAACGTCCCTTCTTTCCAATCAACAAGACACATCTCCCGATCGAATAAAACACCCCAGGTCACGATGCACATGGCCGTAGACGCGCGTCGTAGTCCTTTGTATCTTCATTTCCGTTATAGTCGACACAGGGAAGCAGCTCTCAATAGCACCTAAAGTCCGCCTTTACGAGTCTATCCCCTGCACCACCCACTACCTGCACCATGACCCCTCTAGGATAGATCACGGTGGCTCCGTCCCGGAGAAGTTCTGTAAAACCAACCCGGTGCAAGTCAAAATAACTATGATCCAATGACGGCAGGTTTTCTTTCACAGCATACATACTATTCTACTACCGGCTGTGTACGTGTACTTCGCTGACGGGTATGGGCGGAAATAAGTTGCTGTAACAGCCCTTCTGGGTTCTACCCTCGCTTTAGCATCAATCTTGATTATAGTAATATGAAGCCTGCGATGCATTGGGAGCGGCTAATAAGTTGTGAATAGCTTAGAGTCTTGCACCTGCCACTAGAGTATGTTTGGCTGTCGTCTCTATTCCATCTAACCGGTGGCGGTTCGATCATGGGAGCTACTTTAATGACGACTATCGTTGCTGATGTAACGCCACCAGGAAAAGGTGAGTGTTCTACTCCTCTCACAAGAAGCGGGTCTGAATTTTAGCAGGAGTTCCGTCTTCTTTTATCGGTTCGCTAGTGAGTTGGTTGCCGAATGTTTTGCTCCGCCGGTGGCCTCAGTCTTGATGAAACATCCGCCGTGGGCACCTCCGCTTGCCGCCGTAGCAGTCATGACTCTCGCTGCCCTTCTAGCCCTGATTGTTCCAGAGGCGCTGCCAGCCGAAGTTTTGGAGGAAGGTCATGTAACCTCAACGGCCGCTCGGCTCCGGAGCTTGCTTCCAGGCGTAGATGCGGAGTGATTGTCGGAAGAAGCGCAAAAGAACAAAAGGTGGAAGAATTCAATGTTCAAAGCAAGGCAATCTTTCTCCTTTGTCACCTGCTACAGGCTCGCTGCCGCGCTTTCACTCACATTTCCAGTATTGAGAGTCGGACGCCAGTCTTTCCATATATTCTTGCAGTATGTTTCAACAGATACCACTAGAGCTTGGCTCAGGTAAGTCTTTGTCGGCCCTCAGTTTCGCACCTCTAAAGATTCCCATTCTGCAGGCCGGGTTCCTCCTCTCCTTGCGCGCATGCCTGAATATTATTCTGCTCGCTGCCTTCTATTGCGACATTGACCTACTTCAAAAATAGAGCCATCTCTAAAGATCCGCTCATCGCTCGAGCGAGTACTACCCTTATAATTCTCGGCACCGTCATTACTGGAATCTCTAGTCCTAATCATCATCGGTAACGCCTTTTCTCTCCCTCGCATGCCCTCTGACTACATTTAGGTCTCACTGTTTACACTCTCGGTTCCAGCTTCCCGCCTATTCTCCAAAGTCTCATTACAGCTGTCGTTGAGTCTCACCGCACGAGCAAACCGAGCGATATCGGGCAACTCTATATGCTGATATCTATCATGGAAGCGCTGGGGGGTTTGGTCGTTGGGCCTGCGGTGGTATTTAAAATGGGGTTGGTTATTGGGAGGAGTTGGTTGGGCCTGCCGTTTGAGGTGGCTGCTGTGCTGTTTGGTGTTATTTCGTTGCTTGTGTTTTCGGTGAAGAGTGCCCAATAACAAAGAGCATATAGCATTACTCATGCTCCCTTTCGCCGCCCGCGCTCTTTGTTTACAGTAGTATCGCTATCTTAATGCCAGCCTACTTGAGCTCTCCTGGAGAGACTGATTCGAATCCGAAATTCATGGGCGGATCACGTGAGAATCACTTCCTGGTCTCTCTCAAGGAAGCCGCACTGTTGTGTTTCTGCCATAGGAGTCATTTCTACGACAAGGCTGTCTCGCGATTGAGCACCTGACTTCTTCTCCATCCATCACATTGAAGGCCTCATGGCGAGCATCAGTCAATTGTGTTTGTTTCCCTTTATTGTTACTTGAGAAGCTGAACATTGGGATCAGGGGGCTCGCCGAACACCAATGGGCATGAATGGGCCAAAGAGCACTAATTGACGCACTTTTTTCCCTTCAAACTCACGGCAATCCTTCTCTCTTCCTAATTCCTTCTGCTACATGCTGACGATTTAGGGGCTTGACGCCTACCTGTTCACACGCGACCAACGAGTAATAAATGTTCGCATCTGTGTGACCTTGTGGCTGCATCACGAACGCCAAAATACCCCTAAAACGCGCACTTGCCACTTGCCCGGCAAAAGCAAGCAACTCCTTTTCCAACATGTGTGCCCGGCCCGAGTCACATCCAAATCGTCCCGAGAACGACTCAATTACCCTCTCGGTTTGTTTCACTTCTGACGAGAAATCCATTTAACCAGCTGCCTCTCTACGGATTGTTCTAGAAGACGTCGAGAATTGGGAATTCCGGACTGCACATCGCAACGTTGCATTTGTGTTCCAACAATGGCCCGGAAATGGCGGCCTACATTCAGCCCCCAATTGCTGACATTCTGAGGCTGCTCAGCTCGCTAATCGGTCCTGTTAGCTGCTTAATTATATCAAGGGTCGGATATTGGTGGATCAATTGCAATTCTGGTTGGTCAATTCCTGGGGGCTTCAGTTGAAATCTGCAAAACACGAGCCGCATTTCCCCAAGTTCTGGTACTGATAAGGTCAGTCTTTCGGAATGGAATATGCAGCCTCATTTAAGTGCGGCTGCGGAGAGGAGCATAAGAAGACATGCGTCCCCACTATGATGAACTTCGGCCTTGTTTCTTGCACCAGGCAAAATGCCGTCGCACAACTTCCTGAATGAACTATATGTGACGCGTAATTCAACAACCGGAGACTTCATCAAAGATGAGATCCCAGAAAAGTTACGAGATGATTACCTTGTTGTATACATGCGGGCCCGCTTTAGCGAACAAGACAAGATAAAAGCCGCGATTGCTAAACATGGGAATAAGGAAGAGAAGATTAGATTTGAAAAGGAATTGGAGAGAATTGAACGATTAAGGGAGGCTTTTTCTGCCAACCCTGAAAATGTTCCTGTAATTGAGCTTTTTGAGTATCGTCGAGCACTATGGAGACAACATGCTATTGGAAAAAGAGAAGATTCGGAGAAAGATATCAAGAATAGGGTAAAAGAGATGGTGCTAAAAAAGCTGGCTCCTGTTAAAGAGCATGCCCGAGAGCAATGGGAACGGCGAGTTCTTGCAGATGTTGCAAAATGGGAGGACCCAAGAATCCCAGATACGCCTAACAGTCTAGAAGAAGAGGGAATTTCTGAGACAAAAGCTCCCAAAGGCAGCTTTATGGCCCGTTTTAGGAAAGAACAGAACCAGAAGGGCGAGGACCGCGATGTGCCAAAACGGGATAAAGCCCCAGCAGAGAAGAAGAACAGAAAGCGGCCTCCAGACTCTTACGGAATCACCGTCAGCAAGATCACACTTAGAAAGAGTGGGGTGTGCAAATCGTCCTACATGTCACCAGAAACCAAAGTTTATTCATTGAATGATGTTCTGTTCAAAGAGGGTGAGGAAAACCCACTGACACAGAAATGTGAGGATAATGCAATTCGATACTTTCATATTCCTGCAAACAACATGCATTGGGTAGAGGTAAGAAACATCACACAATCTCTGTTCAGGCTGACTAGTATCAGGAGGCGATTGCAAGGTACTATGGAGAAAAAACTCCCGGAGAGTTTAATTATCGCAAGGACCCGAAATACCTAAAAAAGTCCTCGAACATTCTGTGCCGTGAGTTCTGGTCTTCAAGGCAGCATGGTGGGGTCTATGACCCAGTTCATGCTCGACACATGCGAGCCCATTGCTCTCTCATAATGCCCCGTTAGTCTCCTGTCTTTACGTTTGGTATTATCTAATTGACCTATCCAGAAACTAAGGGCACTTCTGAACCTGGCGTGGAGAACAAAAATTTCGTGATATTTGTATGTTTCATACTACCCCTTTTTCTTTACATAGGCTCATACACCTAGATGCCCTATTTGCATTGGGAAACGCACAAGAGGAGGAAAATTATGGCAAAGGTCGCAAAAGACATCACAAAACAGCATCGCGAAACCCACTCGGACCTGACTGAGAATGTCAGGGATGAATTGTATAAAACCGCCCAGGCAATTCGTCAGCTACAATCTCGGCAATTTACCGACCTTACGAAGAGAGGAAGCACGATCAGCGAAATGGAAAAGGGAGAAAAAATTGCTCAGGGGAAGAGGGTGAAACGATCAGCCCTGGCAGAATATCTTCTTCAAATCGCGAGGCTTCACGATGCTATGGATGTCGAGTATGATGTTAGAATTCTACGCGACCACTTACACCAGGACCCTCCTTTGCACTTGCGACGAACCCTCGACCAGTCCTACTACTGGAAAATAGCGGACACAGATATGAGGGATAAGGATCAAGTGGTCTATCGAGCAACGAAGGAAGGAAAAAACATTTTGCGGACTTCACGTGTAATCATGGTTGATCAATTGTGGCTCTACGTTCTAGATGACAGTAAGCTCTCTATTATCCTATTCTAATCAAAAGTTAACAAAGCAGATACTATAATATCCTTCTTTCCTAGACGCTGGGGAAGAAACAAGCCTGATTGGTCTGGCGTGCACAAAGGAATTCGTTCACTACTCGCTCATCTTCACGTCGGGCAGATTGAGTCTGTCTATGACCTGGCACTATTAATCATGGATCAGTGCTCCACGGTCTTTTTTGACAGCACCAAGTCAGTGGATGAGCGGCCCGAATTATTGGACATCTTTGCGAACGCCCTTAGTTACATTGTAAGTGACTGTAATCCGGCATTTAAGTGATACGTTAGTTGACTTGCGTCTAGTCTGGCCAAAAGACCGTAGCATTTGAAACTTTCTGGCACCACTTGGACAAGATGAGTGCGTCGGATCGACAACTGGCAGGATTTGAGTCAATTGTAAGGTCATATTTGAACATAAATCCTGAAGGTGAGCTACTTCGTGAGGCTCACGATATCATCGAAGAGTTGCGAATGATGATTCGTATATTTACACATCAACTCTCCGTCATGGATCTATTCTCTGAACACTTAGCTGCTCTACACGACAAACAGCGCAAACCCGCACCAGACGAAGCCTTAGATGTGTTGAAAGATATCAAAGCTCTTTTGCAACGGCAGAGTGAGGGAGGAGAAACGGTATCAGAGGTAACGAGCAATGGCCATGCGATTAAAGACGAAGTTGAGAGGATCAACGAGATCATCAATGAAAATGCGACAATGTTGTCTAGTGGCGCTGCACACTCAAACGCGATTTCTCCGCAAGAGAGCAAAGTGCCCAAACCTCCACCCGATATTCCCGAAACCACGATCAGCCTTTCAAAAAGAGTGAGGGATCACATGACGTCCCGTCAAGGCAAACTCCAAGAGCTTGAAGAACATACTATTATAATCGCTGAACAAGTAAGAAGCTCCTGACTAATTGAACTTCTCGTCTGCTAACTCGAGCGAAGCTGAAAGACTTGCTCAGCCTGAAACAGCAGCAGGCAAGTATCATCGAAGCTAAATACGCTCTTAAGCGCGCGGATGAGAGCGTCATCCAGGGACGGTCCATTATGCTGTTCACAATCGTAACAATAGGTTGGTGCTCCCATGCTCCCATCCTGAGATGGTACCGTAATCCAAAGTTATGAACGATGCCAATAATATAGCAAAACAGTTTTCCTGCCGCTTTCCTTCATGAGTTCAGTCTTCGGCATGAATGCGAGCGATTTTGATGATCCGCATGGAGATGGAAACAAAATGTCTTTACGTGATCAATTCCGTCTGCTATGTAAGTTGGGCTTCACAAACTCTGTTCCTTGTCCGCCGGAAAGTTGCTAAATGCTTCAGTTCCAATCTCTTTTGCTGTGATAGCTGTTTCAGTATCTCTCGCCTTTTCGCCTTGGATCCGTTGTATAATATACTATGGCATCACTACTAGTTGGGCTACGGTCTTGGAGTATACTGGGATCCGGAAATTCCTTCTTAATTGCGTCAAAAAGCACGAATATCATGAGAAATACGGCTCTAGGTATAAGGATCGGAATCCCGACGATATTTATGGCAGCCAACAGAAAAAAGTCGCACGCATATATTCCAGAAGAGATAGAAATGCACTGAATGAGGCATTAGACAAGGCAAAGAGTTTGGACAGGTGTAGCGATGCTTCTAGGTGTCCTGACCTTAGCGATGTTGATACAAGCGGCAGCAGCCAGCACGGAAGTCGAGGTCGTCTTGCCAACTTATTATTTAGTATCAAACGCCCCACCGTAACACAGGGCAATGGCTTTGGTGACGATGGAGATCTAGACGCCATGGAGAAAGGCGAGTGGAATTGCTTGCCTAGTTCTAAGAAGGCTACCTGAGAAATCATGGTTCGAGGCTTTGCGGTACACTAATGTTAATGAAGAGAAAATCTGGAACTGGAATTTCTTCGAAGGCGAAATGCGAGACCCCACGTTGGGGTGTTTAGGCAGAGCGCTGGAACAAATAGGAAAAGCAGGCTGAGATTTTATTTTATAGTAATACCAAGAAGTGTTAGTTCAATGATAATTAAGAAGCTTCCTTTCTTTCTAAAATCAGAACCCTACCCCTTATTCTCAATGAATCTTACCCAAACCTTATTGGCTCGCCCATTTATTGGTTGCCTTGCCAAATCCTGCTTCCCATGGCCGCGAAACCTTCCGTCCCCTAGAATTTACTTTTTGTGTGTCACGTCTCGTCCCTGAAGAACGCGAGGCTTACTATATCCGAGCTCCCAGAGCTCCTCTTCCCGAGCCCCTCCCTCTTCTTTAGCTTTAGATTCTCTTGTATTATACCACCGTTGGCCCCTGTATCCGTAGATGTGTCATGAATCCAAATCCTGGCGCTGTCGAAGCTAATATGAAGGTTCTATTACGAGGATTCTAAACTGAGAAGAGAAGGTAAAGCGAGAGAATCATCGACCAAGTTAAGCATGCGGAACACTAGCCCTGAATATGAAAGCATATCCGAAATTATTACGTGGTAACCATGACACCGCTGCAGAAATTGCTCACAATCATGTCTGGCATCTCGAGCGGTACCCTGAGGGTAGGCCCCATGATTTAAAGGAAAGAGTCGTTGAGCCCGATTGAGCGGATTTAGTGGAGGCGCTATCGGCGGGTGGTTTCAACAAGGGGAGGTCGGAGAAGATGATGGCGATGGAGAGTTATTTGAAGGAGGGGAAGTAGAGAGCCGAGAGTGATTGAGTGGTTAGGGGGGTGATGCGGAAAAGCCGAAACACGCTGGTAGACCCCGTTAATCTGCTGTACTTTGTATTGGTTTATTGCGTTTATGATATCTGAAGTGGTGGTAAAGCGGAGTAAGGGAACTTTTGACGTAGCCAGAAAAGGAGCCGGTTCTTAGGCGCTTGAGTGTACTTCATACATATCGATTTACGACTGCGTAGAAGGCAGGGCAAATGTCAATGGCCAAGGGGTCCCGAAGCCGAACCTTGCGTAGAATCCGTGCAACTCTATGCCTCCTTCTGTCCATCAGTATCCTTTTCATACGTAACTACAAACTCAAACGCCGTCCTCTTGACCTCCTCTTGGCCTCCTCATCTTCTCTATTTTCTTCAAACATAACCCGCTCCATCTTGTCCTCCAGCACCCTAAGCTCCGCCTCCTTCCAAAATTTGAAGAAATCTATTATCTATGTACTTCTCTAACAGCAGGAGGCGCTAAGCCGTAGACTTGGGGGCTGCACTGGGGCCGAAAAGGGGCGGTAGAGAGCATGCATTGGAAGATGTCTACGGCCAATTTGTTGAACTGTGGTCTCTGGTTGGTTAGAATAGAATGCTATGATAATGATTTATAGGGGAAGAACCTTCATTATATGCCGCACGCCTCTAGCTCGGGAAGCTGGATATTTCAGCACAATTATATAATCTAACTTAGCGTAGTAGTAAAATATGTGGTAGCCCAGGTCTCAGACTCCTCGCCTAATTGACGGTCTGATCTGGGTGCCCAACATACAACAAAAACATCTTAGAGGGACGTCAACTCGCCGCGAAGGCGCTAGATATCCCAACTAGCTTCTTTTGCTTCCAAGTAAT
The DNA here is from genome assembly GCA_918026815.1 of Chalara sp. BL73. Lineage (NCBI taxonomy): Eukaryota > Fungi > Ascomycota > Leotiomycetes > Helotiales > Chalara > Chalara sp. BL73. The sequence goes on from CAKJVC010000095.1 coordinate 186,340, forward strand.
ACGTTCGACATAGATTGGAGACCTGCGCTGCTGAGATCTGGACCACGGCGATAATGCTTGTGTCCTCGCTAACGCTAGTTATAACGGAAATGGCTGGTCGGAATTGGATGCGGTGTGCCAGCAGCACAAATCGATATTCGACTTACCTGCGATTAATTGCAAAACTGAGGCCCTTGTCTATTAAATCCAACTACTATGTATCCCAAAAATATAAGCATGCACTTCCCTGTTCTGTAAATTTCACTTGAAGTTGTCGGTAAAAAAATAATAAGGAGCACCACAAATCAAATAGTAAAAGGCCCCCGGAGACCAATTCCAGCCGTATAGACATGTAATCCACTGATAACATGCTCGGTATTTGTGAGGTTTAGAAACGATGTGGTATAGTCATGAGAGTAATAGAACTGTAATGGAATTCAGCAGGCTAGATGCAATGGCAATAGGATTAACCTTTACAGATTCAAAAGGAAAGCAAGGATCCTTCGTAATATATAGGTGCCTCCTCGGCTAGTAGCCGGAGGGTAGTCGGCCCATTCCAGCCATGTGATCTCCTATTCCTGAGAGTATTCTCACGGTCAAGCGTCATCACACCTCCAAGAAGTTGCATAAAGAAACAACTATGTCAGCAGGTAATACTCACGTTCCAACCATTATCAAGAAATGAGGAAGAAGCCTAAGCCAATTGACCTGATGTCTGCAAGCATGAAATATGCCCCTACTCTCTGAGCCTTTACCTTTGACAAGCTTCCTATCCGGCATGGACACGAACACTAACCTTCCTAGAGCCACGTATGCAAATGTATTGATCCATAACGGGGCTAACAAGACAAGCACAAATGATATTCTAGATATAGGGGTTGATGGTGGCTCTTGGATTTGTGCAATTCGGGTGGTAATTTTAATTAATTCCCAGAAGCTTCTTATAGCAGATTAAGAGATTAGCAGTGCTCTCTGACCGGGGGAAACGAAAGCGAAGATGTGAAATAGTTAAAAAGGTGCTTGGCGAGGTAGGATGCAGAGCCACTACCCACAATGAGAACCCAGCAAAAGAACTCCCTATAGGGATATGCTTGATAGATGTGAAGGGCCGTAGTGAGAGTGAACAGAATTGCAAAAAGGATGGCAGTAGGCAAGTTCGGACAGTATGAGGCTGCGAGAAACAGAAGTAGCCTAGGCAAGAGACGCTATGAGAAGCCGGATCAGAACATACAACAAGTAGACATTGTATTAATTTCTTGTAAGATCGGATAGGGTATGAAATTCGGATAGACTTGGAAGTTGTAGAGAATAGCGAGAATTAGGGCCGCAGAGGTCTAACAAGTCCAGCATGGACGTGAATGGTCAACAGTACAAGTGAAGAAGGTATGGAGTGAGAAATGATCATTCGTAAAGGGACATGCAAAAGTGTCAAGAGTGTTAAAAAAAAACTGTTTTCATCTATTGCAATTTGAGCAGGTTTAAGCCAGTTTTGAAAATGATGTGCCTTTACCAAAGGGCGATTATTTAGCAGGGGAAATGCACGGGACGAAGATGAAAATTTCCCCCATATTCATTGCAGAAAGTTCGTAATGGTGACCCAAAGAAGGAAATAAATGATGCAGAGTCACCTTTGCGACAAGAGACCAAGCTTTCGAAATCGGGTCTTGAGTCAGACTATCCTGCTCCCACAGCCGACGCTATACTCAAAAAGATATACCATGAAGCTGAAACTGGGGACGAAATTAGCTATGTGGGGCATGCTCCTGCTGCCGCAAATATGGCCACTTGTTCTTGGCGACTTGAGCGACAAATGATCAGTAAAGCAGCAGCCAAGCACTAGTTCTAACCGAATCTGTTGCAAAATATCGCCTCGTAAAAATCTATTCATGTTACAACACCAAAAGCAATCACCTACCCCTTAACTCTGAGTGATGCAAGATACCGCGGCAATGATAGAAAACATACGTAAATAATCCCTGGCTAATCCTTCATAGTAGATCGGCCTCGGTGACATGAGTAGTGTGAGAGGGAGTAAGATACGAGTGGTAGAAACTCTACGACCTACCTCAACCCCAAGCTCCTTTAAATATACTGCTAAGCGTTTCCTTAGCAGCCACCTCTGCACCATTCGACAGCACCTAACTCTATATCAGCTATGAGCCTATCTTCGCATCAAAGCCTTTCGGTCGTTATTATAATATACTTCGTTCCAGCTCTGCTTGTGGCAGGATGGATTTGCTTTTTTTGTGGTGTTGGTCACCAACTTGGCTGGCTTTACCTCTTCATCTTACCACTTGCACGCATTGTTGGGGCTTCCCTTCAAATTACGTCCGAACGAAATCGTACAGATAGTTTTTCTACCGCAGCCACAATTATTGGGTCCAGCGGTCTTATGGCGCTGATCTTGGTCATGCTGGAGTTACTGCAGAAGGTGTAAGTTGTTGAAAATGATTGGGCACTATCAATGTTTGCTAATTATTTCTACAGTAAAGAAAAATTGCCGAAATCCGATCCAATTCCTCCAACTCTTTGGAGAGTTTTGCACTTGTCACAGTGGGCTGCATTTATCCTCTCAATCGTTGGTATGCTCAACTCAAACGATCGTCTATCGAAAGCGGCCACTATTATTGTGGCGGTTATATTTGCCGCGCAGACATTCATCAGCATTGTCTTTGCTATCCAGATAAAACATTATGCTGAGGGCCACAACCGAATTATGATCACTTTGATCTCTATCATGCCGTTCCTCACAATTCGGGTGCTCTATGGGATTTTGCGCGCTTTTGTTACCGCTGGAAGTGTATTTGGAGGACCACGTCCAAACGTCATCGCCCTTGCTTTAATGCAATACTTAATGGAATTTATCGTGGTTGCAATGTATCTTGTGGCGGGTCTTTGGGTCACCTCATGGAGAGATAAGAGGTCCGGAGAAGACGAAATTCAAATGATGAGGGGTAGTGATGGCGCTCGATGACCATGGAAACTCCGTTGATTTGCCCGGGTTATGCATTAGGCTATGAGCAAGTGTTGGATGTACATGCTTGAAATTTTTGAATTAATTGAGCAGGGAGAATCATGGCTCAATTTGCTGACGTCCTGTAAATGTATGTCTTATGTAGCCAGTATGGAGGCACAGACATGCATATTAAATAGCAATTAATTGCGATGAGGAGTCAGGCTATGTATTCCAAGAGTCAACAATACAAAGTAAGTTGAGTTCCAGGTCGCCACCCAAGCTTGGTATTTCCGTTTGTACACGCATTGCGTAATAGCCATTTTGGAATGTGCAACTTGTCCCTGATACGCAAGAAATCGCTCCGGTGAATCCCAAACCACCTCTTTGGCCCATGTCACGACCGTGCCGGTGGAGGCGGCGGCCGTGGTGCTTGTGGCGGGTGACGGGGTGGCGATGCAAACAGCCTTGATATGTGGTCGACGTAACGATATTAGTCGCAGAAGCACTTATGATAGCAACAGGAGTTCAGCGGAAGCCGCAGTAGATCTACCCAAAATTGCTTACAGCCGCGTATGCAGGCTTCTTTATGAGGCCGGCATTGTAGAGGTATGCGTGTCCAGAACGCGAGAACACAGATGAATTCGTTTGCCTCACCGCGAGATCTATACCCTTTATGACCATCATAAGAGGATTGCGACCTACAGAATCGACCTAGATTTGCTACTCTGTCATCAGAAATTCCCCTGGATTTTAGTCTGGGACGGCCATGGTTAGTCCCGAACGCTTGGCCCAGAGTTATCCCGCTAACATCTGTGACAGAGGTTGTAGACAACACCTAGGTTGCAGGCTCTTCAGAACTCAACAACGTCATATACATAGCATCGCTTTGTACATTTTGAACGTTGTAATGCAAATTAAACACTCTACTATATTAGAACCTAAAACCAAAGAAAATCGAAATCGAAAATAATGAGTGGATATGGCACTACGCCACTAACGTGCTTGTACACGCCGATCTGAAAATACCGAAATCCCTCCAGCGATGGTCGAACTTGAAGTCAAGTGGCTCGTAAAACTGATCACCGACCTTGTATGAGCAATGCTGGCATAAAGCAGTAGCATTATCCACTATATATCCGGCGCCGCCGTTAGTGAAAAAGCGCACCATATACTCTCACAAATCTGACCAGCCGGTGCATTAAACGAATACAGCTCGACTGGTTTATATTGGACCTTCAAATCATGGAGCTCAGTCACAACCATACCACTAATCAGACGAGTAAACGGATTCAATTTCGAAAGCCAAGATCTCCAGAATTTAGGCATATCTAGCTTCGGAATGGTGACACCACAGAAGAGCGAAAAAGTTATCATAACGAAGGGATTTACGAGAGAGGCCACGACTAAGTGCTGTTAGCAGGACGTCACCTGAAGGAAGGAAAAGGTCAGGGGTTCCATGATATACATACAGGCACTGGGGGTTAATGCGGCAATCATTTGACCTAGAGTCACTGAAAACATCTCTGTGATCAGAATGTTAAAAAACTGGTAGCCTGCCCGAGAGCTTTTGCTCTGGAACCCGGGAATATAGTACAGTGGGAGGAAGAAACCGACAGCACAAATGATACTGTATGGTAGCTCCGCCATCACAAGGGACGACGCGAAAGCAAATTGACCGTACATCTTGCTAGAGCTCTCACGGTAGACTATCATTCTGGATATGTCGTATTTTGGTTCCACCTGGGCTAAGATAATAACCGGCAAAATGGTTACATAGAAGATAACGAATATTCGGTATTGAAGTGTAGTGGCAGAGTTGCTGAGGTTGAGATAGGCCAAGCCAACGATCAGAGCGACGACAACGTGATTAAGAGGCGAGTGAAGTCATAGTTTAGCGATCTCCAAAAACTAATATGCATTCTCTTGTGGACGACTTTGAGTTGATGCCAAAGGGAGGTGGCATATTCGCGATTGTCGGGGGCTATAGTCTCCCCAACTTCTCTCAACCGGGTTTCTTTCAGCTCGCTGATGTGGCTTTTGATATTCGCTAATTCGGGTGAATCAGCGAAGAGATCCGCCTAGTCGCAATCGCCGATTCGAGGGGTTTGGCCTGCGCCAATGGCATCGAGCATCCATTCGGCTGGGTTGGCGTCTGGAGGACATAGAGCACCATGGCGAGCAAAGTAGGACCTGAGAACAGCAGCGTCTTTACCAATGTCACCGAAGTAGACGCATCTGCCCCCATGTTGAAGCAAGAGCAGTCGGTCGAAATTCTCGAAAAGCGCGGCATTAGGCTGATGAATAGTACACAAGATGGCTTGTCCCGCAGCAGTGAGCTTCCTTAGAAATCGAACAATATTAAACGCCGATTGAGAGTCCAATCCGCTTGTTAGTTCGTCTAAATATAAAAGCAACTCGGGCTTTGCAGCAAGTTCTACGCCGATAGTGACACGCTTACGTTGCTCAACAGCTTCTGGTGTGCCAATTATGGCATCTGCGATATCTTCCATCTCCAGCAGGCTGAGGATTTCTTCAACATAGGCGTATTTCTCCTCCCGAGGGACGTGATACGGTTGGCGAAGTATAGCTGAAAATTGCAACGCTTTTCTGACCGTAGAAGTAGGTTCATGGACGTCGAGCTGCTCCGCGTAAGACGTCCCACGTTGAAAGTTGTTGCCAGGCTTCCGGCCGTCGACAAGAGTATCTCCTGTGATTATACCTATATTCTTCCAAGACGCCAGCACGTCCAACAGAGTCGTTTTTCCAGCTCCAGAAGCCCCCATGAGAGCAGTCAGCTCGCCGGGTTTCACACATCCGAAAATATTGTTCAAGAGCCTCAATTAGCCACCAACCACAGGCACGTCATAGCGCAAGTCTTCCCAAGTAAGCACAGCCTTGGACCGGATTTCGAGATCAGATCTGACCGCTTCCATTTTACCTAACTGTCTTGCATCACGCTTCTGGTTAAGTTGTTGACTAAGCTTCTGCCGCTCCTCATTCGGATTTTGGAACACCTTGGCAGTATTCCCACCAGCGCCGAAGGTAATCTTTTCGCCAAGCCACATATTGGTAGCAAGGGAGAAGACAATGAAGGCAAGGATGATGCCAAAGTTTCTCCAAATATCCGATGCCTTGTATTCGAAAGCGGCTGTGATATAATCGGACCCGGAGACCTCTAGCGAACCGGCAATACTGCCTGCCAAAGTGCAAACTTGGTTCGCGAGATTTCCGTAGCCTGGGCCATTGGGTATCAACGTCTCGCAGGTCATCGACAAACGCTTAAACTCATTCACCATCATTGCTGCAAAGCCAAGACCCATTGTATTGATCCAGAAAATTCAGCGGACCCACTTCTGCTCATATTGGTACTGAATCAAATAACCGGTTGTCAGAACGAAGCAGGTCATAATGACAGCAACAAACTTGATGGCGTAGTCAAAGTCCGGACATAAGCAACCGATAGTTCGGAAGAATAGCGTCATGGATATGTATACAAGAACGATAATCATGTAAAACACAAAGAACGCTCCCGCATTGAGAGCCAGGTTACACATGGAATAGACAATGATAGAAAACACTAATATCTGGATCGATTTGAATAGCAGATCGACAAAAATCTGGGCGACCCAAAGAGCGGATGGCCGGTAGAAGGCAATTGCCCTGTGCTTGTTTACGATACTCCGACCCAACATGGTGCTTGCTAGTTCGGGAAATGCCTCAAACATATTGAACATCAGCGCAATAAAAATCGCACCACCGCGTGGGTATCGTCTTCTTGGTTGTATACTGCTTCGCCACGGTGCTTCACCGCGAATGTTTTGGCATCGAAAGGACCGTACTAGACGTCTCCGTTGATTTCGGTGTATCTGAAACGTTGATTGGTAATTACCTTCAAGAAGGTCGTACAGCCGCTTCCCGGTCGACCAAGCACCAAGACCATTTGACCAGGCTTAGCGACGCCCCTGAAATTCTGGAGAATACTGACTCTTTGGCTATGCCTTCTTAGACCGAGCAAATCTTTGGCCGTTTGGAAGATGTTGAAGAACCCAATTATAGCATCTGGGAACGTCCGGACATAGTTCTCGGTGCCTCCGACACCCCGGACAGTCAAATTGTCCCATATAACTCCAATGTGCTTCGGTCGAATGCCAGACTCTTCATCGTCCTTTTTGTTGCCGCGTAGCGTTTCTTCAAGGTCGAATCTTTCAGACTCATCCTGTGAATACTCTCCAGATTTCTCGACATCTGTCCTGGCACAGTGGCCGGAGACGCGGATATGCTGCCTAGACATCCTACTCAACTCCTGCTGTAGCTCAGCGAAGTCGGCTTCGGCTTGCTCGACTGAGACTCCACGCATAGGGTAGGCGAAGCCGCTGAGGCTGTCTTTGCACACATGCTCGCGCTGAATCTCGACGTCCGTTATTGTCGTTTCTGAGGGTGTACGGGCATCACTTCCAGGAAGAGATACCGTCGCAGAGGGCACCAACTCGCCGCTTGCCTGCTCTTTATTCATTTTAAACGGCGCTTTGTTCGTTCTTGCTAGATGCTCCACAGATCGTAGTGAGATATCAGGAAGAAACTGCCTTCTTCAGCGTGTTAAAGACGCTGAAGGAGGACGTCGCAAGCTTGACAGCGAACTCTTGGATCGTATTGCGAAACTGGAGAATCTCATCAAAGACATCGAGAGAAAATCTACTGGAAAGGCAATAGCAGTGCTGCCGTCAGCAAACGGAAACCGGGTAGTATGACACCTCCTCAATTCCTCTAGCCATTGGTCAAGGCATTCGGCTAAGTGGGATTTACTGTTAGGCATCGGAGGAATCAGAGCCTCAAATATCTACGACCCAGTCAGTAAAGTACAGTCCAAAGGCGCCTAAAGAGAGATTGGATCGCTACCTGGGGGGTAGTCTTTGGATGAGCCTCAGCGACGAGGTTAGTGTGTATTTTTTAACCTTCTCGGTCAAAAATTGAAACTTGAGAAGGTGGTTCATCTAAAAATCCGTGAGGCTCTAAATCAATCGTCGGATGATGAGGATGACTATAGCGACCTGACGCCAGCCTCAAGCACCCCGAGCAGTAATCAATCCGGCGAGTCAAATTTTATAATCTGCTCTCCTGAGATCCTCCCCAACATGATAAGTTTGAAGCATCCCAATCGCTCTCAAGTCCAATCTCTCTATTCAGCATTCATGAAAAATGTCGACCCCGTTGTGAACATATTGCATGGCCCTTCATTGCGACGATACTTAGTTGAACAGACAGGCGAATTTGACTGCAGTCCTGGCCCGAAAGGATGTGGCGCGCTCGAGTTTGCTATATACTACGCCACTGTAACAAGCTTGACGCCTGATGAATGCTTGGAACGACTTGGTGAAAAAAGGACCTTCTACTGCCTAAATTTCGATTTAGCACTGAGGTTGCTCTGGCAAGAGCAGACTTTATCAACACTGAGGACATATCGACATTACAAGCCCTAATCCTATATCTGGTGAGCCGCTTATCTAGCTTCCTCCCATTTACGATCTTGGCCCACATTCGCAATAAATACCTATGATGGCTGGTAACACTGTAAAGATTGGCCAGACGGCGCGCTATCACAGAGCTCGATGCAAGGCAAGCCCACAATTTCATCTATAGAAATGCATTCCTGGGTGACCCTGTGCAATAAATCTGTTAATATCGTCCTTAACGCGGGGCGAAACATCAAAAGTGCGACCGCCGAACTGTTGTATGGAAGTGAAGGATGTTAAGCACCTCTACTGCAGATTGTCGACCGTGGTATAGTGAGACAGCCTTATGGGGTAACAGCAGCTCTTTCGACGAAAGGCTGTACATAATGCTAGAGCTTTACTGGATCTTGTTAGTAGAAGCGCTGCTGCTCTTGATCACAACGTAGCTGCTCCTGGAGCGTGCTGACCAATGTGGACCTTGCAATGGATTGAGCCCACTCTCTGTACTAAGTGTTGTAGCTTTGAGACCTAGGGTCCTCTCCCTATAGAAGGACTAGTAGCCGGTGGTTGCGCGGTCAGCGATTTCTAAAGCGGTGTATTACGTTTTCAGAGATATACAGTGTTAGTGTTGGATTGGCGCTGCCAGTTTCAGGTACGCTCCGGCGGCGAAGCTGAGTACCAGCGATGACGAAAGAATGCGGTGGACTCCGGAGGTAGCAAAATAGTGGAAATGTGAAAGGTGCCTAAGGAAATAATGACTACTAGTAGTGCAACGATCTAGGCGCAAAATCTCAGTCTGCCACTAGTGACTATGTAGAAAACTATGCTGTGTTAGGCACCTTCAGAATCCGCGTTGCGGTCTACAAGTCCTTAGTCCTATAAATAAAAGATCTATTCCGTAGGGTGGTAAAGTCTGGGCAAAAGTAGAGAGTTACGTATCTCGATAAGATTTTAATAACTAATATAGAAAATACTATTCAAGTTAAGCACAAAGTGTCACGAACATATTCTTGGCAGCCTCCCTACTAGCGAGGATCTAACAGTATGTTTCCTGCGCATAATATCCTGGCGCTATTGAGGCTAGTAGGGAGGTTCTATTGCGAGGATTTTAAACTAAGGAGAGAAGGTAGAGCTCTAGAGAATGGTCAACTAGTTCAAGCATGAGGAACATGTGCGACTATTCCTGAATAGGAGAGCTTATCCGAGATGATCACATGGTAAACGTGACTCCTGCAAAGTTACTTGATTTGAACTTGATTAAAACTAGTTAAAATATAATGAAAATTATAATCAAAAAAACAACTAGCTAAAAAATCAAAAGCAGCGTTGCCAAGCATTTCCAAGAATTTCCATGTGGAGACGGTGTGGCTCTTGGAACGTTCGGGTTCTTATTTAAGCTTAGTTCTATTTTCTGTAGTAAGTAGTAATACTACGATATACTACGGTATAATATACTATTGTTGATTTAGAGCGCAGCACGTGCTCAAATCAGCAATATTATATTACGTGGTGTATAGTATGACGGTTTGGAGGTCGATATACAGTGATAATACCATTGTTTTCACTGGAGCAAGTTGCAAACCAAATAATAGATCCGCTCCAGGATCCGGCATTTAATGTTTTCATTTTTGTGGACCGGAACACCCCAACTGGTTCATCTACTTCCGAAAGTATCCCCCCCGTCATCCCAGCTTTCATTTGTCACCAGTCGAACAAAAGTTGTTGTACAACCCTTCGGCTTTCGCTCCACCATATGCCAAGGGCTCAGCCCCTTTCTCCACGCGTCATCACCACATATTAGAAATCCGTACAGAATTACAAAAGAACTATCGAATCAGCTTCTAGGATGCCGCTTATTCGACGTTACGATAGAGTTTATCGGGCCGGATTTTCTCCCTCGACCACGGAACACAAACAGGCTTCCTGCATACGTAGAAGACAAGCGGGGCTGAGCCTTGTCTTCAGCTTCAGATGATACTGTTAAGAAGACAAGAGCCAACGCCATAAGGATGCCCACATCTTGGGCTTGGGAGACGGCCTCAAGAAGAACCGTTGTAGATTGACGCGTGGCATGTGCAGCATACCGAGAAAAATATTGAAATATATATGCTCTGGTACAGAAATGTTTTGAGGAACATCAGCAACCCGAAAGCGGTGTAGTTAAAAATGAAGATTCTACGACGTGCTGTGTTGGTATTTTATCACGTCGCACTCTTCTTCAACAATTCAGAGGGTATTTTCATTATTTCAAACTCTTTTAAACCTTAGCTGACATTTATGTAGGTTCTTCCATACAGAGAAATCCTCTGGGATATTTCACCACGATAGAGCAACCCATAATACATACACCATCACACCAAATAAATTCGCTCTCATCTTTTGTTCTGACTTTCGACCTACACAGTGGCCAACAGAAGGTCAAGTTAAAGCTCTCCCCAAATCATGACGTAATAGCAGAGGGTGCTACAGTACAGTACCTTGCAAAAGATGGCAGTGTTCACAGAACAGAAACAATAGATAGGAGAGATCATAAAGTTTTCATGGGAGATGCATATGTCCAATATTTTGGTGAAAAAGACTGGTCCAAAACAGGGTGGGCTGGAGTGACAGTTCACAAAGACGGCTCCAGCCCCTTGTTCGAAGGAGCATTTCAACTTGATGGAGACCACCACCACATCCAGACATGGCACAATTACAAGAACACTAAGCATGCTTTCGACCCAAATCCCCAAGATGCAGATGGACATCTCATGGTCGTCTGGCGCGACTCTGACATCATCTCCGACCATTCTTTCGAACTTCTTAAAACCCGAGAGGCAATTGAGACATCTTGCGGATCCGACCAGCTCTCATTCAACACCGCCTTCTCACCACTCGAAGACAGAGATGGCCTCTTCTCCCATCTCGTCACCCGCCAACGAGGTTCTAACCTCGTCAGTAGCATAGGCTCCACAGTCGGCTGTCCAACCTCCAGACAAGTAGCACTCATGGGCATCGCCACCGATTGCACCTATACCGCATCCTTCAACTCCACGTCCGCTGCCCGCGAGAACATAATCCAGCAAGTGAACCTCGCCTCCGCCCAATATGAATCTAGCTTCAACATCACATTCGGAATACAAAATCTCACTATCTCCGATGCTTCATGTCCGACTACCGCTCAAACTGGGACGCCTTGGAATTTTGGCTGCGATTCGACGGCTACCATCTCTGATAGACTTGGGCTGTTCTCCCGCTGGCGAGGCGAAAACTCTGATAGTAATGCTTTTTGGACGCTCATGTCTACTTGCAATACAAACGCGGCTGTTGGTCTCGCTTGGCTGGGTCAAGTCTGTAACCCGGCTGCGAATAGCAACGGTAACACCGGGGAAGTCGTCTCATCCACCAACATCGTCGTCAGAACAGCAGCTGAATGGCAAGTCCTTGCCCACGAGATAGGGCATACATTTGGTGCAGTCCACGACTGTACCTCTACAAGTTGTTCAGACGGGACATCATCTTCAGGTCAATGCTGTCCCTTGTCAGCGGATACCTGCGATGCCGGTGGACAATACATCATGAACCCCTCGAGCGGGCGCTCCAATAACCGTTTCTCGCCCTGTTCAATAGGTAATATCTGTTCGGCAATCGGTAGAAACAGAGTCTCGACCTCATGTCTCTCAGACAATAGGAACATCACCACAATCACCAACAGTGTTTGTGGGAACGGCATCGTAGAAGTGGGAGAAGAATGTGACTGTGGAGGCCTGGAGGGATGTGGTAATAATCCGTGTTGTAATCCTACTACTTGTAGGTTCATAAATGGAGCGGTGTGTGATGTAGGGAATGACGATTGTTGCACGAGCCAGTGTAGGTTTGCGGGGAGTGGGACGGTGTGCAGGGCGAGTAAGGGACCTTGTGATCCGCAGGAGACGTGTTCAGGGTCTTCGGCTGTGTGTCCGGAGGATGCGTTTGCTACTAATGGTATTTCCCCTTTTCGACCCCCTTTCACTTCTCATTTCCCTATCTACTAAATGGGCATTTTATACTTACAAACTCGACACCAGGGCAATCCTGCACAGGCAACGGCACAAACCTCTATTGCGCCTCCGGCGAATGCACATCACGAGACCACCAGTGTACAACCCTCCCCGACACATCCACCACTCCTGGCACCACCACGGCAGGGAACTACACCGGCAGCTGCCTCTCCTCTTCCTGCCGCATCTCTTGTGCCACCTCAAACAGCAATGCGTGCTGGTCTCTACAATCCAATTTCATCGACGGCACTGAATGCGGAAATGGTGGCCGATGTTTCTCAGGAATCTGTAGAAGCTCCACTTTCACTGGTAATGGGAATGGGAATGGGAATGGGAATGGAGGAAATGGGAGGAATAATGCGGGAGGAGGGGAGAGTGTAGGCAGTTGGGTGAGTAGACATAAGGGGTTGGTTATTGGGTTGAGTGTGGGCATTGGGGGGGCGATTATGCTTTTGATTGTTTTGTGCTGTGTGGTGTCTTGTGTGAGAGGAAGGAGGAGGAAGAAGATGTATACGGGGCAGGCGCCGTTGGCAGGGCCGGTGCCGATGACGAGCCCAATGGTTTATTATCGATGACTTCCTATGGATAATGAATAATGACTTTAATATTGAAATGTTTAGAGTTTAAAGGAATAACATTTATTTTCATTGAAATATTTTGATCTTAACAAATTAGTGGGCTTTAGATTAGAGAGCGACAAAAATTGTATTTTTCAAGTCGCGTATATTTTGTATTAACACAAAACAAATACAAGACACCGAAACTCGCTCAAAGAACGGTCATGACAATACGTCATTTATATACGCTGTTGTTGAGCCGCCACTTCAGTGCCTAAAGAAAGTGTAGAATAATGTGAGCCTCAGTTTCCGTTGTTCAAGGAACGACATGTAGCCCTATACACTTCCAATTCTCAGCCATATCCGCATCACCTTTCCCACTATACCTCTCCTGACTCGGATACGGGTACAGACGCCCATCTCAACCGTATCATTCACAAGGGTGCAGGGGATACCACTGTCGGTATCAACGAGAGCACTGTATTGAGCCTCGGACCTTAGCATGAAATGTGGTAACGCGAATGTGCTGTTGACGTCAACCAAATCGTTGTATATTTTATACAAAGTTTTGAGCTGCAGCCTTGTAAGACATGCACTTTGATTTGATGCAGGATCACAAAGGAGAGCTTCTGGGAAGAAGTTGCACCTCATGAGATCGGGGATTACACCATCAATGAGACTGACTATCTTAAAGGTCGCATTGCTTTAACACTTCATCGGATATCGCCGGGAAGAGTGAGGAAGGGGATATGGCTGAAGCCATTCGTAGGCAGATTCCACAAGCCCACTTCTACAGTCCATGTCTGCAGGTGGGTCGTCTACCACGCTGGTGCCCCCACCAGAACGTCATCAAAATCTACTGGGAACATTTGAATTTCTTTCAACCCTTGTATTCCCCTGGTCGAACACGCTGAGTAATATGAATACTTAATCTTGCATCGTAGTATTTCTACGTCATGGCCTTGGCCATAACCACGGACTTGTGCATCGCTCAGTAACCACAACCAATCTGGGATTCTAGTTTGTTTAATGCCCAGGAAGCTTCAAATACTGTAGAAAGATGACCTGTATCTGTAGGCATTAATGCTGGTCCGGAAAGAGAATTAGTCTCCATATCATTCCAATTAATTCCGCTCCAAACCCGCCGTTTCCGGACGCAATGAATCAGTTATTCCATGACTCTGGCGGGGGCAGCCCAGTATCATTCGCAGGAAATTCTAGCGAGGGGCGTGCAAAGGAGCTATTCGATGAGATGGAGACGGCGTAGGATATGGCAGCATTGGGAGGGAGGATTGCGCCGAAGGAAGACGTGGCGCATTCGAACGCTGAAACTAGCAAGCTTCTGAGCCATATGGCGAGAAGAAATGGGGTTGTTACTTGCATCTCGATCTCCCAGAAAGCGTCATGGCTACCCACGAAAGTTGAATCACCAGGCCTCTTATATATGGACACTCACACCTTGTGAATACCATTCGGGGGGCTTTATGCAATGTCCATATGCGGCTTTAGGATGCCGCTGTTGAAAGAATTTAACTGCTCAAGGTGTTTATGCGGAGAACTTGTGCCTGCAGGCCCTTTCACGAAACTAATCTTTTGTGGGGTACTTACTTAGAGACGCATCACAAGGGAAATCTTGGAATAACATGAGTAAAGTGAGAGAGTTAGCCAAAATGTGCAGTTTAGTTAATCGACAGAAAACTGCCGATTAGCTTTGCCGCACCCTAAGCTCACAGTATTTAGGGTATGATCAACTGCCGGAACAACCTCTTCTAGCAGCCCCAGGACTAGCGTATCTACTAGGCACATTTAGTCCATCCATATTACTCGCCTCTCATCAATTTACGATATATTATTTATGGTATTCTGGGAACCAATCTAACTAGACTGCGTATGGGCTGAACGCACCCGCAAGTTAGCAGGACCCAGAGAATTCCAACAGCGGAGCAATTCACCGAGCAACTACCAGGGTTAGAGCCTTTAACTTCCATCTTAAAATGTGCCACACATAGCACAAACCCTTAGAGATATACTCAGAGAATTCGATTTGGTCGAAACTATCATGTACGAGCCTCTGAGAAGAATCGACCTGCACAACCTGACTTTGCGAAAAACCCCTACAGGAGCTGGTCATTTTATTCATCAGACACCAATCATACTTCCCCATCTCTACTTGGTATGCGCCGTGGCGCAGCCTCTTTTGGTACGAGATGACGCGAATATGTACGAAGTACGGAGGAGGTGCCAGGGCTAATGTTTTGTTTGTCGCCTTTGGGTAGAAAGAAGGTTCTGCCGCTAATCAATTACGAAGTAGTTGGAATGCTCTGATAGATATGTGTGCACTGCCTCAAGGCGGTGAGCAATAATTTTAACCCTGGCACCTCTGTATGTGGCATGTTTGGGGAAGGAACTCCTCGCCGGGAGGGATTGCCCAGGAGAACTATCATCCCGCCCCCGGTAACGGCGCTATACAATCTGAATATCAAGGGGGGTCAGTGCGGGAGGACCACAACAATATAATTCCCACTAAAATCTATTAATTCCAGAAATAACACTTAATCAAAGTGGTTCCTGGAAGAATTGGTCCTATTGTATACCAAGCCTACTATTGTCTGCATGAAAATGGTAAGAAAGCTTGCGAGCATCATGAACACAATACGATCACAACAAACAGGGACTGCGCCTCAATGCAACAGCTCTAAAGGCCCTTTCTTTTCATTACTTGCATTCATCTTAAATAATGTACCTTTAACCTTTATAAGCCCGGTCGCCACGATGTATTTGTAGTCTTCACAGATTAATAGACTCCAATATCCTAACCTCCCGAAGCTGTAATCGCCAGTCCAACGTGGCGTTCAC
Source organism: Chalara sp. BL73 (assembly GCA_918026815.1). Taxonomy (NCBI): domain Eukaryota; kingdom Fungi; phylum Ascomycota; class Leotiomycetes; order Helotiales; genus Chalara; species Chalara sp. BL73. The sequence goes on from CAKJVC010000095.1 coordinate 202,157, forward strand.
GGCCATCCCCCAAACCGAGTTCACAATGACTATATACTCAACCAAACCCCATCCTTACTCCTGGGCTACTTCTACATTCACGACCAGCCTGACGTATACAACCACATTAAACCATGTTCAAGATACCAGCGAGCCCTCCCCAGCAGCAACTTCAGATCCAACCCACGTTTCAAACAGCATCTGGCAAAACCTCGCACTCGGTGCTAAGATAGCTATTATCGCCGCTATCATTATCGGAATTATTACCGTCACCGTCTTTTCGATGTGGTTCTGCTGCGGCTGTTGCGGTGGCCGCGTAAAATATTGCGGAAAGCGAAAACGGGATAAAGCTACGGCTGAAGATACCCGCTCACTGCCATTACATACAAGTCGAAATAGACCCAGAAAAGAGAGCATAAAGGACGGAGAAACTTCTCCACCAAGATATGAAGAGGCGTTGCCACCTCGGCATAATATGGTTGTGGGTGGGGTAATACATGACAGGGAAGAGGAAGAAGGCATTGTGGCAGACGGGAAAACGCCATTAAGTGAGATCCTGTTTGAGGATGTCATAGTTGATTACAAACTGTCAGAGAGTTCTTCCAGGATTTCTGAAAAGAGCTATAATGTATAATGGTAACGGAAGAGATCCGGGGGGGGGGGGTTGGCGGAGTCTTGGCGTATTACGAAAAACTTCACTAAATAAGAAGTGCTTTCTCGGGGGGGAGACAGGATGCTGGGAACCGTAGATTTGAAGTAATAATTACACTGATAGCGGGAATCCGCGCTGGTCGCCAGATCACTTTTACGTAGAACAAGTGAGCTCATCTCTCACCACAACCCTAAATGATACCCATCAAAGCCCCGAATCGCGTTTAGTTTACACACACTACGCCACTCTTCCGATCAAGAACAACTCCCCCTCCCTTTGATTGTCACTGGTCATATATATGTTGCCTCCGGCTACAAATGTCAGCCCAGCAGGCCGGATGCACGTCGCTCCGGAGCAGTTTGAGGGATCTGCCTGATACAAAATGTCCTGCCACCCTGAAGTTGCATTGGCGGCAGCCACAGGTGCATATGCCCCGGAACTGCCCCGAGTGAAAGGGACACTGACAAGCCGAAACCCCGCCGCCGGCTGGCGGTTCCAGGAGCCGTGGAGCGTGATAAACAGGTTCGAGAAGCTGGCGTCGAATTTGCTGTCGATGGGCGCGTTGTGGGACTGGAAAATCAGACGAGCGGGCTGCGACCTCTGGGCGCAGGTGCCGTCGTTGAAAGTGCTATTTGGCGCGGCAACGAACTGGTCCCCGGGGGAGAAAATGTGATCTGTAATCAAGTTCGGTTGCCAAACAGTGTAGCAGACTGGGTAGCCGTACCAGTTGTTATTTGGCACCGTTACGTCGCCGAGGTAGTTGAGTTCTTCGGCGGGATTGTCCTGATGGATATCGGTTGTTACACCGTTTATCGTGCGGCCGAAATTGTCACCGCTGTTCTCGACGCCCCAGAGCCTGCTTTAGTAATCAGCCTTTCTGTTTTTCAAACCTAGGACAAGGTACCGGACATGTTATTGCCATCAAAAGCGAGGGCGACTTCATTTCGAAGCCCATAGCCCATGAGGTAGCCTTGCCTCACGTAGTTGTAGCCGCCGCTAGGTAGTAGAGACAGGTCGAATACCTTGACTACCGCACGAGCGGTAGCTGGATTAATAGAGGCAGCATCGACATTTCCATTCGATCCATGCGAAACTATTAGCAAGTTTGGTGCGTGCGGCGGAACAATAAGTGTCCTAGTAAGATGGCCAGCGTTTACCATGCCCGTAACCAGCACAGTAGGCGATCCTTGAGCATTACCGCTGGCAGGATCGTAGGTCCATCTCCATACAGTCGTTGAAGAGCTTGCATACAACGTGGTACCATCCGGGCTCAGGTAGATGCCATGGTTAAGGTTGGTCTGAGCGATCAAGACTCGACTGGATTGGATACAACCATCTCTAGTCAAAGTATGCTGTGAGATGCCCACGCCATTTTGGATCACGAGCAGACGGCCTTGGGTGTCAACGACGATGCCCCGTGGTAAGGTGAGATTCCCCGCAACCTTCGTCGCCGCCCATCCACGAGCTACTTGGAAAGGAAACCTGATGGCCGAAACTCCAGGGCAGGCGGATGGCACAACTGCTGGAGCTGGGGCGACTTGTGGGAAGGGATTGCGGGAAAGGAGGTGGTTGTCGACCTGACCTGCCGAAACTAAACTCCTAGATTGGGCTAAAAAAAGTAATGAGCACTTGGTACATGGCTGGAATCTTCCTAGTTGACATAGGCAGAGGAGAAACTGGAAGCAGAAAAGATAAGATTCCTACTCACCAGTGCTAGCTAGAACCACGGCAGCTGCCACTGCGTCGTTGAAAAAGTGCATAGCGGAAGTGATAAGGCTTAATAAACTCCTCAGTGTAGTCGTCAGATACGAAAGTTCAAAACTTGGTCGCTCGAGCTACGGTCACCTTAAGTAGGCTGGTGCTCGATATCAGGATTGCCGCGATGACAACCTCGCCAGCGCGTCGCGGCATTCATTATCATTCTTCCATGAGTTAAAGTCCTTGGAATCCAATTTACCAGGGCAAGGGGAAAGTTATTTGAGCACTGAATGCTACGCCATCCTCGAATTAAAAGGAGAGTCTGTTAATGCTTTCTGGCATCTGGAAAAAATCTAACCCGTCGTCCGCGTTCCGCGACTGCATTTGGATGACACGCTTAGCTAGCTAACGAGCCAGGCACTAGGCCGTTCAACGGTGACTTGGCAGTTCGGCACTTTCCCTCAAGATAAGGTTCGGACTGAGGGTCAACCAATTTACCAACAGTCTATTTTGCCGCGTCAGTAATCTCCCAAGGCGCATAGGAACTGCATGTGGAAGGCCCATGATCGCTACAGTAAAGTGTTGTCTGGTCCTGGGCAGTGTCAGTAGAGTGCATGCCGAGGGGTATAGTCGCAATGCTTCTCATAAATTCGGCGTTAAACCCGCCGGTGATATCTTACTCCCGCTAGTCCCATGCACAGCCCCACAAGTCGGTAGTCCAACTCCTTCGGATATTCACAAACAAGGTCAAGACAATCCTGACTTACCTAGCCTAAGCTATATCCCAAGCGAGAAAATAAACACAAGATCAAAACACTCACACAGGCTGAACCAACGTACGGAAGGTACACGTCATCCGCGAGGTGTTAGTTTGAGCTTTTGGTACAGGCTTCAGAGGTAAGACAAGCTTAGGTAGTCCCGCCAAGGGTACTTAACTGTATTTAGGCGCTTGCGTGTTTATCTAGGACATCGGTTGTCTATCGACTACTCCCCTACGCCTCCTCCTGTATTCTCATCAAGCGAAGCAAGCAAGTTGACCCAATAGTAATACAAAGTAGATCAAGTTCTGCGAAGAAAGGTCGGTTTGCGCCATCGAATCTTTTCGGTTCGTTACCTTTTAGCCTGCTATCCGATACGCTTTAGAGGCGAAGGCTTGAGAAGCCTGGGAAAAGGTTTTACTTTGTATGTGCTTGTCACGACCCTTGGGCCTGAGGCTTGGTATGTGACCTTGCCAGTTGAAGCATAGTGTTGTGGTGTCTTGGCATACGTATAGTATCGAGTTTTCAATACAACACTGGTATTAGAATAAGATTATTGTAGAAAATGTAGTGCCAATATGAAATTCTAATACGAGACTATACAGTGATAACCCTATGATAATAAGAGCCAACAATTCGAGATCTGGTATTAGGCATCGCTCTGAATTTAATCCTATAATAATAAGAACCAACAAGTCGAGATCTGGTACTAGGAGAGGATTCACCAAGAGGTTGGCATCGTTGTTTTACAGGCGTTGACATTCGATATTTAGCGCGACTTGTCTAGATTTGTGGGCACCCACTGAATCGTTGAAATGATTTCCAATTTCTAAGCAGTCAGAACCTCGTTGGACCTAGGCAGTACAATGCAAACATAGTTGAGAATGACGGATTGGAAGTCAAGTACTATAGCCGACATGTGGGCCAACTGGACCCGCGGAAAGCCAAAATCGGGAGAGAAATATATCAGGTATTGTGGGGGGTTATATCAGAGCTGGGGAGGGGTGGGACGGACCAGCTCAGAGTACGCTACTGCATCCTGCTTACGCGCTAATGCAAGATTCCCGCTGGCGCATCACTTGGCATTTAATTGCGTATACTGTAAAAGGTAAACGGTAAAAGAGTGTACGTGTGTTGTAAAGACTAACAGCGATAGGGACGTCCCTTTTTCCTGAGCTGCTCGGTGGTCCAGCAGCGCCGAAACTGAGTAGCATGAACTTTGTATGTCAAAGCGTCTCCACATCCATGGTCAAATTAGATGAGACGATGAATTCGTAACTACGCATTCTTTCTCATAGCCTTGGCCCTAGATCACAAGCGCCGGAGTCACAGAAATTATCAACTCCACGAACAAAACCATCACTCCAGGCTTCATTGACGCTCACCCGCACGGTTGGTATACGGCTTGGCGCACGTTGGCCTCGAATAATACGATGTGGGACTACTTCAACAATAAGTTTCCAGCTCACCTTGCTGGTTCCTTCCGGGCCGGAAACATACACATCGGGCAGCTTACCGGAATTTACGAAGCACTGAACGCAGGGGTCACAACAATGCTCGATTATGCACACTATACATGGAATAAGGCCTCGGCAGGGACAGGGCTTAGAACATCCGTCGACAGTGCCAGAGTCTAGAATAAATAATTTCTTTCTAAAATGAATCTTGTTACAATATATATATAAACGTATATTAAAACAATTTGTTCCTATCAGATTTATTAGATTCATTAGATTTAGATAAATTAAGTTTGATTTTGTTGGGTTGTTATTTAATAAAAGTATTGTCTTGTAAAGTTGCACGAAATCGCAACACAAAATTTGCATCAAGTTCTGCACCAGCGAAATAAAAGCGGCATGCCATGATTTTTGGTGTGTTAGCCCTAATGGGTGCCGTTTCAATCGTACCCGAAAAGAGGCTTTCAGGCTCAACTGGAAGTACCCGTGTAGTTTATCGTGAGATTGCAAAAAGTCCGAATTATGATCCATGGGTCAATGGCAATCTGGATCAATATGCTGTAAAGCAATTTCATTCGGTGGCTGTACCGAAAGGTGGGATTGTACGAGATCGCTTGTACCTCATTTGAGGCAGTAATGCAGGCGTAAGGGAGTGGCTCGTAAAAAAATGCGACGCTCGACTTCCACATTTCAAGAATTTCCAAGAATTTTGCCGGGAGAGATGCCGACTTTGGCTTCATTAAGTAATCCAGACTTCGGCCGATATCGCCACTCGGAGTCGAACATAGTTTCTGTATCTACAAGAGCTCTTATAAATTCAAGACTGCGTATCAACTGCGCATAAGCATGTAGTATCCCGTGGCAGATCCCTCCATCTACATTTATTACCAACTCTGCGGAAGTAGCAATCAAGCAACATAACGCAATCATGCGAGTCATGCGATTTAGGCTTGCAGCTAATGGCTCTCGACTTTTGTCCACCCATGACATCTGGAGAGTCTGTTACGACCAGATATACCCGTATATGCTGGTAAAGCCAGCTAATGTGACAGAGGAAGTGTCGGATGCATGCAATTAATAAATTGGCAAATAGGAAAGATATGAATTTGGGATTTGATATAAAGAGACATATAAGCGAGTCAACTTACTGTCCTGATATGTAATTTCGGGGTTTAAACGACTTTTTATAAGTCTAATATAAAAGCCGAGATGAAAACTCAAAACAGATAATCTTATAATTTATTTTACGCTTTATTTTTAATGTCATTAATATGCTGAGTAATCTTTAGTATTATTCTCGGCTTTGATACTGCAGCTTCTGCAGTTAACATTTACTTTCACCCTTCTACTACCGATTGTACCGGTTCGTCCATTGTGCGCACAAACATGCAATGTCTGGTGCCGGAACCAAATGCGAGGAGGTAGAGCAGCTTGAGTGCTCTGTATTCTCTGTATTCACATCAGTATTTCTAAATAACGTTGAGTTTTAAATTTACTCACATCAACACCAACAACATTGGGTTGCTTCCATCGTTCAGAGTGTCCGATAGTGGCCACACCTCCGCATAATATCACATTCCCACTATCGGACGGACCAACACTGCTCCTGTAATATGCCCTTGTAAATCATCTACTTGGCATTTGCGTTCTCCGCGGCCACCCCCGCCACAAGATGATTCTTCTTGGGTGGAAAGATGTACCCTACCATGGGTGGTTTAAGCCTTGGGGTCGGAACACAGTATTCCAGACCCTGTTACTATTGCTCCTCTTAGCGCACCTAAAATTTCTGATAAAGCAACCCTGCTCACCTTTCCCAATAAAAGCAGATTTCGCTCAACTTAGGATTCAGGTCTGACAACCAGATGTAATAAAACCCTCATTGTTGGCGCGACCACATTGGCAACCACACATCGAAAGGAAAAGAATTTAGCTGCCATCAGTATATATCGGCGCTAGATTTATCAGCGACAATTTTTTGGACGATATCCCTATTCCACATTGTTGACCTTGATATCAAACTCAAGCTCAAAACACTCAATGATCTTATCTTGATCCTATTTCGTGGTTCTGTATATTAAAGGTATAGCGAAGGTATAGCGGCTCAGCTGTTGACTGTCTGGGTCTAACCTACATGTACGATTGGCTGGTTGCTTTGAGGCGAAATCACGAAGCGTTACAGTCTTCAGCCTAACACTTAGTTCTTGCACTGGATGCAACCAGCGACTATATTCTTTATACGATTGTTTTATCGCTAAGTTTAAAGCATTCCCAGCGCTACTCAAACCACGGTATCATCTACGTGGCGGCGACTGATCCCAATTGGAGATAATAATAAAACAGAATGCACTAATTATCCTCCAACCACTAGTTGTCGTAGGGCTGAAACTTGTACAGTCTGGTAACTCTTTGAAGACGGGGAAGCATGGCCGCCAGGCCTTGAAACAGTGGCAGAAGGAGAGAATCCGAATGTTGAGTAAGTTTGCTCTGCTTGTTGCACGACGCTGCTCTGACTATTCAACTTAGTATTATTGCAGTCCGTAGCCTCAACGGGTGCTGAGATAAGACTTGGACGGCCGCCAATGGCAAACACTGGCTGCGCGATCTCCTCCCGAATGACCTCCCAAATGCGCGAATCTTCTGCTGCGGATAAGATGCGAATACTTACGGCGATCGTGTTAGCTGTCAACAACTTTACGACTACGCGACGTCATTCGTAGCAGATCTGTGCTTAGAGAGAAGGCTTGTGAATGTAGGGTCTGGAACAGAAGGAATACGCTGATAGTGAATGTTAATTCTTGTAGAGAACGACACGGCCTATCATTTTCATTGCACACGGTCTCGGGGGCATCATCGCCAAGAGCATTAGAGTCACTTGTATGCCTTATATTCTCAGCTGACCATAGCAGACTCTTATCCACTTAGATGCAGCTCGAAAAGGGGGGCGGGAATACCGGTCGATCCAACTTTCAACGTACGGAATCACGTTCATGGGTACGCCGCATCAAGGCGGTAACGGAGTGCAGCTCGGAAAGCTCCTATTCAATGTAGCATCAGTATTCGTAGAAGCGGATGATCAATTGCTGAAGCACTCAGAGCGAGACTCAGAATGGCTACAGCAGCAACCTGGCCAGTATGGGCCGGTCAGTGGAGACTTTGTGATAGAGTTTGAATATGAGTAGTACAAGACTCCAACACTGTTCGGGTATTCGATCATGGTGTTTCATTTTACCAAATAGCGGTGTATGCACTAGCTACTAACGGGCAGGTGATACCACGAGCATCAGCAGAGGCACCTGGTGCGGCAGACGCAGAACCGATCGTTATCTACGCAGACCATATGAACATGGCTGAGGTCGTATCAGAGGGGGACAGTGGATACAAGACAATGTCGGGACATCTATCTACCATCGCCAAGAGGCACTTCTGCTCTAGTAAAGACGACAACAAACCATCAAACTCATCCATTTCTATTAGCGTCTTTTACCTAACGCATATAGAAACCTCAAGCAAACCCTCGAATGTTACTAGCTGTTGGAAGACTTCTACTAGCAAAATCTGGATTTGCTTTAGAAAAGCTGGGGTAGTGTCACATCCCGTCTCTGAAGAACACGTAACTTACTGTAGCCGAGCTCCCTGTCAGAAAGAGGGTCTATCGACTAGAGGATCAATTGAAGGATCTGGGAGGGTATCACAACAATAGAATATGGGCCAAACACGGAGCGTTACAATTGTTCAATTTTCTGCAACTACGACTGTAAAGTGTGTGTGAGTTTCTCTAGCTCCTTGGCCCACTTAGGTAAGCCGATTCCTGACATGTGACATGTAAAGCCGCATGTCGGCTGACTTACCCTTTGGCACTGTATTTAGTATTACAAGCGCATAGTATTGTATTAGATTTTATTATCAACATCACGTATTTTTTAAAAATATTGTGCTAATACTAGTGTAGTATGAAAAAGTCGATACCATACGTACTAAGGCGCGGTATGCCAAGACACCGCCATACTATCGAGAATACTGCGGAGCCCTAGCTACTGGGAGACTATTATTACAAATGATAATAAGCGGTTGTTGCGCACTTGAAGAGTCGGGTCTCTTATTGTGCCGCCTTATTGGCATCGCGGCGAGGAGTCATAAGGGAATGCCAATCCTCGGACCTGTATAGTGGTTGCTTAGCAAGCATCAGTTTCTGGCCAGATTTGTAAGCTCAGAGCCAACTTGGGTCTATGTCGGTATGGAGATTGGACCCCTGACCGAAATGACTTCTCTCTAAGCGCGTTTGCCAGTCCGGCACGAAAAAGCTATGATGCATCCTATGGTCACCAGAGTTTGCGGTAGGTCTATCGTAAACTGCGCAATGGATGTTGCCTTGCAGGTTTGGGACCGTCCTCTGAATCAATTTGGGCTTAGACTGGCGATAGAGGCGAATATAAATATCCCTATATGGCGTCTACGATATTTGGGTTCAGTCAAGCAGAACGACCCTAGGTTCGCAATAATCGATCAGCTCTGGAGCTACCATCCCAAACACTCTGCCTCAGTCTTCTCGTCTACAAACACGTTCAGCCCACCATCTTCAAGGCTTCTGCATCATGTCAACTTCTAAACAGTCCATCACTATCCTAGGCATTGGGAACATGGGATCCGCCATTGCCCAATCTTTCGCAAAAGCAAATTATACTGTCACGATCTGGAACCGCACCGCCGACCGCTCGCAGGTCAAAGCCGCAATTTCCGCTGGCGCAGTCTTCGAGCCCGACCTCAGCTCCGCTCTATCAAAGAGTGACATTATCGCCACACTCCTCCTTGACTATGACAAAATTTACGCCGTGCTCTCTGGAATCCCAACTGGAGCCCTCAGCGGAAAGACCTTCATCAACATCGCAAATGGCACGCCAAAGCAAGCCTCCGAGATGCAGGACTATATCCGCAAGCTGGGTGCGGCCAAGTACTTTGACTCGGCAATCATGGTCACCCCAGAAATGGTCGGAGGCCCGCACAGTTTTCTAGTCATCAGCGGTGAAGATGCTACCGCCTTTGAGGGGATTGAGATCACCCTTGGTCACATTGGTAAATCTGTCTACCTCGGTCCCGCCGTCGAAGCAGCGGCGCGGTATGATGTCGCTGCACTAGCAGCCATGTACGGAATGCTGAGCGGTGGATATCTGGCGATGGCAATCCTGAAGAACGGAGGCGATAATGTGAAGGTCCAGCCCACAGTAGAGGGCAGCATCGTGCCGTTCTTAACGGCGCTTGTGCCGCTTCTTGGGCGTGAGGCCGCAAATTGGGATACGGAGAGCTTTGATGATGCCGCTGGCAACTCACTCGGAATGCAGTACCTTGGAGTCAAGAACATCGTGCAAGCCGCGAGAGAGGATGGAATCGATGCTGGTCTTTTGGAACATTTGATGGCTGTAATGGATAGGGCCATCAAGGATAGGGGTGGGGAGGGTGGCTCATCTGTTCTTGGCTCGTACCTGTTGAAGCATTAAGTTGGATGCTGATTACGCAGAGCTTGCGACGCTTTCTTACTTTGTTAGAAATAGGATCTATTGGCTAGAGGATCTACGAGAATATCACAACAATAGAACCTGAATATCGTCAATCAAGGAACCAATATTACCACCGCAAGAGCGTGGTCAATGGCTACTCCGCCTTTTGCACGGTGATAGGTATCCCTAAATTATGGCTATCTGACTGTATTCAGGACTGGCTGGTTGTGTTTATGACCGGCTGACTGCATTTACGCACAGCGTAGTTGCTAAACAAGCTTTGAAGTCAGCAATAATCTTCTAGTTGAGTCAATGATAAGCCTTGCTGTTAGGAAGTCGTAGGCTAGAAACCCGTATAATACTGCCCAGGTAACAGGTAAATGATTCCCCTTGCCAAAGCAAAACTTTTGAAGATGGAAAGGTACTGGATTTCAAAGCTTCCAAACACATTGCTAACCTCCAAACAACCATCAACAAAACACCTACTTACTGTTACACCAACCCCAACCCGAAGACCTGCATGCTGGAACTTAGGTAATTCTGCCAAGAGTAATGCTCACCCTCTTACTCCTGCTACTGATCGCATAAGCCTCAACGGAATATCCTGTCATATAAGCATACTTGAGGGACGGAACTGCTAATGTGCCCTCATCAACATGCAGACTACCAACAACGGTACCAAGAAGAATCCGAGAGAAACTAGCTGTACTGAGTGTCAGAAGAGGAAGCAGAAAGTGTGTTCTGTGAGAATAACTTAAGGGAATGAGCTGATACGTGATCTAGTGCAAACCAGGGAACATCACAAACGGCTCATGTTATTACTGCACGCGGTGGTATCCGCCTGTTGAATGTATCAAAAGGCGCTATACAACCATGGCACAAGTAGACCATTGCGACAATGAAAAACAACCCTTTAGGCTAAAGCCCCATAAGAATGTGTCGGGAGAGGATAGGCCGAAATTCAACAATCAAGACCTTCCATCTCAACAACTGACCCCGATCGGCAGACAGAATAGTAGTGTCATAAGGTGGCCGCAGCGGAGGTTAAATAGCATCCATATTCGCCCCTCACGACCGCACGAAGTAGGTCGCATAACAGCTTTGAACACGGCATTCACACATTCTATCCCTAATACCCTTTCTAATTCCGAACTCTTTCACTTCTGTCTGTCCCCCGTCCCCCCCCCCCCCCCCCCCTTTTTTTTTTAACCCCATTTTCCCCACCAGCCACACACTAACACACATCTTAAGTTCACTCCTGTGTTGTTCCCTTTCTTTATTCGCTTGATGGCTGTGACATCCCAAATAAAATGCTCCCCTGGATGCTACAATCACCGCTCATGCCTAGAATGGCGTTGTTGGTCTCGGCAGGGGCCAACGCACAGCTAGAAGGGATTGATCCAGCTCGATGTCCCAAAACCATGACGATGCGAGGGAATGCGTTAGTATTGGTTAACGATCTGCTGAAGAGAGAGACGGATAAGGTATACGATGTGGCCATTAAGGTTGTGATGCATTTGGTTCATCTAGAAGTGCGTCTCCCAAAACTTGTGGTCAAGCTCAAAGTCGCTAAGAAGGTATAGTGGTATTGGGGTGAGTACAAGAGCCTGTGGGCTCATATGAATGGTGTTGTAGAAATGGTGCGGGCACAAGGTGGCTTGGGAGAAGTTAGGGATGACTTCTTGATGCAGATACTTGTGTTGTATGTGTTTTACTTCGCTGAAAGTGCCCGATTGCTAATGGGCGTAGAACTGATTACCAATTAGCATGCTCTTTTGATCGGGACCTGGTCCTTTTGAAGCCGCAAGCATATAAGCGAAATGCCCAACCGCTTCCTGTCCCCTATCCGGAGACTTTCAACAGCCCATTATTGGATTTCAGCACGCCTTTCGTAGATATTAGGCAGAGGTGGGGGCTTGACTCAGTTGCTGCCGAAATTCTAGATGCTGTGAGAGATCTCACTGTAGCTATTCTTTCTTCTTCCTTGACAGATTCCGAAATTTCGACGCAAGATATACTCACAAAAGCACATTCGATTCACACTCGACTTCTTACCTCTTATCAATCCCCCAACTTATCTAGCTCAACGACCGAAACTTCATTAATAACAGCAACAGTTCACTTTGCAGTTCTCGCTTACGTAACCTCAATATCAACCCTCACGCCGCTATCTAGCCTAGAGCCTCCAGCCTACCTCTCCTCCCCCACGATTCAACAAATGTTCCACGCCACCATCTGTGCCGTGTCTCTCTCACGATGGAAGCAGTTGCCCGGTATATTCTTATGGATCCTTCTTGTCGTTTCTCCTTCCTGCAGAAACACTCGACTCGAATGGTTTGCGAAGAGCAAAATGACGGTTACGGCGATTTTGATGTCGTTGGAGGATTTTGATATAGCGAGGTCTTGTTTGGACGGCTTCTGGCGAGTGGGTGCGTGGGTGAGAAATGCGGTTGCTTGTCAGCAGTAGTGACAAGGGGTGAAGGAGTGAAGGAGTGATGATATTGTCTTCCTCGACCCTGCCAAGCCAGATCCGGTAGCCCGGCCTACAACTCCATCTTAGAAAGGTAAGACTCCAATTTCGGAAAGAGTCTTGTCCTCCACTCTGGGTCCTTTGTCGTGGAGTTTTCATCGATCTCAGGAACGAGGCAAAGCAATCAACCGGCCGGGTGCCGTGGCTGGAGCAGCAAGAGAGGGGACCGCATTCGAACTCGCCTACACCTTAACGATCCCGCATGCATTTTAAACCTTAATCCTCAATAAAATAAACAACTTTGACTCCAATGAACCTATTAATATTTGCTACCTAGCCTATTTGCTCCGCTGCCCATTTCGTCTCACATTTCCCCCCTACGCTCCACGGGGACATTTAGTGGTATAGGAGCGCGAAACCGAAGCGCGAAATGGAATAAAGTGCCAAGCCGCGGCGTTTGAGAAAGGGCATGGGTGAGGATTTACCTGACAGTGCCAAGAAACGCCGTATGTATTCTCTCCCCCCCTTCTGGATTGTTCAACCAAATGAGATAAATAGGGGGATTACATGACATTGAATTATGAAGAAGGCTATAAGAATTCTCGGATATGAGCGAAGAAGAGGGCAGATACTATGAACCAGATGCCTGATCATTCCACCGTCAGCTTCGCTGGAGAATTGACGTATCCGGGGTATAAGTATATTCTGACCACGTTCGTTCATTCGGAGGAGGACAGGATCATCCGCCGGAGGCGCAGCTGGGATGATTGAGGCTGCGAGGAAGGGTGGCGCGGAGATTAAGGTTGTGCCGGTGAAGGCCGGGCATGCCCCATGCTGGGTATTCCCCAGAAGGTGACTGAGGCGTTGATTGAAGCTGCAAACTAAGTTTGAAGATCAGTAGATAACGACTGGCGGGGTGGAAATATTGGATGTGGTGAGAGGTTTGTCTTGATTCTGAATTCAAAGGATATTACATATATGTGTATATTAGTGCTTCTAATTTTGAAGCCTAGCCACTTATGACACTGACCTTCCCTGAGAAGGCCCGTGATAGACACCTTCCAAGGTCGACCATCCGCAACAAACCAAAAAGGGGCTTACGCGAGGTCGCTTACGAGGGGAGGCGAGAGAGTGATTCAGCGAGCAAGGAAATCCACCACTAGCTGGAAGGTCTGGACTTGAAACAACAGGTCCTAGATCTAAAAGCTCTCTCTAGACCTATTCTGCTCCATCTCCATATGGATCTGCCCCGGTCGACTAAACTCCTCCGCAACCCACGCCAAAAATACCGTCTCATGGACCTGCACCGGTGGTCCTTCTGGCTGCGGATCCCTATCAAATTCAGGCACCTTCTGCACCTGGAACTCCACACCATCTTTTCTCGATCTCCGCATTGCATAAAGATTAAATCCAATATACCAAAGCACACCAAACCCAAGAATGCTCCAAGCAACAGTAGGTGTCGTGAACCAATCCACGGCGGCTTTCTTCTGCTTGGCGAAACTGCCATTGGGAGGAACCCAGGAGGTAATAATGGGGTATGCGCTGCCGAGAGCAAAAATGATGGCCGCAAGGGTGCTGAGGATGGGGTTGAAATTTGATTTCTCAGACCAGCGCTCGCGCTTGCTGAAGCGGAGTTTGAGCATTCCGACAGCGATAGCGAAACCGAAGACGGCGACGATGGTGTAAGAATAGAGATCTACGAGCACACCATAGGCATCTGCGGGGTTGAGATGGATTGTGGCGAGGATCATAATGATCGTGAAGAGCCAGTGTAGGAAGAGTGCTCCGAATGGGGTTTCTTGGGAATGCTCGCGAGGGTCGAGCCAGGAGCGCTTGAGTAGCCAGTGGAAGCGCCGGTTGATCCATGAATGTTTATCGCTCTGAATCCAGTTTAAAAGTCGACCGAAAGATAAATTCTTGCTTTGACCGAAGAATTTGGCCCATGGAAGAATTCCTTCCTTGGCGATTTCTTGCTTCACTGGACGGTGAGTTAGCCGAATTCTTTAGGGGGCGTGAGAACGAACCTCTTGCAGCAGTAAACGTCATTACCACGATATTGCCGAAACTTGAGATTGCCATGAATGCTGAAAGAATGCGCTGTGGTTGATTCTTGTCATCGGACATAGCTCCAAACGTGAGCTGGAAGAATAGAAGTGCGACATTTTTCGAAGGATCAAGTAGATCTATCTTGGGGACAACGACCGTCTGGAGAAAAGTATCAGTATGTGCTAAGCTAGTTTTCGACAATTAGAATTACATATGCGACATTGACAAGGAGGTAAAGGACGCATATTGTAGCAACACCAATGGATGTACCGATCGGCATCGTTCTCCGGGGTCTTCCAATTTCACCAAGTACCTAGGCTCCGTCAGTCTGCTGTACCCCTCCTATTTGAAAAATTGACCTACATAATTTGGCTGATCAAATCCATTCCAAGCAAATATAACTGCCAGGAAAGCTTTTGTGTAACCATAAGAATCCTCTGCAGGCTCGGCAAAGGCTTTATTGATAGCCATGTTGTCGGTCGCGTACGTCTCAGTATGGAAAGCTCCAGCCCAAGCACATATTCCTGTCAAGATAATCAAGACTAACATCATGACTTTGATGACGGCAAAGAAATTGCCAAGCCAGATACCTCCTCGACGAGAGAATGCATGAATCAGGCATGCAAATGTCGCTGCTCCGACTGCAAGTCCTCGTACGGCGCTGTTCGTTACTTCGACATTGGCAGCTTCGAGTGTGCGGATGCCGAAGATCAGGCAGTTTCCTGCCATGTTACCAAGGATGATGTATGCCATGGCAAAAACGCAAGTGACTAGGAGAACAGTTCGCGGACGATATGCCGGCCAAATGAAGACATATTGCAACTATGAATCATCAGCAGGAACAATCGCAGATTGGTTGCTGTCCAAGGCCTACATAGTTTAGTGTTCCTCCACTTCTTGGAATGCCTTGCTCAACACCTTCGAATTTATGTCGTGGTGTGGATAGACCAAACTCAATGTTCAGATATGAGCCGGCAATAGTATATACTGCACCAGCGGTCCAGAATAAATGAGTAATTCCAACACTTCTCGTGCCTCGCATAACAGTTGACGGCGAATTGAAAATACCAGTACCTGCGAGCTTGGTTAGCAACTGTCGTGGAGGTCAAGGATATTGACAAACCTATAACACGATTGACCACCAATGCAATAACAGACCAATATCCCAGGCGAAATCGCTCTTCTGGGGCTCTTGTGATGATGGTATTCGGAATGTTCTCTGGCAAGATTTCTAGGATTGCTGAATTTGCACTACTATCATCGTCATCGTGATAGCGAAGATCAGTCCTGTCTGTTCGAGACTCAGTCACTTGATCATTCGTTGAAGCCATCGCCGCAGACATGATGAATCAATCTCATGAGAAGGCAGTCAGAGTAAAATGTCGAGAAAGGATGGGAACAACAAGAAAAAACAGCCCCCAGAGAAGAGGCTGGCAGCCTCCTCTACCCTTACCAGGTGACAATCCTTCCCCAATCTCCCTGATCTCGAGAACATATGCCAAGAATTTCTAAATTCAGCTCCCAGTGCTCTACAACCTCAAGACTGTTATCGCAAGGCTGGCATCGCTTCGAGTGCCATGTCAATTGCGCCTCCACTCTTCAAAGGGTTTGCCAAGTTGTGGCTTCTGGTGCGGTGTACCGCCACCAAACAAATGATTGGAGACACGAGGGACAATGCAAGCCACCAATATAAAGCCTCTAATAAAATCATTGTAAGGCCTAACATTCCCCTCATAAGCCGGGCGCAAGGTGGATCCGACTCCTTGTAAAGAGCCTAAAATCTGCTCTCCCCCTTTTTCATACGAGGTCGAGACAAGAGGCGGCTGTCATTTGATGAGCCATCTGATCAAGGGCATTTGTGCCCGCGCATCATCATATTGGCATCTGAGCCTCGTGCTATTTCTGTTTAACAAATGTACGACGACAGAATCAATTCAACGTCGTCGATGAAGTGAAGAAAGAATTGACTTTTGAGATGATAGGCTGAAGTAGCGCTAGCGTGGCTCGAAAGTCCCTTTGCAGGTGGATATGTCGGTCATGTCTGCCTCAGATGTCGTCAAAATCGCCAACCTCGCGTGGGAGGTTTATCGCATGGGATGGAGCGAAGAATTTGATGCAAGTATGCGATTCCTCCCGCGAATGTGGAAGGAAGTGGCTCCTTCCCGAAAGCCTCCGACATTTGATGCGACTTGCTAAACCATCTCTTCAATATAGGCCAGCAGTATCAAGACTTTGGGAATGACATTAAGAGCCTCGCCGAAAATCTCAACAATATCGCTCACGTTGTTGAGAATGCGCGATTGACATGGGCTCAAGAATCTCTCCGGTTATCGCGGGCTCGAGGCCCTCCTGCTCCACCAAGAGACTGGAACTTGTCCTCGCTCTACGAGATCATTGGAGACTACAACAAGACCCTAATAGATTGTCGGAAGCTTCTGGAGGAGAACTACGAGTTCCGAAAGAACCGGAACTTTGCTTACAACATCGAATGGAACCTCGTTATTCAGCCAAAGGTCGATTACTTGAGGAGGAGACTAGACTCACACAATTCCAAGATATCAATCTTGCTAAAGCCTCTTGAGCTGAACCTTCTATCCGATATTCATCGTGATCTCGCTGATCGCATCGATGCTGTCCATCGAAGTATTCTTCATCTTCATGGACTTCTCATCCCCGATGTTGAGCAGGCGATGACCGAGCAGGGTCGGATGATGGCAATTCCTCTTGGCGTTCCACCAGATATCGAGAAAAGGTTTCAAGCAGCTGCTGAGAGGTCGTACCCTCAAACACGAATGCTTGGCCACTTTCCTCTCCAGGCAGGAGCCGATGCATTTGTAACGCATATGAAAGCGAGTACCAAGAACTTCACAGCTGGCAACTTCCTGAGGGACCGAACACCGCAAATCAACCAGTATATCGCTCTCCTGAAGTGCATCTATATCATAAGATGTTTGCATGAGAGCGATGAGCTGAGAGGCGCCCCATGCGATTCCCAGTGGCCTGCATATATCAACCAGTTGAATGAAGATCTGTCCGTGGAATGCCAGCGATTCACCACACCCTCTGCTCAGAGGCTCATAGCTCCCGACCTCAGAGCGGTGATACAAGAAGAGATGTTTTTCATTTGGCCCGAAGAGAACATTGCTGAATACATCTCACCACATTCTGAGGTGTATCTCGAGGAAGTCCTGAAGATTCCCATGCCAAGCCCGAATGTCGCACTACAGCGGGACATGACAATCTACCGTTTAGAGTCAACAAAGTACCGGCTCGTGGAAACAATTGAGGACAAGAGCACACCATCTGCTCGTCGTCAGGAGTACAAGATGGATATCGACCTGAAGACATACGTGTTGACGCCGATATATGCCACTCCGAGCTCGAGACCTAAGTCGCTAGAGGTCCTCATCCATTCAGAGAGTGCCCAGACCAATCCAACATTCCAGGATGTCAAACACATGCTACGTCTTCAGAACCTTCTCACAGGATACAAAGTGTATGAGAGGTATGACCAAGCGATGGTTACGATTCAGTTCCTGGTCTCTGGGAAAGGTACTCCTATCGAAGAACACGGGCGCATACAGTTGTGGTTGCCGAACACGTACGGTGGTTCCTCTACGTCCACTTCCGTAACTTCGACTGCCCCTCAAAGTCCCACTCGCAGCGACGCATCCATCAACACAGCATTTCAATCCATGTCGCTTGGGAACAATCAGAACTTTATGAATCCCAGTCGGCTGTCAAATCGATCAAATGGGCCGTCGATGAACATGACTAAAGAATCGCTACCACTGGACATGAATCGACCCGACGGCTCATCAAGTCGGCTGAGTCTGAGATCCTTCACCAGCAAGGCAAAAAGTCGACGCCCGTCAAGCGTCATGACCTCCATGAGTAACTCCAGTGGAATATCCCGCATGACAACGTCTTCTATCACAACAATCAGCACTGGTACCGGTAGAGCACACCTACACGGAAAGCCTGCAAAGCCTCTTCTCGTCATCTTTCTGAAATCCAAAGACGCTTCAGCGAAATTATCGATCGTCGCAATCCAAATCGACGACGCAACAGAAGTGAAACGTGAACGATGCGATTGTCGAACTTCAAATAGTAAATGCCGATCAAGCTGTGTTGAGCGTACCGATGGCTATTTGTTGTGTCAACGCTGGGATGCAGATCAAGGATTGGGAAGCTGGAATCTTGCAAAGTTGGGAGTGGAGCAGAGGAAGGAGCTGCCGGCTGATGCTTGGCATGATGTGAAGCGGGTGACGATGAATTTCCAAAGTCTTGAAGGTATGTACTCCACTTGCAATGATTATTGATGGATATTGACCAAGACGTTCAGATCGTTACAAATTCGGCGGGAGCCCTTGCTCCTGCAAGCCGAAAATGCAACACGACCTTGCAAGATGTATTCTCGACGGACATCATGGAGTTTTTGGTGTCGTCAGACAGATTGGAAGTCAGAGATTGCGGAACTACCACCAGGAGCGGGATAAGGCGTCAGGAAGAAATATGGTGCTTGGATCATTGCCGGAGGATGATATGTAATTTGCACCTTTGGAAAAAGGGCCATGTTCGTATATAAGGATAGGATGGGATTATTACAGTGTCTGGTGCAGAAGGTGCAACGCGGCTTGTCACGGCACACGCTGTGCATCTACAGATACAGTGGACAACGGTGGTATAATACGTAAGAATCTAAAGCTAAGAAGGAAGAGGCGCTCGAGGAGATATACATGGGGGGCTCTGATGGTTCGGCTAGTATAGATCACGTGTGCTCCAGAAGAGGGACGTGACATTACACTTTGCTTCTAAAAAAGCTCACCCTCGAGCTTTAAAAACAGGGCAAGTTACCATTTAAATAGTCCTAATTATTAATACTTTTTTTTTCCCACGCTCTGATCTAGTTTTCTAGCCTTAACAGCGGCCCTTTTGCGCTCGAGTTCCGTAGGTAAAACGCTTTTAACAAATGAAAAACGCATTTCAAGTCGGAAGCTGAATACTATTCGGGATTTATTTCCCAGCCTACTCAGCAAGCTTTGTACGTAACCTTCTCACGTTTTAGCTTGCAACCTAGCACATTTTCTAGTTTCCAGTCCAGCTTGCTCTGTACACAATTAGCGTTCAGTGGTACCAGTCTTGCCTGAATAGGTTTGCGTGGCGCATATCCACGCGACCACCCGATCTATTGCCATGGTGTTAGAAATGGGATCTATTGGCCAGAAGATCAATTAGAGGATCTCCGAGAGTATTACAGCAATAGAACACGGGCCTATTGGGAACGTTACGGATATTATATTCTCTACGGCTATTGGCCGTAATATATAGGGACGAGATTTTCTAGCTCCTTGGTCTACTTACATGAGCCGATTCCTGACACCCCCCAGGCGTCGTAGTATCTACAATAGTATAGAAAGCCATGATGCCTGGATCCCCATTCCCCGTATAATATAGAACCGATCCTTAGGCTTCCTTAACTCCCGTAACGTATTGCTCTAGTTAGGAAGCTCAAGACTCAACAGCCCTCAGCTGTCGCACGATACAACTGCTTTGGGGGCCGAAGATCAATGCCAGAGTTTGTATCGGAGGCAGAGAATTTCCTCCTCGCGCCTGCTGTGGAATGTTGATCGTTGGCTAAAATGGAAGAATCCGTTGACTTAAAGATCTCCAAGCTTTTAGTCTCGTTCGAGCATGTATCTATGATCCGGGTCTGCTTTCTCGTATATACCAATATCCAGTCACATTAGATTCAATATTCAATCCAGTAGTCTCCAAAGGACACCGGCGTAAAAACCTCATCCAAACACTTACCCATAAGGAAATTAGCACCTGCTCAGCATCCAGGGACATGCTCCACCTCTGTGAAACACACCGCCGCAGCCACGTATCAAAAACTCCTCGGTTTTAAAGTGTCGCTCTTCCCAGACTTCCAAATATTTGCTTCTTCATTTAACGCAACCCATACACAAGCTATGCTTAATTCCAAAGCTTTGTCTGGCGCCGCTCGATTAACTTTTGATTCCTTATCTTCGTGGTCGTGCTGTCCGCTCCTGATCCCTTTAGCAATAAAGGAAAGAATATCCGCGAAATACTCATTCATGAATATGCGTAATTCTCGTTGGCATGTCATCACGGCGCCGGTCTTGCCAAGTATATCGCCGATAAAGACTTCGACTTCGGAGAGGGGGAGATGAGAATAAAGCATGTATTCGAATATTATGTCAATGAGAGAGCCTTTGTATTTAAGACCCTTGTGTTAGAAGTGTACTATAAGCAGAAGTAGAGGACGGGGGTAAAGCTAATAGGAAGACTTTCTCATTTCTGATGCTTCTTGCCAGGCTGAGATTGCTGCTTCATTTGACGCTTGGACAGTGGTGTTGTATATAACTCCAAAAGCCATTTAGCAGAAACCTATTACGATCCTATCCAGGATCAATTCCATGTAAAGCGTGCTGAGAACCGTTATGTTGAACGCGTTGAAAACCTCCTGCTCATCGATAGCGTCAAATAATTTCCCTAAAATCTTGTCGCTGTGATAATATCTGTACCCGGTTGAATCTTCATCATCATTACTAGTATCCCTGTTCGAAGGTCCAACTTCGTCAAACGAGATAGGCTTGTTTTCCATAATTTCTACATGTGGGCCGGGTACCACAAAATGTAGGCGGAATTGAATTTGCCGAAGCATTTTTGTCATGTCCACCTAGAGATGGCATCAGCCTGAAGAAAGAATAGCGTGGAGTCCGAAACGTACTGGTATGCCGGTCTTGGAGAAATCGACAGCTATAAAAGCCATCTCGGCAAGCTTAATGCAGCGCTCGTCATTGACACCTTCCTCGCTTTGGTCAGCAAGCAGTTTGTGTACATTGCAAATGCGGCCAAACTGATCCATTTCCCTAAAGCCGACAAAGAAGTCCGACATGTCTTATCTTTTCACAGATCGGTTAAGCTCGGGAAGGGCTTGTCTGGCGTAATCAGCAAGTTCAAATGACTCTCGAGTCCGAGCATTTGAGCCGAAGATAATTTGAAAGGTATTGCCGTCAAGATCCCCGCCACTCAACTTGCTCGGCAAGTCTCTAAAGCCCTTTTGGCTGAAGCATATGCAGTTGGGTAATTGCATCAAGGGCGAGCTTTTCGGGACCACAACAGCGGTAGAAAGTTGAACATCGCCAGGATAAAGTGCTGGAGAGCGAGTAATTAATACTCGCTGGCCATATTTCCCCGTAATGACTCTTGCTCGTCCGTCTACATCAACTATGCGGAAGATTTGACCTTCCTTGTGTATTCCAGTCTCGTTTAAAATTCCAAGAAGAGTGAAGCCACCTTTGACGGGATTCGTCCTTTATATTTTAGTGCTCGAAGTTGTATCAGGACAGCTGCCTGGATCACATCCGTTAAGAAATTGTTGTCCCGGAATGACAGTTGCATCTGTTGTATCTTTCCGAGAAACCTCGGCAGATTGATCTTATCACCAATGGACTGAGATTTTAGAAACTTTGAAGCATTTCTAGTGCTGGATGTCATCGATTGGAGCCGTTCGATTTCTTTTACTTGTAGATTCAGGAAGAGTCGAGGTTTTACATTCATGTCTTCAAGAATTTTAATGAACTGCTCATTCAGACGGAACTTATTGGCCTTGTATGCAGCAGTGTATATTTCAGCGTCGTTGGATGTGGATCCCCGAAACTTCTTTATTGATGGTCGGATGAACACGGACTTGCCTTTAAGGCGACTGTCAAGAGAGATCACTCTTTTTACACTTACACGAATATGTCAACGGAAAATTAGCATGGCATTATCCGCTGAAGTAACGAACACCACACAAGACAAGATGTGCCCAGAACTGAAGAGCATACTTTGATATCGGATCTGAAGGACCGTTGGCTTCATCCCGCCAGGTGGGAGCCTATTCCATATATCTTCCAAGGCTTCTTGGGAGATTGTCCCAACCCCGTCACTAAAGACCCGTCCGTTCCTTTCTACATCTGCAAGCTTCTCATTGTCTTTAACAATACCAAGGGCGAAAGTTATAGCATTCTTCGTATCTGAAAAGGCCTGACCTATACGTGCAGCGCATCTAGCTAGAGTATGAATTTCAAAAAAGAAATCTCCCAAATCTTTAATGGCCTCGTTGTGGTATATAAGACTTTCGTTATAGGAAAAGAGGGCCATGAACCAGCAAGATTGGGAATGAAGAGGGAATGAGAGAATCCGAAAGATGAAAAATGCCGGCCAGCAATGAGGAAACCCTTGTTTAAGATCTTTTTGAATCTCTCAAATATAGGCTTGTTCGAGATCCCTTGTTATATTGGATTGGCAGGCCGTCTTTATCGCAAAATTGGGCCCGCAAGAGAAAGTCGTGATGTCCAGCATACTTTCTCAAAACTCGATTGTTGCATTCTCCATCGGGACCATATAGGTAGACACTGGTGGGGGGACACTGTGGCCTTATGGATGATGGCAACTTGATCAGAGGACATCCACTCATCAGAGCAATGCCCTCCGCGTATCAACTCGGATTCAATTTGTCTGTGCGACGCCATTAGATGATAGAGCCTAAAGTGTTTTGCTTCTGTATCCGGTCCCGCGTATGGGATCTGTCAAGAGAGTCTCCGAATCGCATTGGCGCAGACAGGAGTTAAAAATTCTATATAAAATCCGTTACTGTCGCAGGAAAAGCTACAGTTTCAGAACAAGGAGCGATACATTCAAGAGTCCAATAAAGCTAAGGAAGCAGGTTGTCATGGTTAGCACGTGACCTACTCGCCTGTGTTCCTTAATTGGGACTAATAGCCCGTAGCCTGAGAACTTGACTTAATCGACAGCTCCCGAGTTTCTACTTTTTCTCTTTAGTTTAGTACTTTCGTATTGAAGCACCTACAAACCGCCTTTCCAAGCTTATAGTACCGTGTTCGTGACAAAACTTATAACTATATCTAAATAGAATCCCAGGGTAAGTCACGTGGTACTCATAATTAATAATTTAAATCAATTCAATTCAAATTCAAATATGACTAAGCTGAATATTTGATTAATGAATTAAATAATTGAAAAATTTTGTTATTATACTGCATGTGATTATATAAAATAATTACTTTTTATTAACTTGCATCTATAGACTGGGCGCAGACTGTTATATATCGCCAAGGCCAAACTCTAAACAATCTATATTCAAAGACCGGAATCAATCTGGTCTACCACATGAGTACCCGACCATGCCGCCCAATCACGACATGTCTGAGCAATCACCGATGGGATTTGTTTATCCGGAATCAGATCTGGTCGTTCCTACATGGTTATGGGTTAGTCATATGTTATGCAAAACAAAATGACATCTGAAAGGAAAACAGCAAGGAGAGCGAGAAACCCACAATGATATTAATCAACATGCCGGCAGCGCTGTGTGCCGAAAGATGACAATGGAAAGGCCAAACGCCTGGGTTATCAGTCTCAAACTCGATCACCGTATAGTACGGCCCAGCATCAGTGCCAATTCCTGTCAAGTGAGTGTCTCGTCGCTGTGGGTTGTCCTGATTTGTAATCTTGCCGTCCCACACCCCAGTCCCCTCCGCAAGGATCCAGAAGTTATGCCCATGTAAGTGCATGGCATGAGGTATAGGTGTGTAGTTATTAACAATGAAACGAATGGAGGTGTTTTTACCAAAGTTGTAGGTATTCCACTCTGGATTCTGGGGATAAGATGTGTTTCCAAGATTAGCGAGCAAGAGTAATGGGTTGCTAGAAAAGCGTTCAGTCATATTTTGCATGGACCAAGGGAAGAGTAGGGAAATTACTTCCAATTCGCTCTGAAGCTTTCTCCATTCATGAAGAAGAGCATAGAGCCAGTTTCATTGAAACCGAGCGTCATATCTATATTCTGTGTAACGGCTGGAGTAGAAGGCGGCTTTGCTGATACTAATGGGACGGCAGAAGACAGAGCATCCTATAGCACATAAGATACGTTAGTGAGATCCCATTTAAATAATTCATGCATTAGAAATAGAAATCAAAGAACTGTATGCTTACATTACCACAATTACCAGAGGACCAACCTGTTGCGTTCGTAGTTGGTCGTGCATTTTGATTCGCTTGGGGGTAGTAGATTGCAGCCAGAGCATGTGGCTGTGTAGGTCCAGGAAAGCATCCGGTATCCATATCAGCACGCATCCAAACAGAATCAGTACTCTTTCCCGTAGCTTTTACTAGAATATCTGTTCTTTGGCCTACACCTAGCGTAATAACATTGGTAGTATATGGCTTGACTGGAACAAAGTCATTTGCAATCACTGTCATTTGATAGCCATCTATGGTGAACTTCTGGGTCACGGCGGAACCAGCATTAATCAAGCGCAATCGATGAGTTTTTCCTGTTGTGAATTTGAACTTTGCTAGGCCGGCGTTAGATGTGCATCGTGCCGGGTATGATCCATTGGTTATAAGACTGCAGTCGTAGTCCATTTTACCGTTTATCAGGTTGTTTTCTGGGAATGTGATTACCGCTGGAATCGAAAACCCTTTTTTGATAAAGTCACTGCTATTGGTATGGAACCAATCATTCTGCATAATTCTCAGCATCTTATTGTATTTTACACATCGTAGAGGAGGAAAATCAACTTTTTCAATTACCTCAATAGGGGTTACTTACTAAGATAACAGGGCCAAGGTCAACGTCATATGGAACTTGAGTGGGGCCATAGATCGTGATCGGGCCAAATGGGCCATCCATATACTGGGATCCTAAGTGGGTATGATACCAGCTTGTGCCGTACATTTCTGCTTTGAAGGTGTACGTGAAATCCTTGCCCGGTGCAATGGGGCACTGCTGAACAGACGGCACACCATCGTACCAAGGTGTATCAGATTGAAGAAAACCATGCCAGTGCATCGATGTCCCTTCTTCTGGCGCATCTAGACGATTGCGTACAGTCACGGATATTGTGTCCCCCCAGTTGGCCTCGATCAACGGGCCTGGGAATTGTCCGTTGATTAGTACCATACTTTTGTTCACACCATCCGGCGCCAAATAGCCACGTTTGATAGTCCAGTCATAGCGTCTGGTTACGCCAGTGAAAGGGCAGTCAGTTTTTGGATTGCTACTGGTGGTGCGTGTTCCCCACGGGAATCCTTGTGGAAGAGGCTTTTTTTCTCCAAGTTAGACAGACAAGTAGAAAATTTTACACAACTGGTGAACTAAAAAAGCAACGCACATTATTCACCAAGAATTCCCCATATTGAGAGGAGTCCAGCGTGCCAAGAAGAGATAGACCTGGTGAAGAATTAGGGTTGCTTGAAGAACGATATTGTATAGGTTAGAGCGTACCGTTCGTTTCACTCTGATTCAGGTTCGCCGAAAGGACTGCTGCACCCTGTAAGATGGTATTAATCCATGACATGATTGGGCCACACTGAGGGTAGAAGCTCTGCGGACCAGTTCTCTTTTCTCGATGTGAGATAAGGTAAGGATAGGCTGCTTCGAGAAGTAAGATGCACCCACAGCGTGTTTTCTTGAATGGATCTTGCCATCACTTATAAGGCCAGCCTCTCTCCAACATTGCCGGGCTAAGGAAATCACAAAATGTATGTCAGCATTGATCTTTTTAGGTAGCTAGTAAGGCAATGAGCCCCGTGCAGATCTCGGCAACAGATTAAACGGATATGCCCCTGATCTATTACAAGTTGGGACGATCCTGCAAAGATTACAGCAGAACTAACGAATTTTTGTCGAGAGGCAGCGCCACAGAATTGTACTGGGGTGGTTGTGCATACCTGTTCCCTGTCAACTCGTGTAAAATATGCGAGCGTTACATGAGGTCAGGTTACCATCTGCGGCACAGCCACGATCTAAAGACTCTAGGTGTGTGTCAGACGGGAATACTTCTAATTGGAATATTGCTCCGCTTTCTAATCGTTGGGGAGGAAAAAAGCTGGATGGAAATTCAATTCCAGGGTTCTGGACGTGTCCGTCAGGTAGCAGTACAACCTATTGAAGTCCCTAGTATACATTGATCCGATTCACCGAAATTAGATGCTTGTTTCCTACAAAATTTTTTCTTCCGGCTCATAGGCGTTTTCTGAAGTATTGAATATCAGGTCTTGTGCTCACTGATGTGAACTCGCTTATACATTCTTTTGCTCCTGACTTTATGCTAGGCCCTAGCTCCATTTCCTGGGGTCTACTTTTACTGGCGTTCATACATGACAGTCTTACGGGCCGAAAAAGTTGACTACTATATGACTAAGCTTGTAATTTTCGTACATGACAAGTATTGAACAAATATCATTTTTCTAAAATACACCACCAATCTGTGCCAATTTGCAATTATGTGCTTCGGCTTCCAAGCTTCAACAAGTGGGCATCGTCCTCACTTCTGATAGATACTTCCTGCTGTACTTGAATATCTCTGGAGGTGCCATATATCTCATGGTCCATCGATGCGTAATGACCACCAGTCACGTCTGTGGTATGGGACGAAAGATGCTTAAATGGACCATTCGCATGTCGATTTGAACTGTTTGATCGCAAAGCATATGATCTTGTACCACCATATTTAGCAGTATTATCGCCCATAGTCTTCCCTTTGTATAATTGATCCCAAAGTGGTTTCAAGGTTGGAACACAGCCACAGATAATAACTAAAGAAAGCTCCAAGCTATGATATATCAGCACTGAAAGAGGGGGCTTGGTGTAGCGAAGACTTACGAGGTCCAAACCCAGATATCAAATGTTGACCACGTAAAATCCGCGGCTGTTTTTGGGCTGTTCAATGCGGCTGTCTTTACAGAAGCACAGACTCCAGCACTAAAAGTGTTACTTACACGCCGCAAAGCATAAAACTGAATGATTACTCACATTATACCAAGCCCTAACAGAATGCAAGTGGCCAAACGCTTCTTAAGGTTCAATCTCAAGTTCCAGACGATAGATATTGGAAGCAAGGCAAGGAAGAAGTCTAGCGCGGCTCCATATGCTATGCGATGCAATGTTAATTCTCGTACAAAGTTCATGGGTACAAAGCACTTACAAGATTGAAAAAGATCGAAGTGCTTCACTATGTTCGGGTCCCAGCATTTGGCGCCAGGAGCCTGAGTCCAGAGTGCTTCTGCTGGTTGACACTGACAAAACACAATAATGCTGGCTACAATACTGGCAGACATGTAAAGTACAGTGTTGAAATTCAAAAACCACTTCCGATAAAAACTGTTCGGGCCCATAATTCTTGATATAAGAAAAGCAACTGAGCACTTCCCGAATGCGCTTGCCATGATACCCAGCGGTTGAGATATCCAGGTCAACTTGATAAGGTAGATCATGTGATCGGGCTCAGAGAGAACATAATATATGTGTCTCGTTCCGCCACCGAGAATATTGACAGTTTCAATAGCAAAAGTTGCAATGTAAATCACCTAGTTATTAAGCATTATTAATCCTTGCCTTCTTAGATATCTTGATGGAATACTTACCAAGGCAATGAGCATCAGATAGTCATCTGCCCCCATCCCATTTATTCTAAGTCTAACGTATCCTCTTAGTACCATTAGAACGACCGCGATTGGCACTGGTGTCCAGATACAGGCCAGGAGCTGGGCCCCTCGATCCACATTCCCATCCGACGGAGGTGGTAGAGGATTCATTATGGGCACCCAGAGGAATCGTTGCGAGAGCGGATGTGAAGATTAAAGAAGGTTGAATTTAACAGCAATAACGATCTGGAGGCTGGCGAGCTAGATGGGCGGTTATGGCATATAATTGATTTTAAGAGGGGTTATGGTGTGGTCAGTGGGCGGATAAGATCGTGGAGACGATAAGCCATTCAAAGATAATTTTAGGATATTCTGACATACACAGGCCAAGGTTGAGCACCAAATCGTGATTAGTAGCAGTACAGGGATTCAGCTCCTCTTTTGTAAACGGCTTATCTACTAACCGATATCAACCATTCTTGAATTGTAAAGATACTTAGTTAAAAAGCCACCGAAGACATTATTCTACTAGATCGCTATGTTGGTCAGGTACTTTCTTTACCTTTTCCTCAGGACCTTGTGGTGGTTGGGCCAGTCAGGACATGAATCTTGGGTACGTCGTATCCACCGGCTCCAAGAGATCTGTAAACTATTTAATTTATGTGTACATGAGGCGAGGACAATTGTAGTCCTGTAATGGAAACCGAGAGAGAGGAGAAATCGATGCCAATAATGAGGCACAGCTCGTTGGATACTACGCATGGCCAAAGTAACACGATCAGGGTTATGCGCACTAACACTAAATATGCCTGGCAGCGAACAGGTGAAGTAGCATTCCTCGGCAAGGGTTATTTCCTCTCCAACCACATTTGTGGTTTAATTTTAGAGATCGGTCGGTTATCACGATAGCGATGCGCCATCGACTATGGTGCAATTGACCCATGCGCGGGGGGAATTGCCGTCCAACGGTGTCTGCCATAAGCTTCGGACGAAAGATCGGATTGGTAGTAGGGCATGACAATGCGATTGGTAAGCTTGAAATATGCCAGGTGTTCGTTGGTGACGATACGAATTTCCCGAAGCTAGCCCTGGCGACAGGGGCACTTTTTTACTAGCAACGGCTCTTACGAAATATGCAATCAGGGTTTAACCGCCACCAACATACAGTAGTAGCTGACCACCAACACCAACAACCAACCAAACTCTGACACCTAACTACAACCATGAACTACAACCCTGACGACCAACCAGGGCACGGGTGAGCTAAAGGGATATTATAATCGGTGTGCGACGTCGCACTCGTGGAAGTTATTAGCCGCACACAGCGCGCCACAGTACTGCAGCGCCCCGATATGCAGCCGAACCTGCGTTGAACCCCTGGGTTGGTGAGCTAGTGCATAACATATTGCTTCCGTTTGTACTGAATTAAATATGCTCTCGTCATGTGACTCTGCACGATTCGCGATAATCACATTGAAATGTTGGTTGGTATAAGCCTTTTGTGTCCAATTCTGATCTGTGAACTTTTATCATCTTTCTGCACTTCCGGAGTGTATAAGAAAGAACCTCACTTTACCTCCTAACTCTATATTGTTACTCCAGACTTACAGCCAAAATGTCTGTTTCCGAGCTTATCAACTCCATCGATGCCACTATCGCCAACCTTGGTCCGGGTGGGCCTGCCTCTGATGCAGACCGTCAACAGCTTCTAGCTGCCTCCAAAAGGCTACAAGCGGCTTCCGAGTCCCCTCTTGATACTGTTCTTTCGATTGTTCTTGGTGTAAGTTGCTATATTCCTCTTTGCATATTAAGGTAGACCGCATTAACAAATTCAATGTTGTAGATTCATCGAGAGTCAGCAGTCCGTACCGCGGTCGAGATGGGGCTTTTTAATACTCTTATTGCCGTTCCGGAGGAGGGTATAACAGCTCAGGAGCTTTCGCAGAAAACGAACTCCGACGAGATCTTCATCAGTAAGGACAAGTGTAGAAATACTAGCATGGTTCTCAACTGACCATAAATAGCTCGTATCATGAGATTCCTTACCGCAATGGGCTTCTCCAAGGAGCTTGGTATTCGTCATTACGCGCCAACCCCAAAAACAGGGTTCTTTGTCACAGGCTCTCCCCTCACCGACGTTATCACCCATATGTCAGTGCACGCTTTCATTAAACATCACTACGCAAATAGAAAAATACTGACTTCAAGAATAGAGCGGTCCATTCTCAGATTCTTACCAAGCTCCCAGAATACTTCAAAGAGCGCGGCGACTTCAAAAATCCCAGCGATGTCAAGTCAGGGCCGTTTCAATTCGCTTCAGGTTACAAAGGGACATACTTTGAATGGCTCGAGGAAACTCCAGATCAGCAAAGCGCTTTCAATCGTATGATGGCTCTTACCCGCCTGGAGCGTGGCGAGCAGTGGTTTGAATTCTTTCCAGCAGAAGAGCGCTTCGGCTCCGGTGATCCCAACGTGCCACTTCTTGTTGACATCGGTGGTGGACTTGGACACGATTTAGCCGCTTTCCATACCAAATTCCCCAATCTTCCTGGCAAGCTTATTCTTCAGGATCTACCGCCCGTTATCAACGAGATTAAAGACCTTGATTCCTCTATTGATCGTACGGTACACAATTTCTTCGAGCCACAGCCAGTTAAAGGCGCGAAAGCATATTATCTACGCACCGTGCTGCACGACTGGGCCGACACGCAGGCTATTGAAATCCTTAAGAATATTCGTGAAGCTATGACATCAGACTCGGTGCTCCTTTTGAATGAGAACTTTCTACCTGAGAAAGACGTTCCTTTGTACAACGCTGAAGTAGACTTCTCCATGCTAGCCCTCTTTTCCTCCTTAGAGCGCACAGAGAAGCAATGGACAAGTTTGCTAGAAGCTGCAGGGTTGAAAGTCGTGAAAGTGTGGACACCAAAGACACAGTTGACAGCCTCTGCAAAGCTATTTGAGGCTGTTAGAGTTGATTGATTTGTTAGTCTTTGAGGTGTTAGCTAGAGATCGTCTGGATTGTCGTCGAGTCGTGTTTAGAACGCGCAATCAATCAATAAAACTTTGCGCATTCATTATTCTAGCATCGCATGACTATCTACTTTGTGTAACATTTTTCGTTCTAAAGAAATAAACGGTTGTCACATTCCTAAGAGGCAAGCAGTAATTGCGCTATATATTGCTGCGTTGATTGATTTTTTGAAGCAACGGCTAACACATGTACTAACAAAAGATCGGGCCAGTTTAAACGGTTGATTTCATCACTGCAACAATCAGACTTTCTGCTGCTTCCTCTGTATACGAGAAAATATTTTCCACTATCAGGCCAGCAGAGTCGAGAAGTGACACCCATTGTGCATGCGACCGCTCCATTGCTCCTAAACTTGCCATCATTGTGATATCTAGCTGCGCCGCTTGCCAATGAGCTGACCCATTCGCCAAGACAATCTCGTCGATGAGAATGATGGATGATGGACTCAACGCTTTTATGGTCTTTTGCAGTAGCTCTATGCATTTATTATCCGGATAATTGTGAAGGACATTTCGAAGGTAGTATATTGACGCATCTATATGTCAAAGTCAGTTCCTCGGTCGATGTGGTAAGCAATTGGTAACGAGTCAGTCAGTCACCTTTGATAGGCTGATCCTCCCAGAAATTATGCACCATGGCCTCTACCCCTGGAGTTGGTAATGCATGCGCAATTGGAGACGCAAGGTCCTGCAATACCACCTTGCGGCGTATCTGCGGGAAGGCGGCTAAAAGTGCTGCGCATTGGTGGCCAACCCCGCCCCCAATATCGACAA
Organism: Chalara sp. BL73; assembly: GCA_918026815.1. NCBI lineage: Eukaryota > Fungi > Ascomycota > Leotiomycetes > Helotiales > Chalara > Chalara sp. BL73. Next base: position 233,983 of record CAKJVC010000095.1, read on the forward strand.
ACAGTGGAGTTGCCGAGTTGGGATCTTTAGTGATGTACTCTTTGGGCACAACGTCTAACCAAGTCTTCTCTCCAGTACGTTGGGCCACCATCCAATGATTAAAGTCCTGAAAGAGACGGGGCTGGCCGAGGGCCCACTGGTACGCGGGCAGGTTCGTATGATGGGCCAGCTGGAAAGGAGTATGCTTATCATCCGAGGGGTTCTTATACGACATTTCGGCGAGAAACCCTGCTAGGGCTGCCCATGCTGGAAGATGTACCTCATAACTGTTGATGTGTCAGCTCGGGAGTCATGGGCGACGATAATATGAGCATACGTACTGATGCTTGATACCAGCTTGGAAGCCTGGTATGCTCAAGGTCCGAGTAATGTTTGAAGAGGAAAATGCGTCATCACCATTTCGGTTAACCATGCCCACACTGGCGAGATATTGCAAAATTCGCTCTAAATCTCAAATATAAGCAAGGGTCCACGAAGCCATAGAGTGGACTGGCAGAGAGAGGAAAATGGAATCCTGAAATACTTAGAAGAACAGGATCTGCCTTAGTTTCAGCAGCAAGTTCCAAGGTGGTAATAGGAGATTCCCTGCTGCTCAAAATCTCGAAAATTCGTAAATCGATGGCTATTTTACTGCAAGCTAATTGAATGGGCTGCGTTATTCCATCGTTAATGAGATTTCAAGCACTGAATAGGGATTCTCGTCGTCAATTACCAGGTAAGATATTCGCTTCACGGTGTCTATTGGCCTTTCCAGCGCATAGGACAGGGCTTGTAGAGTACTATACAGCTCTTTGCGCAGACTTTCATTTTGGGGAATATTCTTTTTGAGAACTTGAAGCCTGGCAATCAGTTCTTCCATTTCACGAGTCGAAGATGTTTCCATCGTTAGATTGGGCCGGTTGCAGCACTCGGGAAGAATATCGAAGAATGAGAATCTTTTGGATAGGCAGCTTTTGAGGCGCAAGTTATGCAACAGAAAACACCAATTTGGCAAATAACGGTGCAAGGTTATTCTAAGTAATGGAGCAACATATCCGCTTACTCCGCTACGGAAGTGCCTCTTTACGGAGTAAGATAAGGCTACCCTCGCATCTCTTGGCGCATTAGTGCGGCGTATTGATAGGGTGACCGACCTTATATATGATTGGTTACTGTGCCGCAGTCTATTCCCCACCACACAAATCCTTGTATGCTCCACTACTGTACAACGCTGTATTACTTTCGTAGTTGCATCCCAGATTTACGTTCAATATTTATGCATGCAGAATATTTCCATTACCATGGGAGGGAGCTTTTGTCGGTCGGCATGTTAAAGATCCTTACACACGTGCTCGACACTGAGCTATACTATCTTCCTATCATTTGATTAAACGGGCATTCCGAGACTTTGACCTACTCAGCTACACGACTTCCCGCAACGGATCACTAAAGTCTTAGCTCCACAATTGTAAAATTTCACGTACGGCTGGATGGTTATGTGACGCGCCTATAGTTAGTAATTGGTTGGAGTTTTTGTGAATTGCTAACTCTCTAGCCAACACTGGAGTCACATGCAATACAACGGTTAACATAGCCCAAGCAGTTGAGGGATGTACTGTGTATCTGGTGTACCCGTCCCCACAAAAATTTGCAAGAGGTCCCTGATAGATCGTATTGGATATGAATCGGCTTAAGACAGGGCATCATGCCCTTGTTGCTCTAAACCCAAGTGACTATCAATAGTAATCACTAGTTCAAGTGGGGTTTTACAATGCAAGGGGCTCTTTAACTCCGATCTGGTGTGAATACCCCATCTACGTCCTGACTAAGAATGCTTCGGCCAATGAATCTTGTTTGTCTGCGCCATGCCTAATCACGTCGCGACTGAACTGTAACCGGTCTCTTATGGAATAACTATCAGAGCTCCTGTGAACGGTATTCATAATTTCGAGAGCAGCTACAATTATGGAAAGTCTCACAGATAGAAATAAGGGCGCTACACGCGCTACGCCGTGTCATATAGTCATTGCTGGCGGTGGCCTCGCTGGTCTGTCTGCAGCAATAGCCCTGAGGCTTGTCGGCCACAATGTCACTGTTCTTGAGAGGATGCCTGTTGTGCATGAGGTGAGATAACCGCCTTGCGCGGCAAGCTGGGCAAGAGTTGTGTGTTAAACATACTGATCAGTACGTCGTAGATCGGAGCTGGCATCCAAGTGCCACCAAATGCATCTAGGGTTTTAGCAAATTGGGGTCTTCTTGAAGCCATTGAGTCTCATGCTTTTAAGCCTCATGCTGCGATTATGCGCTCGTATGGGGACGGTAAAGTGTTGTCGTCTACGAATCTCTACGATGCCGTAGAAATCTCTCACTTAACAGCTTACATGGTTATACATCGTGCAGACCTTCACAAAATATTGTATGAAAAGGCACTAGATCTAGGAGTCGCCATTCATTTATCTTCAGAGGTTTCCAAGATTGACTTTGCTGTTCCTTCGCTGGAACTGACTAACGGAGAAACTTACACGGCTGATGTGATTCTGGGAGCTGACGGAGAAAGATCAGCCTGCCAGCGTTTACTCCGTGGATTCGATGATCCTCCAAAGGACAGTGGAGATGAAGTTATCCGCTTTACAGTCAAATGTAGTGATGTACTCCGAGAAAGTCATCTTATCGACCTTGTACACCCCCCGAATGTTAACTTCTGGATTGGACCCGAAGCACATGCAATTACATATTCACTGAAAAAGGATGGCCTTTTAAATGTTGTTTTGACACGCGCCCATGCGATCGATGATCAGGTGAAATATGGGCCGCAGCCAGCAGACATTGAAGAAGTCAGAAAGGCGTTTGCAGGCTGGGACCCAAGGTTCGAGAGGCTGCTTGGCATGGCTCAACAATGTGCTAAATGGACACTACTGTTGAGTAGCAAAAGCCCCAAGTGGACGAGCAAAGAAGGAACGTTTGCTTTGCTAGGGGATGCCGCTCATGCTATGCTTCCCTTTCTGTAAGTGCATCGCGAATGAAATAAAAACACGCTATTGTTCGAAGCTAATTCGTTATAGTGGTCAAGGAGCCGCTCAGGCTTTCGAGGATGCTGCTGTGCTTGGAGTGCTTTTCTCAAACATCACAAACAAGACGCAAATACCCGAAATCTTGTTGAAATATGAGAAGATTCGTGTGCCACGTACCGAATATCTCAGTCATCGGAGTCTTTCCATGAAGGAAATCTTTGCTATGAAGGACGGTGATGCGCAGAGAAACAGAGATATCCAACTGTTACAAAATGAACCCATAGAGGGATTTCCAAACCCCTTTTCTGACCCGGTCCTTTCTAAGGTCATGTGGGAATATGATGCAGGCAAGGCGGTGGACGAATTGGAGAGAGAAGACGCTTAAGGCTAGAAATTACTTGATATATAGCACACAATTAGAGGCTGATTTAGCAACCGAATTCTGATTTAGGTGTAATAGTTATGTTACGTAGTCATTTTTACTATTCTTCCGTTATCTGTCGGTGAAATCTTCACATGAATTCAGTTGACATCGTCTTATCGCCTGTGGCAGATTTATGCTTTACAATAAGACATAAACTAACGAAGGGACTTGTCATATCAAGAGAGCCTTAAGACCTTGTCAAATATTCTCCAAACAAACCCGCGAAAGTAGTTGATCCAAATATTAGACACCCAGTCTGAAACCACCATAGGCAAGCGTCAGGGTCTCCCAGGTTCACCTGTTTGATCATTGCCGCATGTAGGATGGCGTTTCCAGCGATTGCGAACAAGAAATAAGCACCGCCCGCGCTCAAAATTTGGCTTAACTTAAAGAAAAGAGCAATTTGCAGCGTGGCCAAGCTCCAAAGCAAAATTTCAGTATGGTTCCGATACCTCACTGCCATACCTTTGATCCCAGCCTTAACATCATCTTCCAGATCTTGGAAAGCATATATGACATCGTGAGTCACAGTCCAGAGTGTATAGACCAGATACAATACCACCAACCCACCACCAGTGGAGCATCTCGTTTCTGGGGACAGTATGAGAGATATGGGATCTCCGCCCATGGCAAGACAGCCAATCAAGACCCCCCAGGATAGCGTAACTCCGAGTACCACCTGAGCGAAATCCGTAATCCGCTTTGCAAAGGGGTAGAACGCTACCATGAAAATAAGTGGTATAGCGTATGCTACGCAGGCTCGCGAAATTTGGGATAACGTATAAAGCCAAGTAATTGTCAGAGCAAAGGTAAACATATAGGCGTTCCTGGGACTAATGGCGCCCCGAGCCATTGGACGAAAACGGCAGCGGGCCACTTTGCGATCAAGATCGGAATCAATTATATCATTCCAGCAGCAGCCAAGGCTCCGAAGAAGGAATCCTGCGAGAAACAGAAGTGCATTGACCCTGAAGATGTGCAGTAGAGGCGGGAGAGACGGCGTAACCAACGAGGCATACATCGTGCCGAAGAGGTACGGAAAATAGATGTTCATGATGCCGACAGGCTTAGAAATGCGCATCAGTTCGCCATAAGGGATGAATGGGGATGGCAGGATTGGATACGGCCATGCTTGAGGTTGTATATAGGTGGATAAACTATCTGCATTTGCAGCGCATCGTTTGTTGTCCTCAGCATTATGCACTTTGGAATCGTGATTAAAGTCCACTAGATTTTCTACCAGGGCCCGAAAACCTTCCTGGACTGGTAATGAGTAATCTTCCATTGTGAACCTCCTTAAAACGAAAAAAGTGTATGGGTAATTGTGCAGAAGAATGAATGTGGCACCAAATGCTTGAGGGGAAGATGTCAGTAGTTTTAGAGGCTTTGGTTTCTATTAGAGAGTCTGGCCGCTAGAACCCCCAACATGCAGCCCAAATTTTATGGGGATAACCAAACGATGAACATCCTTATCGTTGTAGACCCTAATTTCCAATTCTGGGATGCTTCTACCAAACTTTCGTCCCCGCATGTGTATGACTTTAGCCGTTGGTGTTGTGGTCATCCAGGGCCGGGTGCTCAGCCCAAAGACCCTGCAATTACGTGGGCTCCATGATAAGCCCTATTGTCTGCAGGGCAGGGGTATCAATGTTACGCTGTAATGAGTAAGTGACAGGTCACGTTGGAAGCCTATAAGAGGGGCTTGAGGCTTTTACTAGGGGACTCAGCCCCTGTATGATCACTAATATTACAACGTTTTCAGGCTCCACAGTCAGCACACATTGTTACTACACGATAACAGACACCACTATGTAACCTAGCCGGAGCAGCTGACCTACGTGCCAATTGGGAGACTCTTTTGGTAGCAACCTCGTAAGTCTAATTAAATCATTCGCTACAGTTACAAGCTTCAGATTCCCAAATACCCAAATAGAGTAAGGGGGTGTGGTTCCCGACTCCCCGGTAATAAATTTTGGGGATACACACACCACAACAAACGGGCAACCTGATCGGTCATCACACCGCCCGCCTAGATATGTGGTATCATACACTATCTCGCGCAAGGCTCCACTAGCAACATGTAAAGTAAGCCGTATGCGTCGCTTTAGATATCAGAATTTCTATACCACAGATTGTTATTCAAGCGAAAGTCAGAGATGTTTCCAGCTACCGAGGTGGCTAGTTCAGCCATTTGTGGTGTTCTGTTGCACCTGGGCTACTTCATCCATGGCGAACATCACATGCAGAGTCCTACGATATTTCGAATGGTGCTTTTAGCTCCTGTGGCTGTATTTGTTGTTCACCTCAAGCTCTCTAAATTTGATCTTGGCCGTGCCATAATCGCGAGCGCTTGGGATGTAACTGCTTGTGCTGGCTCACTGCTGGCTAGTATGGTCATTTATCGAGTTTTTTTCCACCGTACGAGGAATTTCCCAGGACCAAAGCTTGCAGGAGTATCGAAATTATATCATATGTTTAACGTGGCGCCAAAGTCGGACCAATTCAGATGGCTTGAGTTGATGCATCAACGCTATGGTGACTTCGTGAGGACCGGTATTCTTTTTTAATATCTGATTATTTCACGCTGCTAACAGCTTTGAGGGCCAAATGAAATTTCAATCTTCACTCCAGACGCTGTAGCTATTGTCTATGGTCCGAAGAGCAGGTGTATACGGAGCGATTTCTACGATATGACGAAGCCATTAACCTCAGTTGTTGCTTGCAGATTACCCTCAGACCATTCGGTTCAACGAAAGTACTGGGATATGGGATTCAGCTCCAAAGGTATGAAAACGCCAATACATGATTAAAATCGGTGTTAATTTCGTATTTTTTATTTTTCAATAAACATTGCTAATGTGACCACTCAACAGCGTTAAAAGATTACGAGAAACGAGTCTACGGGTATGCTCGGACGTTAGCTCAAGATCTAGAAGTAAATGTCAATAAACCAATTGCTATCAATTCTCCGATTGAGCATTTCGTGTTCGATGTTATGGGAAATGTTATTTTTGGGCAAGATTGGAATTTAATCAAGACTAAAAAGGGCAAATATCACGATATTATTGCAAATCATACGCAAGCAATCGGCACCCTAGGCCCACTAACTCCTGTACCTTGGATGTTTAGGATTCTTTTTAGTATACACGCCCTTCTTGACGGCTGGCGCACTTTCCGCGCTTGGGCCATTGATGAATGTAATGCTATGGTCGAGGTAAGTCCTGAAGCCGTAGCCAAAGTGCCTGTACGCTGATCAATTGTTAAAGTCCAAATCTGATCAATTTTGTGTAAGATGTTACCTGTGAAACTCTCTCATGATTCGCGACTGAGTATTTTCAGGTGTTCTCTGAGCTGGTATCTCAAATTCGTAGTGGCAAAGGGAATCCAGACCAGACTTACATGTGGCTGCTTGGGAATTTTATTACTGCCATGGGTGGTGCTAGGTATGTTTTTTCATTACATTATAACTTAATCAAAAAATTTTTAACGCATTCCAGCACGCCCGTGTACTCTTCCATTATTTTTCTCGTGTACTACGTAGCCCGTGATCCCAGAATCCTCGCACAGCTTCAAGCAGAGCTAGCAACAGTCGATGATATTTCTAACTACGACACTTTACAATCACTCCAATATCTCAATGCTCTCATAAATGAGACATTACGCCTTCATCCAGCAGTTCCAACTGGGGGTCTCCGGGACACCCCTCCAGAAGGGATAACGATTGCTGGGCAGTATATCCCTGGAAATACAACTGTTGCAATCCCACAGTACAGTTTACACAGATGTATGTGAAGATTCCACAGTACCTCATGGATGACTTACTTGCTAAATCTTTCTCCCTGTAGTGGAATCATGCTTTGAAAAGCCAAACGAATTTATACCTGAGCGGTGGACTACCAAACCCCATTTAATAAAAGATATCCGAGCATGGATTCCATTCAATGCTGGTAAGTTTCCTATTCGCCCCTCTATCCTAATTGATTTCTTGAATCCTCGATCTCTTTATATAGTTTGGGACTATGTACCTGGCTTATTTTGAAATCTCAATGCTTATATGAACAGGTATCCATACCTGCGTAGGCAAATATCTTGGTTTGATGGAGCTACGCTACTTCGCCGCAGTTGTGTTCAGTAAATATGACATTGCCTTCGCGCCTGGAGAGGACAATCATGATGTTCAAGGGAAAATGACAGATACATTTACAGTGGAGCCCGGTCAACTGAAGGTGGTACTTACAGAGAGATCGATTATATAAAGGAAGAAATACGCAGTCTTCCCAATAGTGCAGTCGTATATAAAGATTTGATCTACCATAAATATAATATAACTTTTTTTCATCCTACACCAGTGTTAGTGTGATATTATATTAAGACACTAGTGATCGTGCGAAAGAATTAATCTTATACTATATAATTAATATTACTATGTAATGCCCAAGACCGGTTTGTAAGAGTCTTTGCAAGAGTTCTTACAAAGAAAGGAACCTTGGTAGTTAAAAGTGGCTTAAATCACATGACCAAATTGAATATAGAGATGCCAAGTGAAACTTTATATATATCAAATATACTTGTATAAACGTATGCAAAGGACTAAGCTTCACAAGGGTTTGTAAAAAGAAAAAACTCTTTTTATAACGTAGTTCACAATCGACCCGGCAACACAAGTGACCCGTATCACGGCTAGCACGTGACCGGCTCACGTGTGTTCCTTAATTGGGACTAGTGGACCAGAGCGGTTGGGGATGGTTTATACTTGTAGCAAGCCAGAGTCGGTTAAGGATGGTTTACAACAAGCCAGAGGCGGTTGAGGCGGTTTACAGCAAGCACAGGTCGGTTTAGGTCGGCACAGGCTGTAAGCGAACTACTAAAACAGCCGACAGCCAGCCGAAGGCTTATAGCCATTCGGAGGCTGGCAGCCACTATAGGGGAGCCGACCTCTATAGCTCGGTGGCTCAGTAGGTCAAGAATACAGCACTGTTAAGCATTGTTAGGGGATATAAGGAAAAGCTAGAGCTCTCTGCGGAAGGGCAAGCTTGAGTTTTTCCTGCTAGACGTACAAGCATACTTTTGATACCAATACATCACTGTTGCAACCACATTGCTAGTCACGTGTTTTACCTGTTATATTGCAATCCCTCCTGCTGCCCTCTATTTGTTACCGGTCCATGGCCTGGGAGCTTGACTTAGCCTATAGCTCCCGAGTTCTTACTTTTTTATCCCAGCCTAGTATCCCTGTATCAAAGCATCCACAAACTGTTTCCCAAGTTTATAAAACTGTGTTTGTAATATTATACTAAACTTTATTAATTTTTATTTTAGCGGAGAAATTAAAATTACTGTTTTTTGTGCGTACAAAACTTACGCGTTGTAGCCATAGTCTGGGAATGTTCCTGCGCCATGGTTGTATCCAGAATTAGACCGCCGCACGACATGCGCTCAAAGTGGTCATCAAGAAAGTCAATCAGGCGGACAGCAGGGTTCTCCGTCTCAGGCAAGGGAGACTGGCGGACGCTCGAGACCCAGCTCTTAAAGGAAATAATGGCGTGGGGTGGGATGTCGAGCGCAGCAGCCAGTACAGGAGACATGGATTTCCATTACCGGCCCACGGGGTTATCGATCTGGTACACGGGATAGGCATCAGGCGCTTCACCATACGACCCAATCTTCAAGAGGTCGGTGGTGACGCTGGCGCAATGGTCCGCGGGAATCCACTGCATCACGCCGTCCAGATCGGGCCATATGCGCAACGACTGGGCCGACTTGGCCAAGAAAGCAAAGTGCTCGACGGGGTTCCAGAAGCCGCTGGTGGATGAGCTTGAGATTTGGCTGGGGCGTACCGCCATGGGTCTGAAGAGCTGCGGGTACTTGTGGAGCGTCTCATCGAGCATGCATTCGCACACCCACTTGGCCTCGCTGTACCCGCTGGGAAGAGTGGCAGATAGCGGCACGCGGCACTCAAGGACGCGCGACCCGCTGACAAAGCCTACAATGCCAATAGACGAGACAAATTGGAAGTTAACACTGTTCGGGAAATTGACGTCGCGGCATGCCATATCGCGAGCTACGTCGAGTAGATTGCGCATAGCCTGCAGCTGGGGATCAAAGGCGCTGACTAGGCGCTTGCTGCTTATGGGCCAGGCATTATGGATAATATCGGTGCCGTACTGGATGAGCCACGAATAATCGAGCGGCGGGAGATCCAGCTGCGCCTTGGAAGTATCTGTCTCGAGGATGCGTTGCTTTGCGCGAGCACCCAGGGAAAGCTTGATGGCACGAGTGACAAAGGCCTCTTACTGTCTCTTTTCTACCGGTGTGTTGCTGCTGCGGCGGTTAAGGCGCACCACTTGCGCGACGTTAGGATCCTCGCCCAGCGTCTGCACGAGATGAGAGCCCAGACTTCCAGTGGCACCAGTCACCAGGACCACGGCACCGAGGTCTCTCTTGTGCGGCAGTGGCTTGTCATTTTGTTTCAGCTGACTCTCCTTTCTTCTGGCGTCAAGAACACGCATCTTGGGCGTATCTCAGCCATTGGAGTATATTATGTGAGCTGCTCTGCCTGGACTGTACGTGTCTCTACGTTTTCCGGGTTGAGTTCCGGGATGAGTTTCGGTAGGGCAGCTGGCTTCGGCAGACGCGGGCCCTGGATCCTCGATGCCAGCGCTATAGTGACTTTTTGAAACGCATTCTCAGGTAGGCTACCATCAGTCCAGTCGACGTGTCCAAACCCTGCCGTGTATAATTTGCACTGCCAGTGCTCTGCTGGCATAACGGCGTGGCTCCGACCGTCATCGAACAGCCACCAGCCTTCCAGTAGGCCAAAGACGAGGTCAACAAAGGGGACAATTTCCGTCATTTCCAGGATCATAAGGAGCCCGTCGATCCTTAGGGCCTGATGGGCATTAGTCAGGGAGACTCCAATTTGTGGGTGGCGTGGATGGCGTTGCTGGCCAGCACGAGGTACTGCCCCTTGAGCTCGTCAGTGGGCGGCTTTTCGATGTCGTGCACGGCAAAGCGCATAAACGGGTACTGCTTGCTGAATCTGCGGCGTGCGTTGGCAACCATAGATGGCGAAATGTCCGTAAACGTGTATTCCACGGGGATGCCCATTGCAGAAAGTGACGCCAACAGCGTCCAAATTGATCAAGTGGGCGTCGCGCTCCAGGAACTCATACACCCACTGTATCAGGCGGCCATGCTGGGGGAGAAAGGGAATACGCTCGATGGGTTGACCAGCAGTGGCTGTGCGGAGCGGCGAGCCAAGCTCATCAAATGCCTCGACTACGAGTGCTGCGCAGAGGCGGTTACTACCGGCTAGCATAACCTTTTCGGTCTGATGGACGCCATACTCGCGAATGAGCTTGTCTGTGGCCAACTTGATCTCACCAAAGGACTCAAGCACGTCAGAGGCTGACAGCGTCAAGCGACTCTTAACTAGGGCTGCAAGACCAGTGGTCTTGTGGAATGCCACAGCTTCCAAGGGCAATGGATCCTCCTCAGGAGTTAGGCTCTCCGTGCCTAAAGTAATTGAGCCGGACGACGTGCCTTCATCGCTGTCGGCAGAAGGTGAGTCATCTGATGAGTCTTCACTCCGTTCGTCTTTATCCTCATCTCCGCTGCCCACTGGCAACGGCCCACGGTTGGAACCAAACATAGCGTTAGAAACGCATGCGACAAACTTGCGCAGACTCGTAGCTTCCATCTGCTCGTTCTGGTCCAGCGTGCACTTGAAAGCCGTCTCTACCTCCTTACCAAACTCCATTCCCATCAGAGAGTCAATGCCAAAGTCGGTCATTTCTGCATCGAGCTCCAATTCGCTAGCTGCGATGCCCTAAACGGTAGTCAGGAGGTTGCGTACCTCCTCGGTATGTCCCACCATCTTGAGGTGTCTTGTCTTTCCTTGCACTGGGCTTGCCTTTGCCTGACCTTGGTTTTTTTCTTTGTCGTCTTGCTCACTCTCTCGGCGGGATTGACCTCAATGAGAGCCGGCTTTACAGATGCGTCAGCGTGAGAAGGTGGCTGCGACTTGGTCCGCAACACGCACTCGTCCGTTGTCATTCAGGCCAGCGTCTCATCGGCAATAGCCATCATAGCACCTGGATCAGCACCGCAGCTATCGTGAACCAGTCTAGCTCGCGATGCTACGAGTTTAATGGTGTACTCAAGACTAAGAGCACCAGCAATACACAGCGCCCGTGATCTCTCCAAAGCTGTGACCTACGACAGCTTTAATCTTAGCTTCAAAGCCGCAGTCTATCCAGCTTTTGGCACACGCGTATTGCATGACAAGCAATATAGTTTGGAGCTTGACTGTATCCTGCGCCGGCTCCCGCGTAAATATATCGAGGTAGGTGCTCTCTAGGCCTAGCGACTTGGCGACAGCGTCGACCTCATTGAGGCATCGAATCGAACAGCTTGCGGTCTAGCCCGACGAACCGCGACACTTGGCTGTTCCTGTTGTTGTTGTTGTTTTTGTCCGTGTGAGGCGTTGGGCATCCTGCTAGAAGGCTGCTTAGGATCCTTAGGCAAGTCCTTAGAAAAGACCTGCCTAGCTCCAAGACTCCGCATCGGAGTGGGTAGGATACAGCGCTCTAGGCCAAACGTCACAACAAAGGGGTCCTGGTGGCGTTCCATGACGGCCGAGAGGTGTCAAACCAGTGGCATTGCTGCACCAGGATGGAACGCAAAACCATCTCTGTCATGCTCCCTCGACCAGGTAACACGGGCTTCCCTTCGCCTTGGTTGTCGTAGGTTGGGGGCACGAGATTGGCCACATCAGCGTACTGTAAACCGGGCCAAGAATTGTAAAGGTCGACGAGTACATTAGTGTATTAGTGTAGGCTCTCCTGTCCGCGTTGGGACTATGGATCTGGCCTTCAATGCCAACTTCGGCTGCTGTGATGCCAGCAGCGCGGAATCTTTTCAAGACGAGAGGAGCAATAATATCTGACGCTGTCACCGTGGCACGAGCCTGATCATAGCGGACGGCAATGTAGGCATTTTTTGACAAGTCGTTGATGATGCGCGTCATATCTTCTTCCTGCTTCTTCCCACGTCAGGCAATCGCATATGATGCTGAGCTGCCCTTCTCAGAGCCCTTGTCCCACTCATCCCGGGCATCAATCACGGCCCCGATCAGCATCGCCAGTCGTACCGCAACAGCGCCGTACTCTTGGAACTCCTGCTGATTGCTGGCGCTAGCAACAGCGAGAGCGGCCAGTAATCCGGCGCAGAAGCCCAGTATCTCGACTTTAGGCCTTGCTTGATGTTTATGCAGTACGGCCAGGTCTGGCTGTAAGTCCGCTGTATACGTGTCGTCAGCTCTTGTAATCTCGAGGTGACGCCAGTATTGAGTGCAGTGAACGAGTTAGTATTGTAGTATTTAGTAATATCGAGTCTCGAGACATATGAGATCGACTTTTTGATACTACGCTAGTATTAGTATGAGATATCTCGTAGAGCGCTAGTATTAGTATGGAAATCGGATCTCATATCATATTGGCAATAATACTAAATACTGTGCCAAGGCTAGTTAGTCAGCTGAAATGCGGCTCTGCAGCTAAAACGTACCTAAATTATCGAGGATTTTCTGCTACCTGTCATCACCAGCCTCCTTTTTTTTCATCACAACACCATCACCAATATTTCTTTTTCTCTCCTTAAACGCCACTACGAGGGTTCCTGATACAATTAGAAACAAAAACCATGTTATAGAAGGGGTTATACAAGGTAGCCGGCTCGCGGAAAGGCTTCCTAGGCAATAAGGTTGTTGAGCTACCATGGCTCTTGAAGCGCCAACGACCTTACGGAAATGAAAATCGACAATATTACCAGGTCCTGAACCTTTCGGCGTCTGAGGAATTCGGAAATAAGTTGATTTTGAGTGTGAAATGGCTTATATTGGGAAATATCATGCCGTTGACGGGTCGAAGTGGAAATGAGGCTGTTACAGCGCATTTTGCTATAGGCATCAAGCTTGTAACTATTGCCTTTTTTGGTGCGAATAAACGATTTTAAGCAGTTGAAAACCCGGGCGACAATGATAGATCCTTGGAATAACGCGCGGCATGGCTGATTCGAGTTTCGAGAAGTAAGAAATTCTTGTAGCCTTGTAAATTGGCTTTGTTTTTGGTGATTTTAAGAAACGCGAGCTGATGCTGTAAAGTATAAAACCTCGACTTTTCCTTTCTTTCAATTCAGTATTACACTTCTTGTATTATCGAATATCCTTCAGTATGTCGTTTTCGGAATCATCACCTAATTGCCTTCTCGATTATACTCGAATTGAGCAAATCGAGAAGAATAAAGCGTTAGCCAAAGACCTTCAAGAGAACCAGGCTTCATGGAATGAAACGATGTCAATTGCTCTTAGTGAAGAACTTACAAAAGATATCACTCCTGACCCATTTGCAACTTCTTCTACTACTAATAGTAAGCTGGAGGCAGAAGAATCTGCGACGTCAATCGCAACTTTTGCTAGCTTTCAGTCAGCTTCTACAACCGACGATTGTGAACTTGATGATAAACGCAGTTCTAACGTATACAATCATCAACTTAATCCAAATCCTCAATTTGTACACCGCGACGACAAAGGTAGAAAAGTGTGGTTGTGTATACATTGCAAAAAAGCGTACAAAGTGACAGGAGGCACCAAAATCATTCGGTCGCACCTTTTGATCGCTCACGATATCCATAGCGATTCTATGCGCCAAACAAAGCTGAAAAAAGTCCGAGGAGCAATTGAAGATGCGATGGAAAAAGCTGCGAATTCAAGTAACGTTTTTGCAATTGTATTTCATCGTTTTGGTGTTGTAGTTGATTGAATTTACTAAATTGAACTGATAATAGCGGGGTAAATCGAAAGGTTTTGCCAAGACTTTACCCCGCACTAGTCCTATTTCGTCACGAAAACCACTTCAACACCACATACTAATTCCTTTACAATTGACTATGCTAATTTGTACTTTATTATAAAGGCTTATAAACGACGTCGAATTGCCTTAGAATCCGAAATTCCTTCAGACGAACTTCGAATCGATCCTCATGTTCTAGAAATACTAGTTGTTAAATGGGTAGCGGCTGCATCGATATTCTTGAATGTGGTGAAGAGCAACGAATTCCGATCGATTTTACAATACCTCAATCCTCATGCGACAGCTTATCTCTCTACTACGGGCTATACAATAAAAAAATGGGTTGATCGCATGTTAAAAAAGCAACAAAAAGCTCAATTAGAAAGAATTGCTCGTTGTCAGTCAAAGATTCATATTACAACTGACGCGTGGTCGTCACCTAACGGCATACCTACTTTGGTCATTATTTGCTACGGCATTTTCGACGGCAAATACGACCGCATTCTTCTTAGTTTGGATGAGATAATTGGTGCTTATACAGGCCGAAATCTTGCTTTACACGTTGTTAAACGTTTAGAGGATTGGAAAGTATTTAATAGCCCTTATGGGCTCGGTTTTGTAGTAACTGACAACGCTTCGTCGATGGATGTTATGATGCGCGAGATGAGCGAAAGTAAAGTTTTTTCAACGCTTCTTTTTTTCTGTAAAATAATAGGCTTTCCTACTGACTTTTGCAGTTATTCATGAGAAATACAGCAAAGATTGGGACCCTAAAATTCATCGAATTCGCTGCCAGGGTCATATTATTAACCTGGCTAGTCAGTCTTTCCTTCATACCGCCGCTGAGGATTCTATCGACGATATTCTCGCTCCAGCCAACAACGCTTGTTGGAATGCTCTTAAAGAGGAGGAATTGAAAGAATGGAGAAGATTTGGGCCTATTGGTAAAGCTCATAATAACGCTAATCTTATTGCGCGTTCTCCAGAACGTCTACAACAATTCAGAGCGATTTCTGGAGGGTGGGTGATTCGTCGTGATAACGTAACAAGGTAAGTTAAAACTGGTCAAGTACAATAGTTACTAATTGTTTCTATCTTCAATTAGGTGGCATTCTCTTTTGAGAACGATCAAATCGATTTTATCACCTTGTATTCGTGAAGCTTTACCTAAATTCTACAAAAAGCACCCCAGCGCGATTCCTCTTCCTGATCGAATTACCAGCGACGATTACGTTGAGCTAGAGCGTATTGTAGAGTTCCTTCAGCCTCTCGAAGACGCTACTTTATTTACGGAATCACACAAAGGTACTATAGAGAGATAGTTACCGAATTTGGAGTTCGTGATGGAGTGTTTTGAGAAAGGCAAGGAGCGCTATAAAGATCACGCTTTTCTTTCAGCGTCGATCAATTCAGGATGGGAAAAGCTTAATAAGTATTATATCCTTACAGATGAATCTCTAGCTTACGCTCTTGGTGTTGTATTGGATCCTACTCAGAAATGGGCTTATTTCGAAGAAGCTTGGGCCGATCATCCACAGTGGTTAATTTCAATCAAGGAAAGGGTCGAGGATTATTGGAATGAAGAGTACAAAGATAAAGGTAAGTAGTTGAAGATTCCGGCGTTTATTACTAACTAATCCGTAATTATAGTCTCTCGTACTACGACAGCTCTTTCTAATTCTCTCGACGTTCAAGAGATCTCTCAAAACGCGTACCTTGCTCATTTACAAAAGCGTCGACGTTCACGCTCTCTAGCGCCAAAGGATGAGCTACAGGAATACCTTTCTTTCCCTGCAACCCAAATAGCTCTTGGCGATTCTTTCGACCCTCGTATTTAGTGGTTATCACAGCAAAAGAGATGGCCAAATCTATCCCAAATGGCTATTGATATTTTGGGAATACCTTCTATGTCGACCGACGCTGAAAGAGCGTTCTCTAGCGCAAAATTGACTATTACGGATCGTCGTAATCGTCTTTCTATGGCCACTGTAGGTGCTTTGGAGAAGATCAAACAATGGATGGGCGTAGATCACCTTATCTACGAAGATCTTCTCAAGGATCAAGAGCTTGTAATAGAGCAAATTTAGGTGAGTACTCGTGGCGTTTTAAAACGTGATACTAATTAGGAATAGCGTCATTTAGAGTTGGTGTCATAGTATATCGCAGTATAGTATGATACAATATAAGATTGCAAATTTTGCTGTGATACGTATACAAATTTCAAATCTCATATTGCGTGGTGTATGGTATTGTATTTTAGAGGTCGATATATCACGAGAATACTAACTCGATCACTGATTGAGTGAGCTGTATCAACACTACTAATGGACCAACTATCATGCTGGGTAGGTTTTCGTCATCGTGTGGTAAGTAGGCCGCGACGTGTCGAAGCCGAGAGTCAAGTTCAGCCAGATAAAGAGGGCCGTCAACATCGGGAGCCACGTCGGGTGTAAGGTGCTGGAGTAGTGTGGCACAAATGAACTCATATTGATACGAAAACTAATCTCTACCCTTCTTAATACGTCCCGAGTCCTCTACTTATACCCTCCGAACCCCTGGCGACCCCCTACGTGTCCATACATGCCAAGTCTCAGTGCCTTTACTGAGCCTCCCTCATTGCCCTTTAGCACGTGACATCCTGGCGCCTAACATCGGGGATATTGGATGTCAATACATCCCAGTACTCTGGTAGCTTGGCCATATTGTAGAGAATCCAGTCTCTCCGCTGGTTTTGAGATAGCGGCTGTACTAGCTTATTCATTGACTGTCCAGAGAAAGTGCTAACATGGGGCCGAAGAGAAAAGCCTTCGACTCGCTGGAGCCCTTCTCCAGGCCGTTTGTAAATGTCATTGTGATAGAGATTGAAAATGTCAGTCGAAAGAGAAAGTGAGTTCCTAAGACACAGCAGTGGCACAAAGAGGCACGAAGCATCTTTGAATGGAATGGTAATGTTGGAGGTAGGGTGAACGGTTCTAGCCCATATTTCATGCGAATATGACAAAAAGGTGTTCTTGTTCCACTTCCACAATTTACTTCAGATATAGCCCAGTTCGGCTAGATCTTGCTGAGAAAGGATTAGTATTTATTCACCATATGTTATCACTATGACCTCTTCCGGTAGAACTTAAAAGTAAAGTACAATACTAGTCCACTGCCGTGCCAACGGCAGCCGTTGATACATACCATCAAACTGCCGCAAATCTTATTGGCTAGGACATTCTTGAGTGCACCCAGCGCTCACTGCCTGTTCTAGTAGATGCCTCCCCGGGTGAAGTGGAGTAGAAATACACAAATGGAACAATTTGTAGAACTAAGATATGGACCCTTATCCCCATAAATGGGCCCAGGTTTGCTCTTACGCGGCGGTAAGCCCTGAAACATTGATACATGACGGACTTTCGGACTTTCTGACTTTGAGTCTTGCTAGTCCAGAGGTCCGCGTGATTTCCTAGGTCAGCTCAGCTATTGCGTCAGCTCAGCCGCTATGTTTACTAACAACCTAATCAGCACAATGTTAACCCGAGAGTGTTCATTTTGATTACTTACTCGTATCAACTCTTGCAAATAGTAGAACGTCATTTCTGGTGTAAAGTGTAACATGTGGTGAACCTAATGGTGGCTCAAGTTGCAAGTAAAGGGTCGGTTGAGGCCAGATTTGGCTCAGCCAGCTCTGGATAGTTGATTCTATTATCCCTGCAATCAAATATTTATGCCCTATTCTACAACCTATTCTGTGATAATGTCACCTATAGACATTCCGCCCGACACAACCGGCCTTTTGCCCACTAGGCCCTCCACACTATCGATCGTTTCTAAAATCGAGAATGACTCTCCAGTGTGTGAGTATATCGACCCAGAAATGATATTATATTGGAAGGCCTTCGCAAGCCCATTACAACTATTAAACGACCTTCTGCTGAGTCAAACTCACATGCTCAACCGTAGCATCCACATGTTCAGTCATTAGATCTTTGACTCCCTTCAAGCAAGCAACCGCGACAATAGCCAGCACCACAAATGGAATGATCGATGCCCACGCAAGTCTATATGCGGCAGCATAGGCATGTTGACTAGCATTCATCGCCGCGCCAAGTATCTCAGTGTTAATTCCCGGTACTTCTGCAATTGCGGCAGGGCTTCCTGTCGCCATTGCTTTGAGCAACGCTCCGATTGAGGACGCGGGTAGCCCCGCCTTGACTGCTGCACCTCCCACACTGGACGCAAGGGTCGAAGTCAATTTGTTATTGATAATAACATTGACAACAGCCGAGCCAAAGGCGCCACCAATGGCACGGGCAGAAAATGCGAGGCCGGTAGCGTTAGCTAGGAAGGCATGAGGGGCAGTGAACTGAACGAGAGCAACAAGTAGGGTTAATGGACCAGCTTGTCCAAAGCCAGCTACAACCGTGTTAGTAGAATGGTGGAAATTTGTCAGTAAACTTACAGAGCACATTATAACCGATCTGAGCGCGATTCATGCTGGGAGTGATGGTGGCGTAGCAAATACAACTTAACACGCATTAGCTTCGAAGATTGGAATCAAGGAGGTTGGTAATTTACACGATCAGGAACAGGCCGAACGTAAATAGAAGCGGTACCTTCATGTCCTTATACTTTGTGGCATACCATCTGCACAGGTTAGTAAACGATATTTACTTGGGGCAGTGATTGAGCATACGTAATTGGTAAGCAGGCAAATATGTTGACCAAGTTGAAACTTAATTGGCGGATAGATATTTTCCACGCAGAAGTTTCGAACCCCAAATTAAGCACAATCTGGGTAGTCACACTGTTAACCGCGCTGAAGAATATCCACCTGGTGCAGAGAAATTAGCTGTAGTGCTTCAGGAAAGGAATGCTCACTTACCCCTCAACAGCGAAAGCAAAGACAGAGAGTGCGAAGTTGGGACTTCCTTTGAAGAAGACATGGGCAACGAGACCGTCAGATCTGCCCAGCCATTCATACAAACAGAACAACAAAGTCAAACCGGCTCCAACACCGAGAGGAGCTGCCACGTGCACGTCGTGCCATTTGTAAGTTCCGCCAGCCCAGTCTAATGCCAAAAGCAATAGAGTAGTACCACCAATAAACAAAAACGATCCGATGGGATCCAGAGCCCAGAGGATAGACTTGATTGGCTGTTTTGCACGACCGCTAGGAGCTGGGTGGTAGAAGACCAGCAGCCCAAGTGAGGTTGCCAGGTGGAACGCGGCTTGCATCCAGAAGATTCCTCTCCATCCGTTGATATCTTTGTTGGTGAGACCTCCTCCTCCCAAGACTCCGATCCTGAAGCGACATATTAGAACTATCTCAATTAGGACCTGGGAAGAACTCACAGTCCGCCCAGAGAACCGGCCACGAAAGCGAATCCATTTGCTAAAGGGCGGTACTTCATAGGAAGTACTTCAGCTGGAATCGACTGAACAATAGACACTGTGCTCAGAGTAAAGCCAATCAGTATGCCCCCGCCAATCAGAGTTGACATTGTCGCAGCCTTTGCTGATATTACCGCGCCAGCAAAAGCGACCAGAGGTGGGATAGATGCGAGGTATCGTCGATCCACGACGTCCGAGAGACGGCCTATAATTGGGGACAGCACGGACTGTATCAGAAGTGGTCCCTGAACATGTCAGTTGAAGATGCAAGGAATGTGGAGAAAGCGAGTGTGATAATTACTTGTATGATCCATCCGACGAGAGCCGGCTCACCGAGATCTCGGATGATAAATGCGATGACATTGCCTGCGGCGACGACGACGAAGACCTGAGCCATAACACTTGATCTCTGTTAGCTATATTCTCGCCACTAAGAGATGGCGCTGAAAATATGGAGACATACGCAAAACATGACATGAAAACCACAACCCATGACCTCCAGCTCAACGAAATGTGAATGTCATCATCAGCTTGATGCCCAACATGATGCTCGGGGTCTTGTGTGGAAGAGGGTGAGGAATCAACCCCCACGACTTCAGCATTCTTTTCAGGAGCCTGCATTTCCTCCGCCGTCTTCATGGCGACGACGATGAGAAAAAACCTCGGGCCGGTCCGAAATTGGTATTCTGTGAGCTCGGGAACAAATGGGGGTATTGATCAAGGACTCAATTCATGACCAAAAAACAAACCAACAAACACAAAAGCATATAGATACAACAATGCCGAACCAGCGACCTGTCCGGTGAGTTATATATATTTCATGACCCTCCCCCCTTCCCCCCGATCTGTCAGCATACCCTTCTCTAGTTTCACCCCCGGCAGCGAGATTGTGGTGGTTTGGTTGCGGGGTTAAGCAAATTCAATATCAAATTGGACTAACTGCGGGGACCAGGGTACAACGTGCCTACAGGGAGCAGAATTGATTGCACTCGGCAGTTCGTCTGCACGAATGAGGCTGCTTTACGAATCGATTTGAGTTTTGGCTGACCAGGGACGATGCGGGGCTTGGCTTCAAAGGGCCCCCTGTGGCGCATGATGGGGGATTATTGTCATACGAAACAACCTCTGAAAGCGGCAGAGCTTAGGATATGAATCAACCTGACCAGAAGTTTTGCGCTTTTGCGCTTGCTTATATCTCCCGGGAGCAAAACAAATTCGCATTTAGTCAGCGGGGTAGGTACGCGTGCTCGAAAGTTGATCTTCCCGATTTAACCCCGCAATTTGCCATGCGACGGGATAGGCATATTTTCTCTATATAATCGAAAGAAACAATCCACCGCAGGCCTCGGCGCCAATACAGGAGATCAGAGCTCACGAGATAGACCTAAGCCTTCGATGCTCGTTCCAACTTTCTCCGGAGCCTTTGACGAATCGATGTATTGTTCCTCAGCGTGAGCTCCCTCTGATATGTAATACCATCACTCGTCGGGACAATATGCTCCTCGCTCCCTCCCATGCCCCCGTTCGAAGCAGCGTTGACTGAATATCCGTTCTTGCGCACAGGTCGCGCAGCCTTATTATCTTCGTTGCCATTCAGTGGCATCATTTGATGGCCGTAGCGTGTGTTGAAATGGCCTCGGCTTTTGCTGGAGTTTGTGAGGCGGTCACGGATAGTTTTGGCGAAGAGAGGATTCATTGTTTGAAAAGATATCTGTTAATAACGGGCGGCAAGTCTTGCAAGAAGCGTCTTACCAGGGACGGGGGTGCAGGTGACAATAGCATTGATCTCGATCATAGACCGTATGCTGATGGGAACACCGTCGCAAAATTGATCCTTTGACTCTGTAAGTATTTTGACAGTGTACAGACGGATAATGCTATAAAGCTTAAGATATGATCTACCAACCAGTTTGAGCTTTTGCAAATCTTGAAATGCAAGAGAAGCCTCCAATGCCGAATAGTGCAATTTTGCGCTGACTGGTAGTGCCAGAATCCAGATATCAAGCAAGACATTGATAGCAGCAATAACTAGCACATCTAATTAGAGCGTGGCCAATAACAAGGTACAGAGGGATTCATACACTAGAAATAGATTTCGGTGTTGATGCATGTTTTCTTGATAGCTCCGGAAAGATCCCGGTTGGCGTGTAAACGCAAACATTACAACATGGTCACCGTCTGGTTGCTGGCCCAAAAGAGACAAATGAAGATAATTGTTCCGTAGGAAGCTTTCCGAGGCCGACTATCAACCGTCGCTATCAACCACAACCATCAGTATCAATGCTCGGTCTGGTAAGTGGTTTCCCAAATCGCATACCTAATCTTAAATAGAAGAATACAATAGATAACCTGACGATATCAGTGATGGTGTTGTAAGTGAGCTGAATTGCATAGATAAGCTAAGATATGTTCGTCAAAGTGCAGTGAACAGCATCTCAACACTACATTTCCAATACCTTGAGCAACTCGACCATGTCCGTATGTAACCCAATACCAAATCGGATGGCGTACAAAATCTCCAAAAAATAACCGCCTGTAAAAACCTGGCGAGCTAGTCAAATACATATGACACAGGAGTTAGAACATATACCAGTCCAGCAACCATAAGCCAATCATCAGCCCCCAATTTTCGAGCAAGCTTGATTCTACCAATGATCCGAAGAATGAGTGCGAGAGCCATTAGTGTTCTGAGATCAGCAACTAATTTGCAAGACGAATACTTGATTCCTGGATATACCTCCAAAGAATGTCATACAAACAGACGCAACGATCAAGGTTGTCTGTTGGCCCTTGAACACGGGCTTTCGCCATGCTTGCCATGCTGCAAATCCAACTTGTGAGCCAATGTGAGGTTCAGAAACGATATGATATAGTCTTGAGAACAATAGAACAATAATAATATTCAACAGGCTAGATAAAATAGCAATAAGACTAATCCTTAGAGAATCAAACTTTGTAATTTATAGGTGCCTTTTTTACACGTAGCCGAGGATAGTCGGCCCATTCTAGTCATGTGATCTCATATTCCTGACAGTCGACACCGATCACTGGAAAAAATGACGATCAACAGAGGCCGATAAAATGAAAGCATTGTATTGAATATTGCATTTTGAGACTAACAGCTCAGAGCGGTGTCATATCGTTAAAAGACGAGGCTTGGAGTGTCGATCCCCGGCTAGAAGCCTTCATGGAAGGGCGATGGAATGTGCGCCGTGGAACGACACTGGCATGATCTTGTCTCCACAATCTTTCTAAACCTTGAGCCCAAGTCTCGAGACGCTTGTCAATTGCACGGGAGACGCTTCATGGGACCCCTGGAGATCAAGGGGTTCGGGTAGGGGCCTGCCGCCCTCACCCAACCAGTGTTCCGGACTGGTCGCGTAGCACAGCGTCCATCCCGCGTGTCACAATTCGCTGGGGTCTAACCCCCAGTTCTCCAGCATTACCAACGAACTCTAAATCACGTTTCCGTCCCCTTTGGAACGCTACATCCCGATTTACCCCTTTCTGGGTCGATTTTTCGTCGGACGGCGGCTCGTTTTACCCTCGTATAAAGGAATTATTGCAACAGGCCAACGATATATAAGGGGCTGCGTCAGGACGGAAGCAGCCGACTATGGAAGTTGTCCGCCCAAGGCCTGCTAACACTCAAATTATCGAACTCAATTCTACTTTCGTGTCTCGAACCCTATTCTGCAGCGGGGGCCGTCTTCGGCAAGTCGCTAATAGGCCCCTAGCCCCGTATGCTGTTTTTACGACAGATAATGTTAGGAATGCCCCATATCGACTACTGAGAGCCTATTCACTGCCCTTCGTCGTCTGCGTCATGTTGATGAGGAAAGTACCGTTTGGGTGGATGCCGTCTGCATTGATCGGAACTCTGACAGCGAGAAGAATCATCAGCTTGCTCTGATAATGTAGAGAGGAACATGCTTGAAGCGCAAGAACAGTAACAGGATCTAACACGAAACCGAAACGTAGGATGAACGTAGTATATTCCGGCGTACACCGGTAGGCCGAAACCTTTTCGATGTATCGTCAATAGAATAGAATATATAAGTATGAGGTGGCTGAATAATGATATTGTTGTGCTTCTGTACAGAGAGCACAAAGCTTATATGCAAATCAATCTCCTCTGTCAGAAAGTGGATCTCTCAGCAAGAGAATCAGTTGGAGGATCTGCGAGGGTATCACAGCGATAGAACACAGGCTTATTAGGTGTGTTACGGGCAATCTATTATCTACAGCGTAAGGTCGTAAATATATGGAGAAGAGATTTTCTGGCTCCTTGGCTTGCTTACGTAAGCCCATTCTTGAAAATACGCGCTGACGAGTGGATGTCACGGGTAGAACATCACGTGTCAAAAGATAATAAGGTGGCTCATTAGAGCTCTGGGTTTTAGCTCGTAAGGGGTCGCCAGAGGTACGGAGGGTATAAGTATGAGGTTTGGAACGTAGTAGAAAGTGTAGGGATTAGTCTTTGCATCAATAAGAGTTGATTCGTGCACACTCTCGATCTACCTCCCAGAGGTGCTCGTTTGCCCGCTGGCGGAATTCTTCCAGAAATATGAATTACACGTCCTCTTTACCAAATCTGAATACAGTTGAACCACGGCTCTTTGGTTTTGAGTTAACATTGTCACCAGTGCGTTCTTCTCTCGCGACTAGTGAGGCGTGTGCTACGCATCGAGGCTCAACGCACGGGCCACTCGCTTCATGGAGGCACCTCATGAGCGATACCAATGTCCACAACCTCAACCTTTTTCTCAGGCAATAGCGCTTTCTGAAGAGATTGCATCCCACGTAGCGAAGCTCTCATCTTCATCACCTTTTTCACCACTAATAACATTTAATCTCATCGTTATGGAGCTTTTACCTGCTTCCCAGGCTGGTCCGAATGACCCAGAGCATAAGCTCTCTGATCGACCCCTAGCTTTGCAGAACTGTTATGTTACTGAAATACTTGCATTCCCTCGTTCTCTTGCTGTGTGTCGAGGAGGAATTCTTTCCTGGAACGCTACTAGCTGGCTTGCCAGATTTCCAATCGGTCAGCTAGTTCTAAGGAAGATAGCTGACCACTGTAACAATCACATGCTCCATGAAGATCAGATATGCGAATTCAAAGGGTCTACGATGAACGATGAACAGTTCTGTCAATGCCCCGACATACGGTTGCTAGTTGTCTTTCCTCGCATGAAAAAATCCTTTCTCAATGAAGAGGTGCAGAGAATTTGGACGGACAGGATTGTTTTACCATCCATATATCGTCACAACTCTTCCGACGTTCTTCAGCACCTTCCACCTAGCTATAGGACCATTCGCCTAAAGAGCCAGGCAATGAGGGAAGAGTTTCTACAAGACGTTGGCGATACGCCATGCTGTATTCGATTTCGATCAGACAACTTAGAAGCCATGTGGGAGGATATTATCAGTACAACTCAACAAGAAGGATTTGAGGAGTTTCGCGACGCCTTTCTCGTCGCGCTTGGGCAGTGGCATCCAACTTATTCAATCGATACATCTATTGACGGAGCTTGGAAAAGAGTGGCCAAGCTGTGGGACTTTGAGATGGATATGGCTTTCATTCCTCAGGAAACGCTGGAAATTCGGGTGGAAAGCCAGCTTAGGCTAGATGGCTAAACTTACCTACATATCAATGTCTTCCCTCTTTTAGCAACCTTACTTTGTTCATACCTAGAACAGTCGCACGTTTGCAGGAATTCTGATTTGGTGTTTCTCTAATGTTATGCTGCCTTTCAGACACAAATTATACCATCTCCGATTGTAACTCAAGCATTTTCGCAGTCCTTAAACCGGCTCAATGTCCTTGTAGATGCGGGCAAGCTCAATATAGTCGCAAATCAACGCATCATCTTAGTTGAATTCAGCCTTACCTATAGGCGGTAACAATGGCTCATGTCTTGAAAGCATGAAAACTACTGCGCTATCGGCGGAATTATTGCTGCTTCCGCTTTCGCTCCGTTGCTAGATGGTTTCGAGCCAGAGATGGGCTACTCTTTATGCATGTGGCATCACTCACATTTCACTTGCGGTTGAAGTAGCTGCCAGTTGTCATAATCTGGTGTGGTTCTGGGATTTGACTACAGATATATATACTTTGATCTTCGAGTCCCTACCTACAATCAACTTGGCATCTTGATTTCGACCTATACACGCCTGGTAAGACCCCTCCTCCTTCTCTTCCTCTTCCTCTACCCCTCCGTCCTCAGTCCCCTCAGTAACTGTATCTAAAAAATTTAGACGGCATAACTGCCCCATTAATTATTTTTGCTCCGTATTAATTTAGCTCTCTGCGGCGCCAGCTTAAAAGGCGGTAGCTCGCTGTCCTTGGTTGAAGGAGCACCATAGCTGCTTTATCTTTGTGCTATATATTTGGTATTTCCCGGCCAAATCCCTATGCAGTTTCCAGACAGCTTCCACTTTCCTCTCCACCGGAACACTCGTAGCGCTTGAGAGTTCATGATATTTATTATGTCTAGACAAATCCAGAGTTTTGGCAAGCTAGTAAGTGAATTCACTGTGGGGCTAGCTTGGAGATAATAGATGATTTAGTAATTGTGCAAATCCGGTAGAAATTGATACCGTACGTACTGTATCAGGGTTTTCGCACCTCAATGCACTCTCAATAGCATCGCTTCTACTTTGCACCATCAATCCCGCCCACAAAAATTCTCCGACTTCGGCAAAACGATACGATACTACAAATTATATAGAACATATAGCTGGCGCCTGTCCTGCCCGGGCACGCATACGTACACAAGCTTGGCTGGGGGAGGGTTTCTTTCGGGTTTGGATTGGGGGATACGGGAGTAGTGATACGGACGATAGCGAGTATTGGGAGGATTTTTCCTTGGGAGAATCGAAGGGATCGTGGAATCATAGTTGCTGCCTAGCAGGTATCAACGGAGCGCAAATACGGAGGACAGTTGGGCGCCGGATCGGAGCTTTATTGTAAAGTCACAAGCAGAGCACTTCTGTCAATGGATATGTATGCATGCATAAATAGAACCAGGCTACATCTAGGAGGGGGGATCACTGACTAAGCTAAGGCGTGATGAAGTTAAGTGCGTTGGGCAAGTCCAAAATGCTTTGGTGATTTGACTAACTTGCATTCTCCAGCAATAGCCACCGTACCAGGAGCTGGAACCATGTATGTATGTATGTATGTATGTATGTATGTATGTATGTATGTATAAATGAACGAACGAATCAATCAAGATTGGATTAGGTTCGTTTATAGACCGTTCTAGCCGCCGTCGTGGTAGCTATGTAGTGTATAACTATAGATACGGGCGCTTCCACTTCTTGCTTCTAGAAAACAAGTTGTCCTGCTCCGACCGCTTTTTATTCCTTCCCACTCCTAAACAATTACACTGATATACATAGTGTTAATGACTGTTCTGTGTCTCTGTAATTGTCAGACTTTTCCTAGCCCTTCTTTACCTCTGTATAATGGTAATCACTCAATGCTATGTATATTTAAGTATGGTAAATAGGATTACCCAGAATTGCTTTAGCAGCCCTGCCCCGAAGATTATCTTCGCTGCTTGTACCGCCATTAATAAGCTACAGAAGATGCGTTTGAGGTCTGCACATGGTAGTTTGCCTGCCTACATTCGGCCTCGCTCCTCCGCCCAATTCCTACATCCGCTCCGCCAGATCTTTTTCCATAAGGCTACCCAGCATGCTGGAATCTAGTGGAAAGGCTGATAATCACCTAGCGCGGTGTATAGAACTGGAACCTCAGTAGCCCATAGCTACAAATCGCTGACTTTGCGACAAATAACCGTCAATATCGAGTCTGCGACTAAAATTTTGCTGCTTCGAGGTAGTTGATAGATTTGGCCGAATTTCAATTAATCTTATAATCGAAAAGCTAAATCACGGCGCGAGGACTGTCAACAATGCATTTGCAAATTAGCACAACGCCAGCTTTAAGAATATGGCTTTATTCGGCGAGATATAATACTTTGAAATACAGAAAAGCTGTGGGTGGTTAAACCGTGATCAGCCCGCCGCAAAAAAACGGATTAGTGAAAGAGGTCGTCGCTATAGTATTGTTGAAAAGAGACAGAAAGCTATACCGGGATAATACACCGGAATAGGAGTCAGCAGTATAAAAGTGGGGGCCGGAGCCGCGTGTGAGCTGTCAGGCCCTCAGGGCAATCCGAGATCGACTCGCCGTCGCCTCTCGCAAATCAATCGTCCTACTGGTCACGCTGTTATCTTGAACATGATGGGTTGGCAGCCGCAGGATTCGAACCTACCGCAGGTGCTCACCAGGTACTACTTGCATGAGGCTTTGCGCCTTTAGTAAAGCAGAGTGCGGGGTAATATTCCGATGGACTACGCTTCCTCTCTCTAGCGCTTGTTATTATCTACGTTTTTGGTCATCACTCGCCATCGCTTCTTCCAAATTTCGTCTCTTAGTTTCCTGTCGCTAATCACAACCTAGGCGAGATGTCGACCGCTGACTGGAACCAAATTGAGGTTACTGAGACGATTTCTAAGGCTTTCCCTTTCCGGAACACGCAAACCCTCGCCGACAAAGAGAACGATGCGTGGCTCTGGTCCAAGACTCCCATGCAACAGTTTCGTTTAGGAATAGATGCTCAAATCTATCTCGACGGCCTCTTTAATGAGTTAGATAAGTATCCGGAGCGGAAAAATCAAACTCCGAAAGAAGTAAAGCAGAACCCAAGCCACGGAAAGAGCCGTACGGGATCCGAATGGGGCACGCAAGAAATCTCCCAATCCGACGCGGCAAACCTGGAAGACATCGAAATTCGGAGCATAGCAGCTGCAAGACTTCGCCGATCTGCTCGGGACATCTGCTCCTGGACACCAGCACACGGCTCTGACTGCGGCCGCTTAAAAAGCCGTTCTACATGGAAAGAATTAGTGAGGACGTTCGCCACTTCTGTGCGAGATCTTAAAGCCGAGAACGATGAGATTTCTCACCAGCTTGCGAAGATGCGCCAAAATTCTACCATGATGGTTGGTAGCACGATTTCCCCGGTGACCCTCCGAACAATCATCATGGTGCGAGTCATGGAAGCAAACTTTGGGCCGCCTACTCGAAGCAACGACCAAACTCTGCTTTTCACTAAGATGGGCAACTTAAGGCCCATTCACATTGATGCACTTGATGTCACTTTAACTCCGAATCGTGCCAACCAACTAGGATGCTTTCTTCCAAGTGGTACGGCATATAGAGACCTTTACGATGGGATTTATATTCATACTTGCACAAAGTGTTTCAAACCAAGATTCCGGCTTAACAAGGCCAATCGCTACCCTCTTTTCCGCGACTTGAGCGAATATCCCAAGCATCCCGAGCTAGGAGATATGGCATCTTATGGAGAGATATGTTCATCATGTGGCCTCGAGGCTCTTCTTCATGCCATTTGGCGGGACTGGTGGCACAACCTAGGGAATATGGTGTGGTTAAAGCATGATTGGGATCAAAGTTGCTGTACCTTCAATATTGTGCGCGAAGAGGATCTACTAAGCATCTTAGACTCTCTCGGTTGTCAGGATGTAAACGATGTAGATGATTATGTCAAAAGGTATCCTCTTCCCCGCCTATTCTGATATGTGTAAAGCTCACGCCACAGGTTTAAGAAGGCGACGAAATACCGAGAGGCCCTAAGAAGCCTTGATCGACGGCCAAATGCCGCAGAGCTAGAAGCGGCTGCAGATCTCCACGCGCATCTTATAAACCAAGGTCACATGCGCAACTTTTTCGATGCTCCGATCAGCGCACAAATAGGGCAAGACGGTAAAGTATCCAAGTTCTGTCCAGGTCCAATCATTATAGGCGATGTGGGCTGTGACAACTTCAAGGTTCCAATTTTTTCAAGCTTATTTCGACGGCAGAGAATCCCGAAGGAATGCATAGTGTGCACCGAAGAGAAGAATGAAGTCAACTACGGAACCTTAGATCGATGGAAGGAAGACTACGCGCGCACTGGGACGTGGATGTGGAGCGTATTAGAGTATCCCACAAGCGCGATGCAACAATGTGATCATGCATTGGACGTCTGTCGAGTCTGTATGGCACAACATATTTCTACGTCGATTGAGAGCGGTGAAGTTGATCGCATCGCGTGCCCTCAGTGCAATCGAGTTCTCTTATTCGAGGAAATCCGGACGTTAGGGGGGTCAGATACATTCGAAAGGTCACTATGAATACCAGTGAACCTATATTTCTATAAAGATCTGGCCTAACAAGCATCGCAGGTACGAAAAGATCCTTCTCCGGCGGGCTCTCTCCTCGCAGCCTAATTTCCGTTGGTGCCTATCGCCAACATGTGAAAATGGCCAGGTGCATGAAGATGTCGACATGTCGCTAGCGGCAGTTCAGTGCATGGAGTGCGGTTTCCGAATGTGCTTCAGACATCAGAGGCCATGGCATTCAGGTATCACATGCGCGGAATTCGACAGCGATCCGAAATTCGTACAGACGCGGGAATATATCATGACCAACACTAAAGCTTGTCCAGGCTGCGGAGCTAGAATTGAAAAGGGGCCGGGTTGTTTCCACATGACGTGTAAGGTAGTTCTTGATATGAAAGGCCTCTGGATGTCTTCTCCCTTTCTCAGCATAGCGTATATTAGCTCTCAGCACAAGAATATGTATCTAACGTCAAAATTCTACAGGCTCGTCTTGCAAGCACGAATTTTGCTGGGAATGTCTGGCTGACTGGCGAAGCGTCCGGAATAATCGCCTGGCCCACAGTGCTGGCTGCTATTTCCGAGACAACGCCGTCCATCCGACGGCCATCATGGGGACTAATCTTCGGGTTTTACAGGCTGGATGACTGACTTTCTGTGTATTTTTCTTTGACGGCCTGTCCTATAAGAGAAGTTCTCCAGTAGTTTCGTGAACTCTGAAAATGCGTTGATGTTGCCACCTGTATTTTCCCAGAATTATCCTAACAACAGTTAGCACTTCCTTCTTACTCTCTATCGCCAGTCCCTTCCGTGCTTCAAGCGATTATTGAGTGTCTCATATATTCAATGGGCGACGACAAGGTCAAGGTACGCTACGGAGGAGACGCAAACTGTAGTATTTTTCTGACTGCAAGTCGATCTTTTGTAGAGAAATGGCTGAAGAACAATATTAAACTAATTATAACTCTATATATTTGTGCGGTGGAGATTCGAGCCCCCCAAACCATGGAGTTGTTTCGGCACGCGGGGATTTTCGGCACGCAGTGACAGACGTTACAATAGAGGAATAATACATCACTTGAGGCAAGTGGGCTTACACCATCAGTTTTTAGGAGAAGTGAGGTTGGCTATCTGAACAACTAGATCCACCTCTCCTTGAACTTGGATTACTCTATTTAGCCATTTTTGTTTTTACCAAGAACTGCTTCCAATCCCTTTGCTTATAAAAACCAGATAATACTCATTTTTGAAGCCTCTTTCCGATAATGGTTTGAAGTTTTTACGAAGCGCCGATTTGTCCGAAATGGATTTCGACACTTATGCATACACGATGTATCGCACTGCATACGCGCTTTGCTTTTAGAGGTAAACTAAGCTGCCAGGATTTTAGAGAATAAACGAGGATTTTAAGTTCTACATGTGGTATACTGTCCTATCGTAAGTGGCCCATTACTCAAATTGCCTGGGCGAATCAAATTCCAAGACTACATCCCGAGAGGATAAGATTCTGTAATTTAATTGGATAATCTCCAACGAATGTCGTCATCAAGTCACAGTACTTCGTACATGCTTTGAGTCTGTGCGCTATAAATGCTTGGCGATGCTGTTTAAGTGAATTCTCTAGAATTTTGTGTAGTCTCCATCTGCTAGAATCACTGCAATACATGTATTACCCATTTCCTTAATAAAATCCTTAATTATAGCATGTGTAATAAAATCCGATGCAAAGTAAGACGAATAATTGGGAGGCCAAAATGGTGACGGCCTTGGTGAGACATCTTTGTAGACAAGGGAAGTATAAGCCTGGTGAATTTGCAGTGTTAACACCTTATGTGGGGCAGTTAAGGATATTGAGGGATATGTTGGCGGATGTGGTAGAACTGATTATGGAGAGAGGGACTTAGCGGATCTTCATGCTCCGGAGGTAGAAGTGGGTGGAAGAGGCCGCTGTGGTAAGAAGGAGGAGTCGCCGCTGTCAGAAATAGGGTCTATTGCACAGGGAATCAATTAGAGGATCTGCGAAGGTATCACGATGATGGAATTACGGGCTTGTTGGAGCGTTCAGTGTGGTGATGATATTCTCTACAACGCAAAGCAGTAAATGAGGGGAAAACATGCTCTAGCTCCTTGGCCTATTTACGTAAGCCGATTCCTGACACTCCCCCAGGCGTCGTAGTATATGCCATAGTATAGAAAATCATAGTGTTGTAGTTCCCTACATTCACTACGTTCTCTTGAGGTAAGAATTGGAGCTTCCTAGTCTATAGCTGCCCATCAATGTGGCAATTCAGCAACTTACTTGTCACCTCTAGTCGCGCCAAACACAGTATGTACATAATTGGCGACGGCAATACCTCCTCCGCCGTCCCAATGTAGTCATCTATCATTCAACTGCTGTAAAAAAAGGGGGCATCGGTCCAAAACTAGAGCTCCACTGCTCCCGCCACCCCAGTAACAGAATCTACGTCTTCTACCCTGACGACTTCGCCATCCACGCCCCAGAGGGTGGGTGTGCAGAGAACTGCGGCTTGCGGTTAAGTTGCGGACATAGCTGCGCGATCAAGTGCCA
Organism: Chalara sp. BL73; assembly: GCA_918026815.1. Classification (NCBI taxonomy): domain Eukaryota; kingdom Fungi; phylum Ascomycota; class Leotiomycetes; order Helotiales; genus Chalara; species Chalara sp. BL73. The sequence continues at coordinate 266,389 of CAKJVC010000095.1, forward strand.
TTCCACGACGCTTTATGAAGCGGTCAAGTGTATGGAGTTGTGCACAAGGTTTAAAGAATGTGGGCATTTGTGTTCGAAGAGATGCAATACCCGTGCGGGGAATGCGCTGAAAAGGTCCAAGATGTTGAGCTTCCCTGCGGACATACGGCCGCCAAAGAAGTGGAATGCCGTATTCTAGAGAACCTTGCCACCGTACAATGCAAACAGCCTGTTGAGCGAAGAATGCCCGAATACGGCCATAGTATCACGATATGCTGCCATGAGAGCAAGAAGAGTATCACCTGCTCGCATCCCTGCGACGATCCCTTGCCTTGCGGGCACACCTGCCGAAAGTTGTGCTCGATTCATGATCACGGTTCTTGTAATACTACCTGCGGCCGATCATTCACAACCTGTTCACACACTTGCAGTCAACTATGCCATGCTGCCGCTCCCTGTCCTCCTTGCGCAGAGATATGTGGATGGAGTTGTAGTCACCAGCACGATCATTGCAATATGCCATGTGCTGTCCCATGCGAGATCATTCCTTGATGAATCAGCCATCCAGACCGGGTTCCAATTTCGGGGCAAATGTCTTAGTCTTCGACTCGACTGGGTCATGCTCTGGGATTTTGATACAATCTACAATAACGACACCATCGACTCACGTATTCGCTCGGCATTGAGAAATGCGGTAGCAACCCGAATTCAAGGGCTTATCGTCAAATGTCTCTCGCTCATAGAATCCAGTCGAAATGCCAAATTCCCACAACAGGAAGCAGAAGCGCGGATTTACCAAGCGCTATTCTCCATGCTCTAGCTTAGAAATTCCCGGGCACAAGGCAAACCAGTCGATGGGGCTACCGAGATGTCAATGCGTTTGCGGGCGAGCGAGAGTCTCTGTGCGCGATATCCAGGCACGCCGGCCTATCTGAAGGACGATATTGAAAAGGCGAGGAGGGTGGTTAATGGTGGGACTTTTTATAGTTTTGTGACGACAGAGGAAAAGCAGGAGGTTTATAGAGCCATGGCGAGGCAGTTTTCAGGGACAGATCATTGGTATTATTGTCGGAATAACCACCCAGTAAGGCCGCCTCGGTTATGACCTCCAGTGGCTTGGGCCGAAGTTACTAACTACTAGTGAAATTACAGTTCACAGTGGGGGAATGTGGAATGCCAATGGAAGAGGATCGATGTCCCCAATGCGAGGAGCTGATCGGAGGTCTTGATCATACTCCTTCCCAAGGTGTCCGTAGAGCAGAGGACTTAGAAGCCGAGTTTGGTAGTACTTAGTTATATCCAGACATTTTCGCAACCAGAAGAAACATTGGGTGTCCTGAGAGGTAGAGTGCCTCAGCGGAGCCTCCCGCCATGTAAAGCCTGAAATTAGGCACAAGTCGGTTCGAAGTACTCTAATTTGGGCAATATTCCTGGCCTGCTGTTCGCGTCAAAAGGCGTTGACAAATTAATAAAATGACTAACTTATTTGGATAAGTCCATCGGTACTGATTAGGATATTCTTGCAATTTACTGCTGTGTTCCAACCCTATCGAATCGAGGCATCTAAGGCCATCGAGGATCTGACTCTTTTATTAGATAGTGGTGCGATAGCCAGATGTGGACTCACCTGTCCAAGTATAAATTCAAGTACTGATTTGGTAGGGGAGCGTTTAATCATGGCGTCGTAGCTAAAACTAAGCAACTTTTCATTTTTCGTAAGTTCGTGTTAGAGGACCGCATAGAGCAACCTTTCAGGACTGATGCATTCTAGAAGGCTAGATAATTCGGTACGTTCTCGTGCTTGATCTTTTGTAGCATTTTCACTTCTGATATGCGCCTTTACCCATCAATTCTTTTGCGGCGACAAAGGGCCCATCTTTTCGATTTGCAATGGCGACTGAGTCCTCAAGCGACAAGGTAAACCGTTTTCTCATGCTTTCCCACGGGAACGCATACCGAATGCCCGTCTGCCTTTGGTCTTTATTTTCTAACTGTCGACCAATCTTCTTCAATGATAATTCGCCGTCTCGGTTGGCCGAGGTTCTTTTTTTAATGCGATGAATTATTGCCAGACAACAGAAAAGGGCGTTCGCTCTGCAAACTCATATCAAGCGCGTATCAGGATGCTTCATAACGTTGGAGGAAGCCAACTATTAGTAGTGTACAAGACCCAAAAGGGGCACTAAAATCTAGGCTGTTCGTAGCCTTTTTCAAACAACTCCAACAGCGACTCCGTTCGGGTCAAATTTGACAACTCCAAAGACTCCACAGATAACCCTCCTTGCTAGTTAGAATGGGGTTTGACCTCTGGATCATGCCTGACGAGCCTGGAAGAGAATCGTAGGGGGTACTCAAATCGATATGGAATTATAGCGCCCTCGCCGAATTGGAAGTATATGTAGGCGTCTTCGGCTCCCGGCTCCCCGAGAATGCAGATGTGAGTTTTGCCTGTAACGGGGTGGACGGCATCTTTGTATTTTGCAGAACTTCTTTCGAGGAAGTGGCCGTACAAGCCTTGGCAGCTCGAATTGAAGGCTGAGCGAACCACGAATTTGGGGGCTGTACCATTTTATCATGAGATTCCCTATCCTCTCAAATACTTCCAATAGCATTGCCTTAAGGCTATGTTTCTCGGGGTCTTCCATGACCTAGCCCCTTGAGACCTTGGTGGCTTGAAACATATTGCCAAGATTCAACACCTGGCTCCACTGATGGGCCAGCCGCTTCTAATACCCCACAAAAAGTGAAGTATGATTCGAACATCTCACCACTTTAACTTTGACTGACTTCAGCCGCCCTTCTACTTCTTCCCACGTTCAATTTTATATCCTCAAAGACCATCTTGAAGAAAACATCCCTAATATAGGCGGACCTCAAACTTACCCCTAGAATTAGATAAATGGTAGTAAGCATCGAAATTTAGGTAAAAAGCCGGAGGTCGAAAGTTAAGAATTTGAAAGCGGCATAGCAAACGACGAGGTCGAGGCATTTAGATCATGCTTCTACATTCTGCGAGGTAAAAGAAACAATTGGTCCCGCTAGTGTGCCTTCTTTAGCCGAGTATTATGCAGGGCATCTTGCGCTAAGGCAATCTGATCTACGCCAAGAAAGAGCTATGGTGCTTAGCTGAAAATTGCGGGGTAACAAAAGCTGAATTGGGATTTAGTTTTGTCTTTCAGCTTCCTTTTATTTTCCCATAAATAGTCTTTAAATCTCTGGGCTTGCGAAGGGGTTTTGTATGGCAAAGATACCGTGCCGGCCCAGTTGCGCTAACATTTATTTTGGGGGGAGAGATAGTGACAGATGTTGCGCTGCCGTGACGTGTGATGTTATTGGATACTATAGAATTAGATTTCTAAAATATCAACCCCTTAAATTTGAGAAGACACTAGCGGTTCCGATAACAGCTCCCAGAATAATAGCTTGATGAAATTTGAACTCGACATGTCATTTTGTAACATTTCCCGGAAACTCGCCATAATTATACTTATTATGCCCGAACATCGTTATTACTACAGAACCACGATTTCCCGCAGAATTTCATCGGGAGCCTAGGCTGAAGGGCTGTGGCATGATACGTTGGTGGTAATTGGGTCAGGGGTAGAAGTAGAGTAAAATATACTTGAAGACATAGATGTTATTGTATCATATGACTACAATACTATATTGGTTTCTCGTTTTCGGTTATCGAATAAAACAATTGATTTATGGTGGTCGAGAATTGAACTGCACTGCTAGAAGTGACTATGTATGTGGCTGTTGACCTGCGAACGGTATTAGTAAGGCTAGATCTCGTAAGTAGTGGGACTTTTCACATACCGGGGTAGCGGTTAAATACTCCGTACTGGAAGTAGATGCAATTGCAGTAGCAGAGATTGACGGTGAGACTCATCAATTAGACTTCTCCTTTCACACGCCTTGGCTCACTAAGTACAGTATAAGTTACTGGTGGGAGATAAATGAGCCTTCAAGGATGACTTTCTGTGGTGGTAGCCTATAGAAAAAATCCGTGGTCACCCACCATGCTGCTTCCCAAATCAAACTTGAAGGATCTTGAACCAAAACTAATTCTATGCATGGCTATTCTTATACGAGTTGGTAGCAATACAACCATTGTTCGGTTCCTAGCTCGAAGATTCTGTGCTCGTGGCTTTTGCTTTTTTACCCGATTTCGATATTTGAACACGGAGATTTCCGAAGCATGAAAGGTGGCGCAGCAAGCCTTATACTCAAATTGAAATGCCAAGTTAGCCTCCAATTAATTGTAAAGGGGTATTATTATTATATGACTAGCAGACACTCTCTAGTTAATAAAGAAATCCTCGGACGTGCACTATTTATCGAGCTTCCAATTTGTCATACGAAAGAGTAACTATGAAGTTATCCAACCTCTCCTTCTATACTTCCAGTGCAGCAATTCTGTGTTATGCATCCATAATTGCAGGGCAAGATACTACACAGGACAATGGAGGGTTTCTTTGCCCTACCACTGTCCCAGCTTTCAAGTCAGTCCTACCGTGTTTATCTTCTAGTATATCACTGATACATGCTACATAGCTCCTGGCAGATCTGCCAAGCCAGTATTGAGTACTCAAAGACATTTTCAGAATGCTTCTTCGGCGTCTCCACTTCAAGTAACTACAATTGGGCCGCATGCTCCTGCGCCCAAGAGAGTCAAGCCGTAAGGTATCACGCCCCCTCCCCCACCCCAAATAAATGTTTCGCTACCATGTCACACTGCCTTACTAATTTGTGTTCGCGAATCTAGTTGTATAGACAAATGGTGCCCAGCACATGCAGATGTGTACATGCGACCTTATTCATCGTACTATTGCGATTTAGCCACGGGCGGTTCGCCAGCATATCCATCCACGCCGACGATAACTGCCCTTACGACAGGAACGGTAGCTGCAACTGGCTCGAGAGCGGGAACTGGAGTGGGTGCAACACAGACTGGCACAGTAAATGCTCAATCGACCGCAAAACCTGGAGGAGCAGCTATCCTTGGGCCCGCGTTGCCGATAGGGGCGGGGGCTGCTGCTTTATTTGGGATTCTTGCAATTATGTTGTGATATTCTGCTTTCGTTTGATAGAAGCGATAGGGAGGGGTTGGAAAGGTGTAGTTTGAGAGTACTTTAGAATTTCTAGAGTTTTAAGGGAACATTTCCTGACGAAATCTGGATCTTGCATTTGTCTGAGTCTTTTATGGCGTAGGAGCAGGTTTTGGTATCGTGACTAATAAGCAGTATTTTAGTTTGGATCCGACATTTGCTTTTGGCGTATAGTCTGGACATAATCTGATCGGTGTAGGAACCAAAGTATATTTGTGTTAGTACATAACTTTACATATACCTCCATTAGGCTAAGGACTTCTTTGTATTGGCCCTATCCTTCTACGTAAAGGCAAGATTCTTCATGGTGGTCGGCGTGTCTGGGTGGTCCGCTCCGAGTTTCGTCTTGCGAGTCTCCACCGCTTGCGCCTCCAGGTCTTCGGCCTCGCCTCATCGGCCTTGATTCTACTACGCCGACGCTAGCTTGGCTATACCAACCCCCCCTTTCCGTTATTTTATTTTGTAGTCGAGATTGGATACTGCTTCGGAATGAGACTGAATGTTGATTGTAGAAAGGTTGCATGCCGTATGTCGCACCACCCAAGTTGGTAGCGTCTGGGGCAATCATGTTGAGTGTTGCAATATAGATACTTCCAGCTACACGATGAGAGAAGAAGAGAGCTGTCCTTGAAAAGTGACCTTCAACACACATATTGGCGCACACAGGGTGATCTAAGTATCGAGTAGGTTGTGGCAAGATCATATCGAAAAGCTCATTTGGCAACTCTAGCATCTTGTCTTGTAGAGTGAGGCTTTGCTTCTCATCTAAAGACATATCCTGGAATAAAGAGGCGACACGTTTGCATCCTATGATCTTCTATATTTAAAAAGTTCGCCGCCTATGCTCACATATTAGTAAATAAGAATTGAAAATCAAATATTTCAAGCTCCTACTTCACTAATCTCAGATAATTCGTTCATATCAACTCGCATGAAAGCCTGGCCGTTTTCAGTGAAAGTATTGTTCTCTGTCTGGTAGGCATCATCAGTATTGCTTGAGAAAAGACCCTGCTCACTTTTCTAGCACTATTGGACCGCTTTTAGAAGCATGTCCTTTTTACCTAGCCGGATAGTCTGTTAGGACCGACAAAGTTATCACTTTGGAACACTAGGTTATGGCTCCTCGCAAGCTCGGAGCTGTAGATGCACACGTGTAATTGGATAGAAACAGGTATTTTCAAATCACGTAATAATAACAAAAGATCTTAGCCCTACATAAATAATTAAATAGGAACAAAGTTTGCTAAATCACGTAATAGTGTCACGGAATCGTAGTTCAGTAGTTACGTGGACAACACACTTTGATTTTTTTTGGTTTCTGTTGACTAATTAAAAAAGTCGATATTCAAAAAGCTACAATAGCTTAATCAATTCAAATAAAACAGTAGCTGATTTTCGGAGTAGCTTTTTTTTAAGTTGGAAATAATACGTGTACCCTTTGCTAATGAATAACTGTATCACCATAAACATGATCCACGATGCGAATAGATTATATTATTGCTTGGCGCGCCTCAGTTCGAATCTCGAGTCTGGTACAATAATGCATATTGTTCACGAGAGCTTACTTTGTATACAAAAGACTCAAGTTAATCTTGTTTTGTCTGTGAGAGGCTTAACTCACATTAAGCAAGATAACAAGAATATTAAATGTATACTTACTGTATGAGCTCTTGGCTGTTTGTAACCCTAATCCAACTACGGGTTGTTAGGCTCATCCTGAGTTTACCCGATATTTTAATAAATTTATGTTAAAACGGGGTTTATATCCGCAGTTAGTCAATATGAATGCCAAGTAACTTAAGAATTGCGAGCATATGTTCCGTTCCTAGTAAAATCAAAAATTAAAAAATTAGGTAGGCCCGAAGCAATCAATCATTCTTGGTGCTGTCTTATTTATACTAGAATCCCGATCGTTTGCTGAAAATCCTTCACTTGCTCTTTCTCCGCCCCGGCTTTCGCGGCTTTGTCAGCTGCCTTGTTTGTGGCGCGTGGAATGTGCCAAAAGCAGATTTCCAGTCCATGCTTTTGACTTTGTCCTACTTTACTCAGCAATTCTTTCCACAGGTCCTGGTTTTTCACCGCCGTTTTTTGACTAGTTATCCACCCATTCTGTCCCCACCGGCGGACCCATTCGGTTGCTCCTTTGACTACGTAGTCGGAGTCGGTTGCAATCACCAGCTTCGTCCAACCTTCACCATCCCAACTCCTAAATTCCAGCGCTGCAATCACGGCGCGCAGCTCAGCGCGGTTGCTTGTTTGCGGGTGAGCCTCGCCAGAAGGGCCGTGGTCCTCCAACCGACCCCAGACACATCCGATCTCCGGGGAGCTAGGCTCAGGCGGGCGAAAAACAAACCCCCATCCCGCGGTAGGGTTCAGGTTCCCATTGTTCCGACATGCGCCGTCGGTATAAATCAGAATGCAACTCGGGTTTCCGTGATGGACAAAGCGAGGAAACTGGCGATTCCGTAAATGCACACACGGGAATAAGTCTGACGGAGTAATAGTTGACGAAGACGGAGTAAATGTATCGATAGTCGGCACAACTAACGCTCCATCATGGCTGTTTTGTAGACGGGCAAACGGATCGTAGGGCTCCTTCTCCTCGCCGTCTTTGGATTCCGCTGTTTTTGTCGCCGGCCCGATTGCCTTGTATTCAATATCGCTTTCGCTGTCAACCGCGCTCGCCTCGTTCACGTCCTCAAAGAAAGAGTAGTCAACGCAGCACCGTCCACATATGATTTGCATATGGGCTTTGCATACTGGTTGCCCGTTTTCCAGCTCGATAGGGCTATCCGGTTGCCAAGGTGGCATCGTGCACGTAGTTGCTTAATAGTTGCCGTTGGGGTAGCGATCAGTTACTGGCAGAAGTTTTGTGTTTGGAAAAGATAGGGAAGTCACTGGCCAGGCTGTCGGGAATCGGCTTATGTAAGTACGCCAAGGAGCTAACTAGAGAAACTCACACACACACACACATTGCGGGGAAAGATTTCTAGCTCCTTGGCCAACATTACGTAAGCCGATTCCTGACAAGGCTGAACCACTGTGAAACGGCCAAGTCCATTGGCCAGATTTGGCTTAGTTAAATCCTGGCGCCAAGATCCCTATTCTACAACCGATTCTGTGATATTATCACCTACAAGCGTTCCGGTTGACACCCACCTTCTAGGTCTAACAACTGTGCCCGTGGACATATCTTTGCACTATCTTGGAAATTTCACCACACGCGCTCTCGACGCGACTGACGCGTTGGATCGCATCGGATCGCGTAGGTCTTGACTGTGTACTCTGCAACGAGCTACAAACTTGGAACGACATTGCCTGACGCACGCTGTGAGAGTTTGAGCCAGAATGTGCATTGAATCCAGATACAAGACGTGGCGCGAGGAACTACAAGAACATTAAGGGTTCCTCAAAAGAACGTGGACGAGATCACATGGTGCCTAAACTCGCGTATAACGCGATGCCCCGTGACACGCTGAGTTTTAGGCGCGTTAATAATGAGACTGTTAGTGTGCGACCTTCAGTGCAGTCTGAGAGGCTTGCACTGGGCCGGTAGTGTAGTCCGAGAAATGTACGCTGAACCAAGAGTGCATGCACTATCAGTGTAAACTACAGTGTGCACTAATAGTGCAGTTCATGGTGCGCACTATTGAAAGCGCTGCCCCTCATCATCGCTCACCTCGTGTCCCCAGCCCTCCAAATGCACAAATAGCTTATTCCTCGATTCAAAGGACCTCCCACACTTCCTACACCGAGTATCATCCTCATTATCACTCTCATCGTGTCCCGACTCCCTCACATGCTTAAACAGCTGGTTTCTCGACTCAAAAGAAATACCACATTTCTTACACCGGGCATAATTCTCCCAATCTTCATAGTTCCCCTTCCGCCCAGCCGCCTTTCTCTTTAACTTCCTGGTAGCATAAGAGAGAGTCGCAAGACTCGCTGTCATAGCAAAGGGAGAAAGGCTGTACTGAGAGTACTGGTATGGGTGAATTTCGCTTGCGTGATTGACGAGCTCATCCTGGGACCATAACACTGCTTGGCAGATGGGACAGGAGATTTCGGGTGTGGCAGAGCTCGCGTCACGCCATGTGCTGTACTCACCACTCTCGTTCTGAGAGCCCCCTTGGGAGAAGTAATCACCGGCACAGCTGCTGAGGTGGTTCTCAAAATCCGTGCGGTGACGGAGACGCGTGCCGCATGCGCTGCAAGTACCTTGGCGGCGGTTCCATTGGGGTGGTTCTGAATCAGATGAGTTAGTTATGTGATTTTCTTGTATTGATGTGTTGTGATAAATTCACTCACCTCTGGTTCTCGTATCTTGAGTTTGGGTATAACCCATGGAATGGGATTGCACTTCCTCGTGGAAATCGTTTCGAGAGCGGAGTGGTGAAGAAGAGCTGTGATTCGAAGGTGGGATGTTATATGATGTGGTGTTGGTGTTGTAATTTTTATTTGTCGAAGATAATGATTGTTTGTTATAGGACTTAGTTACCTCAGTTGTAATTTGAGGAATAGCCGAATGAGATGTCCCTCTCGGGGGGTTGTAGGATACGGACGGTTTGTCCCTGCTCTCGCCTTGCTTTGTTGAGATTAGTGGTGTGTTGGTGTTGTACTTTGTTGTTGACGCCGACGATTGGTTGTTATGAGACTTTGTTTCCTTGGCTGTGACTCGAAGAGGTGAACGAGAAATCTCTCTAGGAGAGTTGTAGGATGCGGAGGGTTTGTCCTTGCTCTCGCTTTGATTTGATGGGGTTAGTGGTGTGTAGGGTGTGTACTGCGACGGCTCGTAGGCTGTATAGGGTTTGTCGCTTGTCGAGGCTGTATACTTTGGAGACATGTAAGACGTGGAAGGTTGGACCCTCCTTTGATTGCCTCCTTTTGATGACGAGGTATATTCTGGAGATGCAAGAGGTGTGGGCAATGGGTCGCCATCTCGGCGGCTCTTTGTTGATGGTGATTTTGTTGGTTGCCTTAATATCGCGTCAGATGCAGAGGGCTTGCCCTTCGTTTGATAGACCGAGTGGGTTGGAAGCGATCTGCCTGTCAAGGTGGAACCCGTTGTATTGGGGCCAGATGTTTTAACATTGGGAGTTAGTGCCGGTGTTGGTGGTGCACAGTGTGACATGGGAGCAGTAAACTCAGCAACACGCTCAGTTGGAAATCGCAATCGCATGATGGTCCTGAATGCCACCGCATGATCTGGTCCGAATCTCTCCTCAAATCCAGCTATCGCATCCTTGAACATCTTTTCGCTCTCTGCGGTATTTCCCTGCTTCTTGTACACGACGCCCAGTCGATACATGGCCTCTAACATAAAAGGATGATTGGAAATGGGCTGCGTCTTGTATCCGTCTATAGCTTGTTTGATGAATTTTACCGCTTTGCCAAGATTCACGGGTTCGTTCATATAGAGATATCCAAGGCTCGCAGACGCATCCAGGGTGCGCATATCATCTGGCCCAACTTCCTTATTGAAACCGTCCAACGCTTGTTTGAGCAAATTCTCTGCTTGGACGGAAGATTGGTTCTTGAGTTTTCCGAGACTCAAGACTGCTTCAAGTGTGTTGGGATTCTTGGAGCCTAGAATCCTATCGAATCCCTTGTGAGCTCGCTGGATATTCTTCTTGGCAAGATCAAATATCTCCTGTTCCGCATATAGATCTCCGAGTTTGAGCTCCGCAATGAGCAAAGGTACCTCTGCCTTTGGTTTGCTCTTCGGGGTTCCGATTTTTGTGAATCCGGCAATGGCTTGCTCAAACAATTTTTTTGCTTCCTCATATTTGCCTATCCGGGCACAAGTGATGCCGAGCTCTGTGGCAACGCGTAGTGTCAGCTCCTGGTCCACCTCAAGGGGTGTCTTTTTCTTAAGTCCCTCCAAGGTTTCCTCGAGATACTTCTTGGAAAGAGCAAGTTTGAGTTGTTTGAAACACAGAATTCCCAGAGATCGTGATGTCATGAGTGTAGATAGATCGTCTGGACCAAGCCCCTTGCTCAAGCCTTTGTAAGCAAAGGAACACAATTCCTCGGCTTCGTTTAGCTTTCCTAGGCTGATATAAATAGACCCCAAACTATGAGCGGCCTCCAATGTGTCCGGGTGTGTGAAAGCAAAATCTTTGCTCTCTCTGTTTTCTTTGGTCGCCTTGCTCTTTTCTATTTCCTTGTATCCGTCATATGCACGTTGAAGCATATCTCTCGCAACAGGTATTTCGCCGATAGTCTCTTGAACCAAGCCAAGTCTTCTAGTTGCCTTGAGGGTCTCCGTGTCACTTTCCCCCAATAATTTGCGGTATTTAACCATACAATAGCGAAACTTCTCCGCTGCTTTGTATAGTTCACCTTGTCCTTCGTAGAGCACGCCCAGTGAGAAGGCTGTTGAGCATGCTGCTAAGGTCTGCCCAGAAATATCTTGCAATCCACTCAGAGCGCTTTCAAATGCCTCTTCAGCCTGTGGAAGCTTAGTCTGTTGGACATAACACCTAGCCTTGTCTCTCAGGGCAGCTAGAGACAATTCTGGATAAGGATGATATGGTGAGCCATCCCCCCTCATGACTCTTTGAAACATCTTCATGGCTTTGAGTGGATCGTTTTCAGCTAGGCGATGATTGCCGAAATCAGACATGACGGTGAAAGTAAATTTGTGGTAAGGCCCGTATCTGTTCTCAACACCATTCAAAACCAGTTGATACAATTTATCTGTACCATCTAGCTTCTCTAAGATTGTGGAGACAACGGCCAGCCGATGGACCGATGAGAGCGTCAAAATATGATCCTCACCTAACTCTTTCATGAAACCAGTCTGGGCTCGCTTGTAAAGCAGTTCTGCCTCCTGATATTTCTTACGCAGTTCATAGACGATGGCCAGGTTGAGAACAGTGATTAATGTTAATCTGTGTTCCTTCCCGACTTGCCTCTCGCCCTCTAGTCGTTTTAAGGCGTAAATGTAAGTTCCTTCTGCCTCCTCGTACTGTTCCTTTCTTTTCTCCGAGTCAAGTTCATCAATTTCAATACCCCAGATATTTTTGAATGCATCCACTGACGTCGAGGCTTTGCCAAATGACTTCAATGCTTCCTGGTACTTTTCAGTGGCAGCTTTAATGTCACCGGTTTCTGCGTGAAGGAGACATAGATCGGCACGTGCGTTGAGCTCAATCTTGTACCACTTGGTGACTTTCTGGTCGGGGGTTGGCTCATTTGCCTTTGAGGCAGGGTTGTCCTTGGAAGCCGGTGTTGCTTTTGAGTCTGTATTCGTCTTGGATGAAGTGTTGAACGTTGGCACACGCTTTACTTGGGAGGTAGGATTTTTGGCGAACGTTGAAGCGTGCTTTAGTTGGGAGGCGGGACTTTTGGAGGCGGTTTTCGCCTCTAAAGCTTTGGCCTTTTCGGATACTTTTGCATCTCTCTTCTTATCCTTGCGTTCGCATAACTCAAGAACATCGTCAAACATTTTTCGTGCTTTTTCCGACTCTTGCTCTTTCATGAAGATTCGCCCAAGCATGTGCAATGATTCAAGTCTCTCTGTAGAAGCGCGTGTTTTTGTGTTTTTTCCCAGCGTCTCGACCACCATAGTAAGCATGAGCTTGGCGTCGGCAAACCTACCAGTCTCAAAATACACGTCTCCCAAAGTTTTGAGTTTCTTGAACGTGTTATCCTTCTCTGGATCAAGTATGCTCATCAAATTCTTTTTTACTTCCGCTGGCAAATCCGTCTTATTTTTGATGAGATGGCGAATAACTTCTTTCTTATTTGCATTTATGGCACTGTACAGGTGTCTAACTCGTTCGTCGTCTGGCTCCAAAGCATACTGATCATACTCAAAGCTTAAGTCGAGCTCTGATCGTCGGTACTCGTCAGCTTGCGAAAACCAAGGGCCATCGATAGTAGTATTGTTGCTAATATCCTTAGAATGGGAAGCATCGGCTGCATCTTTGGGAGATTCATTATCAGAATCCGATAAGCTATCTGAGGACATATCTGCGCAAAGACTCTCGAGCTCTGAATCCTGCTCGTCTGCATGCTCATCTACATCACCATCTGCGTCCTCGTCCTCTGGGGCAGAAGCGGATTGAATTTTGTTCAAAGTTTTGAGGACAAGCTTTGCAGAAACTGTGGGTTTGTCGACTGCAGGTTTGCCGTCTGCGGGTTTGTTGTCAGCGGGTTTGCCGACTGCGGGTTTGTCCTTTATCACATCATTCCCGATCCGAATATCGTCCATTTCCCAGTACACATCGTCCATATCATCATCAATGCCAACATCATCGGGTTCGCTACCCTCACTGCTGTCGCTGCTGTTGTCACTGCCAAGTTTGCTGCTACCTAAACTCTCCTCATCGCTGTCATCAGCGTCTTCAGCTGCAGCGTTAACGTCTCCCTGTAGATTTTCGTCTCCGCTAGCAGCGCTAGCGATTACTTGTTCATTGCCGTACTCATCAAGAGCTTCAGCTGCCTTATGTTCACCCGAGCTGCCGTTACCGTCGCCGTCGCCGCCGTTGTCGTTATCGCCCTCGCCAGGAGTGGAATCTGGTTTCTGTTCACTCCGCTTCTTCATCACCCTTCCAACATATCGGCATTCCAAAATTCCTCCTTTCGTTACCCCCACAGTTGTAACCAGAAGCACAGGTCCAGGTTTGTCATCCCATTCTCGCAGAAGCAAACATTCCTCCCAGTGACGCAGTGCTGTTCGGACCTTCACTCTAACTGCGAGATTTTCTCCGTATGGCTCTAGCCGCTTGACTTCCTTTCGATATAGCCTGCGGTAGCCCCATTGCCCTGTAATAGCTCCCTTTTTATTGATGACTAGCATGTCGTAGTCTTTATCGATACCCCGCAGCTTCTTCGACAGATCCAAACGGATGTCATCAAGTGAAGGCACACACCACGACCAGGGCCCAGAGTCAGCCATAGTCACATTTCCGTGGAAGAGACATTCAAATGGAATATATCCAAGGTGAGTAAGAATGTGTCGCGTGATCTCGCCTTCAACTCGTGTGAAGTCACAATCGGGTACATTCAAAAGTAGAGCAGCGATGATGGTACGGTCTCGTGCCCAAGATGTGCTTCGTGCTTTCAGGATAGCAAGCAGGTCGCCAAGTTCATCAATTGGTTTGCGCAGCCGTCGAATAAATCCTGATATGAGCCAATGCGCGCGCGTATGTCCACCGGGTTCAGTAGCTAGCACTTCCGTGTCGAGATCTTTAATTAGAGGCTTCGACCCTCCAGCAGGGTCTTTGAAGAGTACCTGTACCTTCCCAGACATAATCAACTCCAAAGCCGTCCAGCCCCGAGTAAACCAGGATGAAAGAACTAGGGCAAGGCATGGGCTACCATCATCTTTCCACTCAAAGTTGACAAGGTAGTTATCATGAACAACAGTGGTCTTGGCGTTTGCATAATTAGAATGCATTTTGTTCAGCGCTTTACTGCGGGCCTTAGACTCTTGGGGTATGGATAATGCATCCCACCAGATTCCCGTGCATTTCAGCCTTTCTGCTACCTGAGCGAAGTAGTCAAATAGGCACTCATTGACGCAGCCTGCATTCTTGACTCCAACTCCTGTCCCATCAGACCAGACGTGCGAGATTGCAATGTAAGCCTCATTTGGCCGACTCAGACACGGCTTGAGTCGTGACCATGCGGTTGGTTTCCCGAGATCAAGAGATGTCTCAAGAAGATCCACGTTAAACGTGCGTGTCTGACACTTAAGTGGTTCTTGGCATTTATGCATTTGTCCAACGGTCGTGCTATCGATCTGCGAGCGCTGGCATTTGGTTGGCGTACAGAATTCATGAATACCGTGAAGATGTTTGAAAGACTCGGGGTGAAGCATCAAGGCTTGCATGAAGTCTGGTAAGTCGTTTTCTTGGCGCTCACTGAGTGTGACGAGATTCCAAAGTCGATTTTTGCAAATCCCAAGTTGCTGGAGGTCCTTCGCAGCCTTCTCAATCACAGGCAACGTAAGAGTAGGTGGCAGAAATTTGCGATCCAAACCATCAAGGTCATCAGGATGTACAACAATCTCGTCTTGAATAACCATCATCCATGAGAGTACATTGCACACAGTCGCGATGTTTACAGGGGTCCGTTCTGACCCATTCTCTAGAGACGGGCCGTCAAGAGATGGGCGAATATACTTTGCGCTCTTGGCTTTTGATCTCTTGAGAATCGTGCAAAGTCCATAAACAGCAGATGCGATATGTGTGTGCGCCTTGGTCAACTTCTGTTCACTAGTTAGGCATGCCTGACAAGACATGGTTGTTAAAGCCCACTCTCGAAAAGGCCTCCAGTCGCACGCGGGAGCTATTTTCTTCATACGATCTTTAGTTTCCTTACATTTCTTGTTCTTGCATTCATGAATCTTGGCTTGAATGCATAGTTGACCTATTTGGTCCAAGAAACCCAGCCCTCTCTTGCGCAAGTCGCGCAAAGCGAGGTTGGGAGCTCCCAACCACATCTCGTTACGAGACTTGGAATTGGAGCATTGTCCATTGAACCTCAACGATCCAGAGGCAGGAAGGGTGAGTTCGGTGTCTAAGTTTAGTAAAAAGACTGGAAACGTAGATAACTTCTCCTGGTCATTCTCCCTCTCATTAGTTAGATTATTACGCATCTCCAGAATGATCTCATCTTCGGGTTCTTCGGCATCGCCCTCCGACTGATCTTCATTCTCATCCTCAGAACTAAAATCGTCAGAGTCCAATTCTTCGGACATGATAGAGCTTTCAGAGTCGCTGTCTTTGCCAGGACCGTTGGCCAGCATAGCATGATATTTATAAGCATCTGAGATATCCGCAGGGGAGACGATTACTTTTGACTACTGCGAGTTAGCAGCAGAGATACAAGTCGCAACTTTATTCAAGAACACATACTGAAAGTGGAGACATCCTGAATGAGTTGAACGTAGAAACACGGTTGAAGGGTTGGATAGCACTATAGAAGCGCTTGGAATGGTCAGGTATGAAGATCAATGCAAAATGATTCTTGGATGAAATCTGCTTGGGTGGATCGTAGGTAATCAAAGACGGGTTTCCACTTGTTGGGATCTTTTGTTCTGATGATCGAGCCCAATATTCTGGCAACCCGAGCTGAATGGTCGCTGTTTCTCTACACCAGCCATTACTGACCAGTCACAGGGGATAGTGCTCATGGGAGGGGAAGGCTGGTGTTGGACCAAAGAGTATCGTATGAATGAGGGTGCTACCATCAACATCGGATCCCAAGGTTGGGATCGTTTTCAGCCACCGAGCATGGGACGGCCTCGCACACCCACTTGGAAGCAAATCGGTGATCAGCTTTCAGCTGGAGCTCCTTAGCACGCCAATTGGTACAACTGGCAAGGTTGGTCGGGTAGTTCATGCACGAATATCAATGTGGGGTATGATAACATCGCCTCATAAATAGGAAAACAAAAGACTCAAGGCGTGAGATTGGGGAACGATTGGCCATCATCGGGCCCCGCGTCAGCCAATGCCACGTCAGGCCCAGTTGATCCCAAGTACAGGTAGTTCAACCAGTTCAACTGATTTAGTCAAGTTCTTCCTAGTCCATGTCACGCATGGACCACTATCGAACACGTGCACGATAGTTGCTTATGAAACATGATAAAATCTTTATTTACATTGAGATTTTCTCTTTAAGGACTGCATAGACCTCTAGTAGCCTTAAAGGACCTGCCGGGCTGAGAAACCCAACTGAATCGGTTGAGCCAGTTGAACTACTAGGATCACTTGGCTCTGCCGTTACGTTATCCAGCAGCATTCATTGTCGAGCGTTGTCAACAGCCCTAATGAAGGCTCGCCAGGCTCGGACCACAAGATCATTCAAGGTTGGAATAGATGGCTGTTATTCGCGAGAAGCTTCGTCCTCAGATGCAACCCGACAGCCACGTTTGGGCATCAGTCGTCGCAGCCGCAGTACATGGTGAGCCAGAACGGGGAAACGAGGCGGGGGGACACGGCACAACGCAGAATGCCAACACAGCTCATTCTCAGCGTTTATTTACTTTTTTTGCCTTGACCAGTCACTAAAACAGGATCTTGTAGATTCTGCCTTGAGGCTCTAGCCCTCCAGCTCTGTCCCACCACCAATTCCAGCTTTACAGTAGGTGTTCAGTAACAGTCCAGGACACAGACAACTAGAACGGCACCTAAAATCGTGCGCGGGAAGCGCCGCGCGCAGTGGGGTCTGCAGGGATCCAGCACCAATACATCAATACAATTGGAGCATCAGTACAATGGAAGGTATTTTACCTGGTAATACCAAGTACCAAGTCTGTGGGTTGACAACATCAGCATTTCCCTCATAAGGTAAGCAAGTAAGTACTTGAGCTTACTACCCTCCTTTCACTTTTAGTCCCACGATCAATCGTGAGCTCTCTACCACTGTCATTATTCCCATCCCCGTCCCACAAGCACATTCTTAACCAAAAAAAAGATAACATGGCCCCTGCGCCATGGGCGGCCTTACTCCAGGGTTACTCTGCCGAACTCCTTCAATTGCAATCCCGCAACGTCAACACCACAAACCCCGTCACCGTCTCCGACTACCTCGCCGCGCAATGGGTGAACCCAGCCGATATCCTCTCTATCCTGCTGCTCCTGGGCCCTGATATAGTTCAGGGAGCTGTGGCACAATTAGCTGGGCGAACCATTACGCCGGTGGCCTTCTCATTCGGATGGGTAGCCTACGCTGCGCGGGCGCTGCTGAACGCCGTTGGTGGTTAGTGTTTATTGTCCTCTCCTTTCGTTTCATTGTTGCTCTCAAGAAACCAGCATCTCATCGGTAATACAGATGGCTCCCTGATGCCCAACACAGACATGACCAACACCCTTGTCATCGGCGCCCGAAGTGGTCATATCCGCACGACGAAAACATGGGTCTTGGGCAGGCTGCTCAGAGATGGTGATGATCGCGTAGATGAGGAAATGGAGGGTCGAGAACAGGCCCATGTGCCGCCGGGGACGACGGGGCTTAAACCTACCGAGGCTGCGAAAGACAAAGGAAAAGACAAGGAATGGGAAGCACTGCGCGTGTCGGTTTACCAACTGGTCCCCCAGGCGGAGCAGGGCACGGCACATGGGACGCCGACGGTGGATTGGGTGTGGCTGTCGGGCTACGTGATGATTTTGGTACAATTGTGTATATCGATCATTCCGTGGATCATATCCAATGAGTGGGGCACCTTCATGATTGCCGTGTGCGGGAATCTGCTGGCTTTAGTAGAAGGGTCCTTGCCACAATGGAGATCGGAGAAATGGGCTGCGGGGCCGCGAACGGGAAGTGCAACGGTGACGATCACCCAGGGTAATGGGAGTCGTCATGCCATGCTGATTTTGGGGACGAAGGGTGAGGGATTGGATCTGGAGATCTTGGCTCTAGGCACGAGAACGAAGTCGGCCGGGAGACTCACGAGAATATCAACTGCCGTGCTTGCACTTCTTTGGCTAGCGCTGTTGGGGACAGTTGCAGGCTTGAAGACTGATACTTGGTGTAAGTTCCTCTCTGCCACATCCAAACCCATACGCTCGTTAACATGCGTGCAGACTTGATGGGAATCGGACTTCTCGGTAGTGTTCAAAATGTGATCGCAGCAGGTGCGCCGCGAAAACCCAGCGCCATGGGGTTTCACATTAGATTGATTGAAACCATCTCAAATAAGAAAGTTGCAGCTGTACTCAAAGAGGTGGAATCCAAGTACGAATTCGTGGGCACGTCGTTGGTGCCGGTGTTCTTCCCTGGTGGTCTACGTGTGAAGTCGGAGGAGGATATCGAGTTCTGGCGTAAAGCACAGGATAAGAGGATGAATCCAAATAACTGGGGGACGAGAATTGATCGGATACCGGAAAAGGTGGAGGAGCAGCTGGATGAGAAGGATACCATACATTTCGTGACGAAAGAGGTGAGAGGGGAAACATCATAAGAGTTGTCTGGCATCTGACGGCTTGTTATTCATTGAATTTAAGGTTGCCGGCTGGTGATGAAGGCTCTCAATATCAAAAGGGATATTTCAACATTTATCATTCATGGCTATCATTGATATTGACACCATACCATTGTTCAATGCATAAAAGGGGGACGAGACTCAACGCCTGTCCGCAGTGTCCCCTACCCTACGAGCCTGTGGAGAAAAAGGAGAAGGAGACGCTTAAAGGACAAGATTTATCCGTCCAAAATCTTCCTTAATCTTAGGATTCCAACGTACGGGCCCATCGTCGAGCCTTTTTTAACGCTTAGAATAAGAAAGAAAATCACCCTTGTACAGATGCGAAGGCAATAAGCCTGTCCTAAGCTCCTTGCTAAACAACCCTTTGAACCGCTCTCCGAATCACCCAGCACGTTGCCTATTATCATTCCCACACCATAGCTACCCACTACGTCGCAGCTAGACCATTTCCTGGACAGGCCCTAGATTGCTCATTTGCATGATAGGCAGCTATTCTGCAGGCGGCAGGTCCTGTGGACAACCTAAATCAACCAACCTCTCTGGCTATCTCTTCGCAAACACATCTAAACTGTAGCTATCGCTGTGATAACCCCCCAGTAATCCCTCCAATAATTCCCAAGATTGTTCCCACCAGCTCAACACCCGGGTCGGGCCTCCATCTCCACCTCCCCTACCTGTCGCGGGTTACCGGAACTACCCTCAAATCCCACGGTTGCTGTCGGCCTACATGTGTTAATAATTTGTTGCTTTGAACCTGCCGTATCCGTCAAGGATGTAAGAACATACCGAGAATTATCGCCGCACGCAGTTGCAACGGTCGCAGCAGGGACAACTTGCACTGACATGAATGTTGTGACTACGGCTACCGGTACCTTTGTTGACGGGGTAGGTTGAGTATATGTAATGACAATTGATTCTGCAAGCGCATGAACATATCGAATGGGCAATATTAACACTAGGTAGAGCAGTTGTAATATCCTCCACGGCTGTACTTTCGTTCCCCAAGATCAGTGTATACAATTAGAGTAATTACTCTAAAGTAAGTAATATTACTCTAACTCTAATCTAATAAAAAAGCTATTACTCTAATCTAACTCTAATTTAATTTGATTACTTAAATTTTATTAGAGTAACTAGAGTAACGACACGTGATACCGGAGGATTAATTTTCCGGCTCGAAACATGCCGCATTAAGACTAGTGTTTTTAAATTAGCGAGTTTCGGCACGGATAAACTTTTATTTCCGAATTTCGGCTTAATAAAACTTCGAACTTTGTAAAAAAAATCCGTAAACTTTTAATAGTATTGTAAATAGTCGCTGTTATATAACTATATTACGCTTATACTTAAACAAAATATAACTTAAACATAAGTAATTATAAAATTAGAGTAAAATTAAAGTAATGTTAAGTGTTACTCTAACTCTAATCTAACTCTAATAAAAAATTGGTTACTTTAATCTAATATAATCTAATTAAAGTAACTTAAATTTTATTAGAGTAATTAGAGTAACTTGTGTATACACTGCCCAAGATTCTGTGAGTATCGTCGCAGGAGCTGTAGCAGTGGATTGCGGTATTACCACGCTTGTAGTTACCCCAAGACTTGGCAGTGATGAGATGCCGGTTGCAGATCCTCCGGAGCCCAGCGACGTTGATAAAGGTCAACCATTGGTTGTCTGGCCGAAACTGGTCGACGCTGATAAAGTCAACGTGCTGGTATATGTATAACCCGGTATCGCATAGCCATTGGCAGAACGATATACATTATAGATGTTTATTGCTTGTTGAATGTTAACGGTTGTATCCTGTCCGCGGTTCGCAACAACGGCAGTGGAGATGTGGTTCGTCAAGAGCCCTACACCGGAGCCTAAGTCCCAGGCACCAAAAAGCTTGTCTCTGGGAAAGCTTGTCTTGGCACATTTAAGGAAGTTCTATTTTGAGGCATGTCCACAAGATTGCTATAAATACGGTCGAGCTACACCAGGGCTAGTTTGAGGTAGGTTAAATTAAGCAGGCTGCATCCCTACTATACATCGCGACATCCTACAATTCGTTCCCCCTAGCACGGAATATCAAGAAAGATTATATCCCCTTGCTTCAAAATAAATGTTCGGAATATTTCTAAAACTGCCGTTATCCTTGCTGCATTCGTTGTAGCGCGGCCACAGCTCCGGAGCTAGGTCAACCGGGCCTTTGGTCTAGAAAACCGACAAAATATCCAGGGGCCTTTACCGTGCGATGACTTTGGTAATAATCAAAATTGTCTAGGATGACCCTCTTTATGCTGTCTAGTAGGCAGTTTTTGTTTACTAGACATTAATCCGCAAGGCAAAGCCGATTTTTAGTGCTTTTAGATTAAAGCTTTCCGCACCTACGAACAATGAGCAGGCGTTCGGTAGAGCCGCAGCTGAGATTGACACATACAAGTCATGCGGGTGGAGGAATAAGGAGGGTTTGGAGCGGATTTGGCAGTTGCAAATTCTGTATTGTCGCTAATCGTTATATAATAAGCTCCTAGTCTCAATAGAAGGGTTTCGAGGCATTTAACCTTGCTTCTGTTTTTAGCAATTTTCTAATGTTTTAGAATAGAATAGACTCAGAATTTGCACAAGAGATCTGCGAGCTAAAACTGCACTCAGCTACTATTGCCGTTTTGACGCTACTTTAGAAAGGGCTGATTTTTCTACATACTATTCTGCCCCGAATACCGCCGCCGTCTTCCCAGTTATTGATCCCCAGTTGCCTCTCAAAATCCTAGCTACTGTATCGTTTTAAGGGATCTCCACCTTCACTCTCTTTGGCAAACTTATATCTTATCTGTCTGGTTTTCAACCCTGATATATCACGTTCTTAACGTGTTTTGAGACTCGTAAGTAAATTATACTCGGTTTCTTAATTTTTCTCACCTTGCTCTAGAGTTAGAAAAGTACACTATTTTAAAAGAATGTCAGAGGGAATACCGCACTGCTCCCGCTGCTTTTGACATGTCTTGACACCACAAGGGCTCGCATACACTTATACAATGAATACTACTCCGCCGGCAAGACTTCTGCAGCAAGCATCAGTTGGTAAGTGAGATGTTTAATCGGAACTCTGCTACTCTAGTACGGCTCTGTTGTCTTCTAGACCAAGGAAGTGGCTTGTAGTAGATATAATATATCAAAAAGATGTTCTGGGGGAACAGTAAATAAAAACAGCGCCATCCAGAACAATCCCTATTATTGACAGCGCCTTAACCAACTCACTTGATTGACACTAGTAACTTTATACATAAAACCTGTCTGGGTGTATGTTCAAATTCTGATTATATGTCTCAAGTAAGTTTGTCTATAGTGTAATATTTTGTTATACTTTAATTTTCGCTTGCTGCTCTCATCTTTTTTAAAAGTGCACTTATATTTCCTGATATAAAACAGACTTTTTTATTTTTGATTATTATCTATGGCTAACATTCGCCTTCTAGCCGAGATATTCCATTGTGTGCCGTAGGGTAGCAGTCGCGACCGCCTTTTGAGATTTCACGCGTGGACCCGAATAGGAATGGTAACCGATGTATCGCGTGATGGCATGTAACAACAACTAGTATTAAGCTTAAGGAATAACATCAATATAGTCAATATAATTTCTGAACTGAAAATTCTATGTATTTGCAAGTTTCATCCGGACCCTCAGCCCTCGATATCCTTTCTAGCCTCGTTGATTCTGTTAACAATTAAATAAGAAAATGCGCGAAAATATAGATTTATGTCTGCGTACCTTGGCAGCTTCTCCCACTTATCGCTTACGGCTATAATGACAGCACAAGCAGCCACTATAGGGGCAATCTGACCGAATCCATGGACTTCTTCTTCCTTGTTGGATCCACCAGGCATGTTCATCCAGCCCGAGGCGTAGACCCAACTCCTAAGGTAGAAGATCGTGTAAGTGATGTAGCCGTACACAGCCATGCTAGCGATCCACGGCAAGACCCAATAGGCAGTAACGAACAACTGGTAAAACCGGTTGTTGATCCTTTTCGTATACCCCTCTTTAACACCAGCCAGGTCACGACAAAAACGGATGATGAGAACAGGGAGCGCGAAGGTGGCACATGCGCAGAGAACGACGTATGAAATGAAATCAGGTGACGTCTTGGGGTTGGCCCACCCAACGGCTTCAAGCTGAACTTGACTAAGAGAGTCAAATGTGTCATGCCATAAGTCAGCATCTAGGAAGCAAGAGCCAGCGAGAAATACTAGGCCGTCTTTTCGATCCTGCAGCGGCTTGTAGGGGGCCGTCTTCTCATACCGCAGCTGCTTCTCATAGAGGTAGGCAAGGGATAACCCGAGGACAAGAAAGCAGGTGGTCCTAATCAAGGCAGCGAGGGGAGCCTTCCAATAACACCGAACGAGCACCATAGCAATGAAGGCGCTCCAACATGCCAACAGCACCATATATACCCCGATCATGTAGTGGTAGCGTGACGTCTCGCATTTCCCGAGCAGACCGAAGCTGATCACCTGCGCGATGCCAAGCAGGAGCTGAGTGTCTGAGATGGTGAGCAAGGCTATCTCGAAGAACTCGTAGAGTTTCTCGCCACGCCCTTTTTCTTTAATACGCACGATTTTGGTGTTGGGTTTAAACGGGCTGAATATCCATTCGTCTATCCACACGGCTATTCTCTGCGGGATTTCATGCCACAGCTGCCAGGCTGTGCCGTGCTGCTGGTGTTTATGTGTGAGTGGGCTAGGCGCTCGCGGATAGGTTGATTCTGACAGGAGTATCGTCTCGCTCCCAGTCGCGTACCCACCGGGGCCGCCATGACCATAATCAGACGACGGGCCAGACCGGTTGCCCATTGTTAATCCGGGGTACGGTCGTGCTCTCAAAGGATGGCGAGGAGCCCAAGATCCAGTGTCTGCATCTGGATTTTCACCTGTTGCCCTCATTGTCGGTTCACCGCTGGATCCATTAATGATGTGAACTGCGGTGAAACGACGTAAAAACCACGCATTTAGGGTTGGCCTATACTCGCTAAGGTCAATAGCTATCTTCTCACCCGAAAGGTTCAGTTTCGACGGACCTTCCAAGTTCTGGTTTCCAGATGTAATCCGTCCGGGCGAACACGATGAGAAAGCCGGAAACCAAGGCGATAGACTCGGGCACGAGGAATGCGAGTAACACCTAAGGCGATTAGTTAAGTAGTTTTGTAGACCGAATGTACCAACTTAAATTCATACCCCTATGCCCGCAATATCAGGATCTGGCTCGAAATTGCCACGCTCGATTCCGCCGATATTTGTCACAGTGATACCGCTAAACTGCGTTTTGCAGTCCAAAGGTCGGTCGTTTCTATAGCAGTAGCGTTGCACTTCGTATGACATAAAGGCGCCCATCCTGTACTTGGAGATAGCAGTATTAACATACAAAGGGGGAAGTTTACCGATACTGGTAGACGAAGGTGCGACTGTCGTACTACATCTTAATAATGGATTACAACAGGACTATCGCTAATTATACACGAATTCAGATGAGGCCTTAGGATTGCGACTCTGCATTTGGCCGGTCAATTTCGTTCTTCGAGCGGCGTTCACACACATTGTCCATCATCGAAGGCTTGGTTTGCGGAATAGGGTCGTCAAACTGGTTTCAGACTCTTCCTGATCCTCTGATCATAGTCGAGTTATGATTGGTAGATGTAAGATAAGAACACTCTATATCCGTGTGTAGTCTAATCTCGTTCTGTAGGGTTACGCATTAGCGTGGCGGCTAGCTGTGAGACGCGTAGCATGGGGCTGACGGCTACACGTCTTAGGTTTCTGGAGCCTTGTTGTGCGACCACACTCAACAGACCTTCATTCTCATTAGCGCTTGCTACTCCAATGAATGGGACAAGCTCGATTTTAACAAGACTTAAGCTGGAGGCGCGGGATTGTGCTTAGTCTTGGTAGTGATCCGTATAATGAAGATCTTAGAGGTAGATAGAGGGCTGAAGGTCAGGATGAAACTCGTCTCACTGCAGGCGGGCCAGCAGATGAAAAGAGCAGAAAGGGCAGCCCGTCGCCTGCGCAATGCATGCGAGCCTATCTCGTGCGCTCATGGTCACTGCGGCCTCACTGGCGCCGCAGAAAGCAGGTCGCTGGCTGTTGTGCCGCGCTAGCCCCAAAAGCGTAAACGTAGACGTTATGTAACCATCTGTTATTTTTTTGTAAAGCGAAAGAAAGATTCACACTTGTTGTAGAACTAGATTATGGCTCCTCGCACGCTCGGAGCTTGTGGGTGCCTGTTACTGTCATGTGTTGCTTTACAGCACTTTTGATTGGTTGGTAGCATATAGGGCTTTAAGCTAATACAGCTATAGAAAATCAGAAATTATATATTGTTTTAAACTCGAGATTTTTACAGTTGATCTTACAATTGACTCTATAATTAACCTGTATGCCTATAGCACATAAATTTGTAAATTTATAACATGCAGACTTATAGCCCGTAAATGTGTAGCATGTGAACTTGTAAGCTTGTAGCACGTAGACCTGTAGACCTGGGTAGCTCGTAGCATGTAAACTTGTAGCCCGTAAACGTGTAGCACATAACCTTGTAAGCCCGTAACACGTAGACTTGTAGCTCGTAGCATGTAGACCTGTAAACGGGTAGTTTGTGGACATGTAAACTTGTAAACTTGTAGCATATGAACTTGTAGCATGCAAACTTGTAGTATGTAAACCTGAAAACTTGTAGCACGTAAACTTGTAGCATATATACCTGTATTATGTAAATTTATAGCATGTAAGCCTGTAGCAAGTAAGCTTGTAGCATGTAAACCTGTAAAACCGTAGCATGTAGGCTTGAAGCATGTAGACTTGTAGCCTGTTAATATGTAAGCCCGTAGCACGGAGAATTGTAGCTCGTAGCATGTAAACCTGTAAAGCCGTAACTCGCAGTATATAAGCCTGTAAACTTGTAGCTCGTAGACTCGCAGTATATAAACTTATGGCTTATAGGCTTGTAAACTCGTAAAATTGTAGTATGTAAACTTGTAGGCCAGCAAACCTGTAAACCTGTAAACCTGTAAACCTGTAAACCTGTAAGTTCGTAGCACGTAGAATTATAGCTCGTAGCATGTAGACTTATAGCATGTAAACCTGTAAACTTGTGGCCCGTAGACTCGCAGTATGTAAACTTGTAGCATATAAGCCTGTAGCATGTAAACCTGTAGACAGTGAACGAGTTAGTGTCGTAGTATACAAAACAGATCCACGTTAAAAGTTATTAAGTAAATACGCGAGCACGCTAAAAATGGCTAAAAAGTTAGTATTTATAAAAACAGCTTAATCGTAGATTATTTGTTTTTTAAGCGTGTATATATACAATAATATCACTTCGCTATTTGGGACTGTCAACAATCAATTAGCTGTTCGCTGCACTATGTAACGACGCAAGGAATCACGGGCTAGAATAGAGGCATATGGGAGTGCGTACAATAGGCTGATAGTGATTGCCTTATAAGTCTAAAGTACTAAGGATACAAAAACACGAGGAGCAACTGTAGAGAATAGGAACAGGCTTTTATATAGGCGACTCCGACTCTCCCCCGTATTGGGTCTGAAACCCCTTATACTCTGATCATCACTTCTTGCTTCTGTATTATGACTTTTGTGCCGTGCCTTGGGCATACCGATTGTTGCACGTTATACGCCGGTAATATCACGAATAGAACTATAGAATTATCCGCGCTTAATCCGCGCACAGAAACTGCTTTTACGAGTAAGTATAAATTACAGAAAGTGTACATAAAAACTTTTACAGCTTTATATTGTGGTGGGGACGATTTTCTTTCCTTTGACACACTGTCACGTGATACTCATGAGTGGTCAGTCATGTGACCTTAGGAACATGAGTTGTATATAACCTTCGCTTCCGGTATGAAGGCGCATCATCATCAATACAACACACCTTTTTACCCTTCTATATTTTACACCTTTATAAGCTATTGACGTTTATCTATTATATAGAGCTTAGGCTCGCCGGTGCTCTCCCGAGTATGCTACAGATACCGACATCACGCTTATAAGCTATTGACGTTTATCTATTATATAGAGCTTAGGCTCGCCGGTGCTCTCCCGAGTATGCTACAGATACCGACATCACGCTTATAAGCTTTGTGCTAGATCCTGTTGCTGTTCTTGTTCTTCAGCATGTTCCCCTCCATAATATTTTCCTTTTTTTTCGATTCATACAAAAAACCGGGCTTAAAAGCTCTCGTTCATCCATGAAGTGCTGTTGATGGCTTCTGTAGCCAGCTTCGACGTTAATGAGGCACGAAGCTTGGAGGTTGGTTTACTGTACTTGTCACGGCACGAGCTGTGGATCTACAGATACAGAGGGCAGCGGTGATACTATACGAGAATCTATAGCTGAGGAAGGAAGAGGAGCTCAAGAAGAGCAAGCTATATATACACGAGGGAGCCCTAGCGGCTCGGCAGTAGGTCACGTGATCGACCAGGGTCGGTACCGTGACAGTCTATAGGAGCTTTTGACGCTCTCAATAGGACGATTAATAGTATAGCCAAACTGTAGTATTTTTCTGACTACAAGTCGAGCCCTTATAGAGAAGTAGCTAAAGAACAATAGCAAACAGATTACAGCTTTATATATTTACGTGGTGGAGATTAAGAACCCCAAACTAGAATATTGTTTCGGCAACACTGGTTTTTTCGGCACGCAGGGATGGACGTTACACGTTCTGGCATCCTGGTCCGTGCCGTACGGCATGATTGCGTAATCTTGACATGGCCTAGCGCCAGGAGCACCCGCTCCGAGCAAAATGACCAATCGCCGAAGCTCGGCGGACGAAGCAGTGAACGTCACAACAAAAAGATCTCGCCTTCCTCAGTATCTCATCCCCTCGGACGAATTCCTTACGGACCAAGAGACTCGGCTTCGTGGATGGTGGTGACATCTCGGAGTAAAATCGCCGATTTAATAGTTGCCAATTCTCGATAGTTTCCTCTATGCGCCCGTGAGCAGAACATGGGTACTGACGAGCATGACGGCCTTGAGTCTGAGGCGAAGCGCAGGAGGCTCCGCAAAGGCACTCACAGTTGCTGGGCATGTAAGCGGAGAAAGGTCCGGTGCAGCTTCGCATCATTGGAGACAGATGGAATTGGAACTGGAACTGCAACTGGAACATGTCTCAACTGCCAACGGCGTGGTACCAAATGCATCAGTCAGGAGCTGCCTGAAGACCGGAGTGTCAGTCAGACAGAGGACAGTACTGACCGGATTGTGCGCGTCGAGGCGCTCCTCAACCAGCTGGTCAACAAGGGAAATCCAGCTCAGTCGATATCGGAGGATGGCCGAACACATCATCCTCCTGCAGCTCCCACGCCTGTGAGTGACTCGAGCCCGAGCGGTGACTCTGAGCCATGTCCGTACCTGCCGTTGAACGGCAACGCAGATATAAGTACACCTGAGTCATTGCCGGCATTTCGCACGCCAGCCTCGACTGGCATAGCTGTTGCTGCTGCAGCCCATCCTGACGGAGGCAAAACCAAATATGAAAAGGTCTCGCTAGCTCTTGTTGCCGCTTTTCCCTCCCAGAAAGATATGGATATCCTCCACCAAGCCGGCAACAATGTCAAGACGTTTTGTGGCCAAGTTAATTTAAAGGCGAGTAGCCAACTGGATCGCGAAGACCTCCCAGACGACTTCAAGCTTTCTGAGATGCGTAATCCACACATTCATCCCGTCCTGTTGGCTAAATATATGCTCTTCTTCTCTTTGACGCTGTTGCATCTGTCGCCCCATGAAATTCTACACGGCCTATCTGAAAATTATCATGTCGTTATGGAGAGACTTGCGGATACGGCCATCAATCTGGTGACTACCTGCGAAGAGCTCTTGGGGACTATGGATAGCCTCGAGTGCATCTTACTTGAGGCCTCCTACCACCTAGACAATGGGAATATCCGACGAGCTTGGCTTGCGTTTAGAAGAGCTATGGGGGCAGCGCAGTTGATGGGCATCAACCGCCCAATCGGTTTTCCAGTGAAGTTCATTGAACCCAGGTCTGCAAATATTGACCCGTCAGTCGTATGGTTCCGGATTGTCTACATGGACCGCTTTCTTTCTCTGCTACTCGGTCTTCCTCAAGGCAATTCTAATTCGAGCCTGGACTCCGAAACACCACTGACCAACGGCACGCCGAGTGAAAAGTTTGAAGTCATCCACTCCGGGATTTTGGCCAAGATTTTCCAACGCAACGACATCGGTCTATCGCCTGGCGCTGCACCAATGACGCTCGAAATTGACAAACTGATGCTTGAGGCTGCCGATTGCCTGCCGTCCAACTTCTGGCGGCCGCCAAACTTTGCGGGCTTGGAGCAGAACTCACCTGAAGCCTTTCGGGAGGGGATACGAGTCAGGGATCAAATGGTCCACTACACTTTGCTGAACCAGCTGCATCTGCCGTTTATGCTCTGTCCCCGTGCTGGCCGCATGGCTGAATATTCCAGAATTACCTGCGTCAATTCCAGCCGCGAGATACTCACTCGCTTTGTTGCCTTTCGTACCTTTAACTGTATCCCGTCCTATTGTCGGTTGGCCGATTTCCTCGCTCTAGTGGCTGGCATGACTCTGATTCTCGCACATCTCTATAATCACCGAAGCCATCAAGAGGCGGGCAACGTCTTCGCGCATCAGCGGCTTGTAGATCGTGCCGCAGTGGAGCAGACGCTAGACATCATGGAAGTGAGCTCTAGGCTCAGCGACGACATGCTGGCAGCTAAGTGCGTTACACTACTGCGGCATTTGCTACTTGTCGAGGCCAGCGCGGCAAAGGGGCACAATTATAGTACGCAACATGCCCAAGGAGTCCAAGGAGTCCCGAGCGATCAAGAAAACGATTGTACGGTGTTCTCCATTAACGTCCCATATATCGGCACAATCAAAATTACCCGAGAGGGCATCAGCTCCATGGGCAAACCCATAGCCAGCATGTCGACCAGTCAAACGCGGGATCTTGAAGGTAACATCACCATAGGCGGGATAGGATCAGTCTCCATGACCAAACACTGCAGCCAGTCATCTTCCAATGCTCCACAAGCAGGTCTTGTTGATCATGTTAACTTTGACAGTCTCGCGTCTCCATGTGGCCAGGGGCCGATACAAGCACAATTTGGAGAGCTTCATACGGTCTTAAATACTGAGATGCTTCCAAATGCCGTTGTTGAAGGCGACTTCATGCAGCAGCAAGATCTATACCCCAGCGTAGCCGCAGGCATAAATGACTGGGTCTTCCAGGGCGTCGATACTGCCTTCTTTGACAGCTTGATGAAGGGTAAGAGTGCCGACCTCGGTGATGGATCTGGGAGTGCCGACTGGAACCAAACTTGGCATAGCGATTTGGAGAGATTGTAACAATCGTTGCGAGATTTAGGGTTCGTTTAGATGCCAAAGACGTCAACTTAGGCCGGGAAGGATGAAAAAGCAGTTGATATATCGCAGGATTATTATTATAATACACATTAATTGAGCGAGGGAATGGACATAAAAGCCAATTCTACATATGGATTCTACGGACAGGGATATTGTCAAACGGCGTGATAGAAGATAATTGTATCACAGAATAGGTTGTAGAATAGGGCATATGATATTGATTGTAGAACAAATAGAATCAACTATCTAGAGCGAAGAAAATAGGGGTCCTGATGCCAAGAACGACTAGGCCAAATCTGGCCAATAGGATTGGCCGTTTGACAGATATATTAAAAAACAAATAATTGAAACAGAATTTAAGTGAGCGACATTAACATAGCAGACAAAGATTTTAACGATATCTATACAAATGCAAGCCCCCGTGCCTACTAGTTCTTCATGGTGCTAAGCCTGGCCGTTTTGGCCTTTTTGAGAGATATATATGTGAAACCCCAAGACTGTGCTGAGAAATTCTTAAGCAGCAGCACCGGCAGTATCTTTCAAAGCTTCTGCATGGAGTTTCTTCCAGCTTCCGCACAAGCTGAACAGAGCGGCGAAACCATTAGCTCCAACCGCAATCGCGAAGACGACCTTGAGACCTGCCATGTATGCAGCAACAACACCTGGTACCTGGGCAGACGTGAATGCCGTGCGAATCTGAGTGGCACCGGTTACGAGAACTATCGCAGGATCAACTCCAGGAGCCGTGGAGGCTAGTGTAGCAATCATTCTGTTGTTGAAGGCCGACTGCGATGCTGAGAGGAGGCACGCCCCACCTAACATTTGAAAGACTGCGTTACATGGTTAACAACTGTTCTTTATTACGAGTCGTTTGAAGATGGAAGAACTCACAAAAGATCATGGCGGTGGAGGAAGACATGTCCTCCGGTTTGGAGCTGCTCTGAACGACTGTGAGGGTGGTTTGGAATGTCAACCCTATAACAAAGCCGGAGAAGATCTGATATCCAACCCACTTTCCGACAGAAGTGTCGACTTCCAGCGTGTAAAAAAGGCCACAGGAAATCGCTGTAAGCCCCGCGCCGACAGCCATAATTGGAGTGAAATAGCCAATTTTGGTTAATACAGCGCCTTGGAGAATGACCGCAATCGTGAGCAGAATGATGAAAGGGAGGTTGCGCACGCCTGATCCGATGGGGCTGACATTGAAGACGCTCTGAAAATATATCGGGAAGTAGAAGAGGATAACGAAGTACGAGCCAGCATAAAAGAACTGGAAGATACAACTGACCCAAACGTCGCGCTGCTTGAACTGAATTGTATTTGTCAGATTGGCTAGATTTCGGGTTCAAGCTCAAAGAAGAGGAGCACTTACTATTCGTGGGACCACCATAGCACGCTCGCCCTGATATATCTCCCAAAAGACAAAGGTAACAAAGATAGCGAAAGAACCAACGATTAGACCGATTACTTCGCTGCTACCCCAAGCTTTGGTCTGGCCACCATACTGGAGGGCGAGGATGTATGAGACTATCAAGCCCATGGCGAAAGCTGCACCAAGGAAGTCCATCTGCAAGAACTTCTCCTTCCAACTGGCCTCAACCGGCTTTGCTTCACTCGGGATGCGAAGAAAGAACAGAACAATCACGGCAGCCAAACCACCGACTGGCAAATTGATATAGAAGCACCATCTCCAGGTGACCTTGTCGGAGAAGGCACCACCGAGAAGAGGGCCAAGCACAGCAGCGATTCCATACGTCGCCCCGGTGAACCCAATCAATACAGGCCGCTTCTGCGGCTCTGCAATAAACCCAATGATGGTAAATGCGCCTGTCCCAATACCAGCACCGCCGACGCCCGCGATCGCGCGTCCCACAATCAAGGCCGTCGGTCCTGGCGCAACGCCACAGATCAAACTGCCAAGCTCGAAGATGGCTATGGCAACCATGAAATATATCTTCAACGGGAAGTACTTGTAGACTTTGCCCCACGTCGACTGGAATCCTCCAAAGCTCATGAAGTATGCCGAGCTATACCATGCCACCTTGTCGAGACCACGAAACTCGTCTGTGATTTTGGGAATTGCAGTGGCGAGGATAGTCTGGTGAAGAGAGAGTTAGCTAGCTTATTGTATTCTCGCAGAGAGGGCTAGCCACTCACATTATCTAAAGATACCAAGAAGACACTGAGCATAAGTGAGATCATGATGAGGACAAGACGCATGCCATGGGGATATTCAGTCTTAGGCTCGTTGAGAGTTTCGACTGAATTGAGGTCCTGGACATTTTCATCCCCCTTCTCTGTGTCCAGTGGTTTCGAAACCTCAGAGGGCTCATCTGTGTGCCCTTTCCATTCCGGGTCCAAATCGGAGTTCACCATTATGTTCTAGTTATATTGTATTTGTCGAGAAGGAGCGTGATCGAAAGAAATATTGCACTATCCTGGGAGTCACGTAGAGACAGCTGGGGGCTCTTTCATTTCTTTTATGTTTATGTTAGAATGTCGATCCTCGAGCAATAACATGTCAGGAAGTTAAGCAGCAGGGCTCACGCTCGGACTCCACTACCCCGATGACAAATGTACATATTAGCAAGCATGGGCTTTGCTGGGCTGAAAAATTGGGGCGGTTTAGGATTATTATAATGCATGCGTTGGAAAAGATTGAAATGCATCTGCTTATTCCACCGAGCCTCGGTGGGGACGGGGAGATTAGCTAAGTCCTAAGTAAAATATCTGTTTGTATCACTCTCTGTGATACTTCTTTGTATGACTTGTGTCAAACGGATAGATTGTAGGTGATCTTATCACAGAATAGGTTGTAGAATAGGACATATGATATTGATTGTAGAGCTATTAGAATCAACTATCTAGAGTGAAGAAAATAGTGGTCCTGATGCCAAGAACGACTAGGCCAAATCTGGCCAATAGGCTCTGGCCGTTTCACAACTTGCAATTGCTCAAGTCGGTTACCCACGGGGCACATAGCACCGCGATCTCAGCGCAGTGCTATTATGATCGTTGCAGGTGGTTGACTTGTTCTTGAATCGTTCTAAGTGCTAATCTACGTACGAGAGCTATAATACATCCATGTGGTCCGTGCGTCGCGCGGTGTACTATTCACTCATACCAACAATTAGGATTTGTAACATTGCCCGAGGCTTGTCCAGCATTAATAGGCTATGTTTAATAATTCTAGGTTTGAATTACTGGTAGATATCTGCCAGATATTAGGAGAGCTTATTTTCAAATCTTCCGAGTTTGTATTGCATATTGTATTTCGCTATCTACCCACCTTGATAACGCAGGGCTTTTGAGATTTAAATCAAAAGCAGATATAGTTTAGGAATGCACTCTTTGCAGCAAGGTTGACGTTTGCCGTGCGTTCTTTGATCCCTTGGATATGGAACCACGGTTGTTATCTCGGGTGAGATGGAGACCACGGGGTTCTTTCTTGCAATATAAGGTTCCTCTATATCTTTCAAACGTCACTTAATATCATTTGTTCACTTGCAAAAAAATCTCGAGGTGTCTTTGATTTGATTATCGAAACAAGAGAGGGCATAATAATCCAAAAATCCATTTATTCAACTTTTGTTCCTGCATAGCTTTCACGATATGGGTAACATGGACGTCCAACCAACTTAGACATCATCGCGAATAAGATCAAGCGAAGTACGTGGATGTCCATACCCGCGATTCTGAGACCTAGTTGCATTCCTTAGCTTCTTGTAGCTGTGATAAGCAGGCTGGGTGCCTCGAGTGGGAGCTCCTCGATGATAACCTTTGCCATGGAGAACAGCAATTTCTGTAGAAGGGAGCTCGCTGTGATCAACCTCCCTTCCGCCCAGCTCAACAAATTTCCACTGCAACTGTTGTTCTAGTATGGTCTCCACAGTTTCAGGGTCCAGACTCGAAGGTGCTAGAGGCGTCCAAGTCAAGTCATCGCCAGAGGGTGGAGTGACGACCCTGGCCAGCAATGGAATAGTGAGCGGAACTTGCGCTTTCGAAAGAACACCCTTTGTTTGCTGCTGGGAGCAGTTGTCGCAAGCTACATGACCACCACTATCTATGACAGGAGCACTGAAAGTATAGACGCTGCCAACAAAGTTCTTGTCGTCATTGTAACGAGATAGATCGGAGGGAGGGTTTCCGAGGAAGAACAAGATCGCATAAGCACGACCCTTGAGGGCATATCGGTCATAGATGACGTTGATGATGTAGTCATGGAAAGTGTCGTCGCTCAATCTGTAGCCGGGTACATCCCCTACGACTGTTCTTGTGCTCGGATACAGTTTATTCAAATGGGCGCGGAGATTCTGCGTGTAGCGAACTTCATCAATCGTACCGTCAGGCTCGATGGCATCAGGCGTTGGAGTAAGATCATCGTAGTCATAACCCCATTTGGTCCAGTCCCTGGTCATGGTTGAGTCCCATGTAGCAAAATTCTCGTCATAGTGAAATGGTTTTAATGGGGAATCCACGGAAGGGTCTCCAACTTGGGGATTGTCAAACCACAATTTCGGGTATAACTTTTGCCAGATAGCGGTCAAACGGTCGATATTGCTAGATGCTTGTAAGAGAAGAAGATTGAAATTGATTTGAAGGATAACTCTTACCAGTGATGAAACCAGAAAATGGGATCAAAGGCTGCGACTGGTACATCAGACACTTCGAAGATGTTAGCTCAGGCCTACCTCATTTACATTTAAAAGATGAGAGAGAACATCATGCAGCCCTCTCATTTCCACTCAAACAATGATCCAAGACAGCACCGGTTGTGGGATACTTACTATGGCCAAGCCCAACACCTTGGTACCCCGCGCCTTTTGGTTGTTCAGCATTCAAATAGATCCCCCCAGTAGTATTCTAGCAGCTTGTAAATATTGATGTGCAGATCAATGTTTGAGATGACAGCAACCTACATGCACAATGTTGTGTATGTACTCAATTGACATGAAGTTTGGATTCGTTATCGGGCTTGTTGTGGGACTATTGTGGATGGTCGAAGAAAACGTTTCCCAAGAAGTCAGGTAGCCATCTTCAAACATACGACTAACGGCATCAGCAAAAGAGCCACTGCCATTACCGTACCACAAGGGGTCATTCATTGCCGCATTGACCTGGGCTTCAGAAAGTTAGTATGTTTGTGAAGCGGCGGACAACGGCATAGGGTAAACATACTATAGTCGTTGACTCCGTTGATCCAGTATTCATCAGGTTTGTCTGTGTTGATTCCAAAACGGCTGGTACCAATGCATTTACTCCACTAGATATCATATTAGCTGGGGAAATGCATTGGGAATAATGGACTGACCGGAAGAGGAGGATCGCTTGTGGTATTGTTCTTAATGGCATTGACGCCCATGTACTGAGTGTCACCCATTGCGACCGGTTGGCCCTTCGAATCAGTTGTTGGATTGTGAAAGATACCAAGTGGATTTGGGTAATCCACAGTCTTACCACCAGGCAAG
Source organism: Chalara sp. BL73 (assembly GCA_918026815.1). Classification (NCBI taxonomy): domain Eukaryota; kingdom Fungi; phylum Ascomycota; class Leotiomycetes; order Helotiales; genus Chalara; species Chalara sp. BL73. The sequence goes on from CAKJVC010000095.1 coordinate 302,306, forward strand.
ACAATCTTCACAGTTGGCAACCAGCAGGCTACGGGAATCGCAAATTTGTTGGTGTCATCTTGTTTTGCCCAGTCCCAATATGGAAGGCGAAATTGGCTTGCAGCATATCTCCATTTCTCTTCCTCCCCTTTCTGGAACAGACCTTGCCTGCTCCAGATATCAATTAGAGCGATCATTTCTTGCCAGATGACTTGCTACTGCTAGTTAGATATAGGGATCAGGCACGTGATGATAGGAACTCACCTCGTAGAGAAGCATGTAGGGTCGATGCCAAGTTGGAAAAGTGACTCGATTATGGTTGCAATAGCCAGGAAATGGGTCTGTTGGCTTTGGGGGAGTCACAACCGGATTCTCGCCATCCCAGCCAACAAGCGGATAGCAATGGATTCCTATATAAATTTAGAATTAGGTCTGGGAAGTCGCATGGATTCGCAGCATACCTGCCAGTTGGAAGAATGACAGACGCTCCGTAACAGGCCTAGCTTTGAAGGCAGTCATAGCTTGGAGGAACAGAGAAACTTGATACGAGTTGTTGGGGTCATTGAACCAAGCGGTCACTTCCCGACGAACAGGAATGGGACCAGGTGGAGTAGGAATTCCAATAATGGGATAAGTCAAAGAAGTCATGACCGATGATTTTGCAACAGGCTTGTAAAATCCTGGACTTTTGTTATGATTTTCGGTTGAAATGTTGATTTGCAGGATTTTGTTTTGCTTTGGAGAGGGACTTTGAGGGAATTTCGAAGGAATTGATTGATCTTATGTCACAGGGAATGCAAGTAGCTGAGGTTCGCTTAGCATTCCATATGTAGCTATGTGCCCTTGGCGAGTTTCCTAGCTGTACGGGACCTGAGCGTTCCCTTTCTTTTGTGTTCTTACAAGCGTGTATTCTACAACAGTATTATATCACTTCGCTCACCTGATTGACTATTCCATAGCTCTAATTTACTCCGTGACATCTTATAAGATTCATTCTCTTGTTCCTCTTGTCAGGAAGGGTCTTAGCTACCACCCACATCTAAGAGTCGTGAGAATTGTATCCACCTTCCACCGTCATGAAACCCATACAATAACAACGGCCATCGTGGACCTTCTCTGTGAAACATGAGGTATCATCTACATACCCGTCAGCTAGTGATTGACAACGAGGGGGAGACATTGCAAGGTTTACTACTTGTTGAATGTGAGCGGGGCGCTTGTAAAAGCTTTCTGCTCGAGCTGAGCCCCTCTATACGAGACTGATTGTGTTGCTCAATCAGATTTGACTGGTGCGTAAAGGTGCATAGATCCCTCAAAGTATGAGACCCCGAAGAGAGAACAAACCTCAAGTTAGAAAGATTAGGCCGCCTGACTGATTTGGATGATCAGCGTCGATAGAAACAAGTTACACAACAGCTAGCTCAGCCCACATCGGCCTTTCCCGCAACGCCTTCGGCAGCGCACGATACTTAACCACCCCGCATACACAGCCTACTTTCCAAGAGCCGTTCGCTCACCGCAAGTTCCAGACAAATAGTATGCTTCCTTTGTCGAGAAGTTAGGAACTGATGTTCCACAGGACAATTCTGTTGGGAGAGAATACTTAGATGTTTCAGGTTGGTAATTCACGAGGATATCCCTCAATACTCTCGAACTTATGGAAGAAAAACAGGTCTAAATCTCTTCCGGGGTACCTGTGAGGCTGCAGAAACCCCGCTAGTTAATTACTGGTCAACGATAGCTCCTCCCTGCTGAAGATTCGAACTCATACTAATAGGAGAAAAATAATTAAGAACTTATGAGTGAAGAAAGTTGGTGTAGTTCTAGAGCCTTGCATGGTCAGATTTAACAAGTTGTGGCTGACTGACTTGCAGCCTGACTGAAACCAGGGTCCATCAAATCACTGTGGTGGATGGTGCTGGCTGGCTGAATGAATGGTTGGCTTTCTTTTTCGGTCTCCTTACATCATTTGGCTGGCTGACAAGCCAGCAGTCGAGGAAAGAGGGGTACTTCTCAAAATGTGATAGAAAAATCATATAATTGCAAGAATTTTAGCCTAACACCCTACCTCATGGTATCCTGGGGAAAAGCTTGGCGCACCAAACTCGCTTTGCTAGCGCCGTTTGCTAATAACTCGTCGAGTTCAAAACAACAAGCGCTATCGAAATTAACCGCTAGAAGCCTTTTGCTAGCTTATTGTTTGTCAATAAAAGGGTTGGCAATTCTTGGCAATTCTTGGCACGCGATACTTAGAAAAAAATCAATCATGGTATCCGGAACAACGCATTATTATAGTGTGGTGGGGTGGATTTTCTTCTTTTTTCGATATGTTATCACTTGATACACATGAGTGGTCAGTCATGTGACCTGAGGAATATGAGTTGTATATAAGCTTTGCTTTTGGTATAAAGGCACAATGATCATACTGTTATGCGCCAGGATGTCACGTGCTAAGGGGCACTGAGGGGGGCTCGGTAAAGGCACTGAGGCTTGGCATGTATAGGCACGTAGGGAGTCGCCAGGGGTTCGGAGGGTATAAGTAGGGGACTCGGGACGTAGTAAAAAAAGTAAAAATTAGTTTTCGTATTAATTGCAGTTGACTTGTGCTACTTTACTAGAGGTACATCGGACTTTGACCTTACATCGAACTTTACTGAAAACGGCAAGACTTTGTGCCAAGATTAATATACAATGAGGGGTGGACTTTTAAGTGAACGGTTGTTGCCAAGTCGAATCGCCAGAATGCGGTCAAATTCAAAAACAATATTTTGTTTATTTCGGGTGCCCAACAAGTCCACTCACGCTTCCTCAGAACACTTCGGCCCGGAAAACGCCACGAGTTACCTGCCACTACAATGCGACTTCGAATTAGTCGGATGTAATGCACGATACACCAAGCACTATGTAAGGACTTCGATTGCGATTTCGAGACTGCTGCGATTCGCGGGCCTGGAAGCTTGGAAAGTGGGTGGAAGTCCAGGAGAGATAGATACATCGGGTCCCTGCATAGACAGTAATCTGCCAACGAAGTTAAATTTGCAGGGACTTCTTTTGTTGCTATTGGTTGAGATATTCGGCACCAAGGAAAAGGGTCACAAGATCTCGCACTGTCATATTGTCGAAGATGGCTATTTGAGCTATGTCTCTGATGAAAATCTTTAGCTGTAGATAATCGTGATTCGATTTCACGAAAGTTGGCTGGGTACGGAATATTAGGCGGATGTTAGTGAAGCAGGGAAGTCCCGCTTTACGCTGTCAGCAGCATGGCGATGTAAGCATAGGTATCCAGCCTGATTGTTGTGGAGCTTTTCATCCTACCGAGCCTGGGGTATGATCCGGTGAGCGAACAGTCAGAGAATAACATACTGGAAACAAAATAGAGTGAATTATCTGCATCACTTTGGCGGCATAGCATTGCGATTGCCGGTGAAACCCTTAAATACGCTAGTTTGTTGGTTTCAATGGAGTTCATAGCACGGGCGGCTGCAGGTCTCAACGATACAAAGATCGAGAACTTTAGGGAGAAAGATAAAGCTGTTGTGTTGTACGGTAACGCCAAGCCTCGTTTGTAGTAAAGAGGGGCTGATGTGATCAACTTGCTACATTGGTTGACTCCAAGAACAGGGCCTCATGCAATGACAACAACGGAACAGCCACAGGAGACTCACTTCTTATACACCGCCAGCTTGAAATAATTATCCAGCCTATCCTGAACATTGATATCCTTACCATCTTTGTTCTTCACATCGATTTCGGCAAATTTTTCCAGCATAATATACTCTTTGACAGGATCCGGACGCATTTTCTTCAAGTGATGATTTACCACGTTGGATCTATCTTGACCAAAATACGCCTTGCCCGGAAAAGCGAGCCGGTCGCACGAAAGGACCAAAGAGCTCAGTCCAGCAGCGATAGCTGTGGAAACAGAGCTTCCTGTTATGCTGTCATCAGACTCTAAGAACGGGACTCTGCCTGCTGGCACTTCCCTTCCTCGGATTGAGTAATTGATTTTTTGGATCGTAGATCGAAGCGGTTCCCCAAATTCATCACAGGCGTTGATTGTAATAGTTTTATCGCAATCGGCTGGGTATGCTAACCCGATATTGGAACCTGCGTCATGGCTGCTGCAGAGCATGACGATACCGGCCTTTGCTGCGTCATCGCAAGCATCGAGAAGCTCCTGGGGATCGTCTAGGATGGCAAAGCTCATGGAAATTACATCGACACCTTTGAGTCTAGCCCAGTTTATTGCCTGTTTATGCAGAAAAAGATCAAAAGTCAGCTAGCAGCTCTTTAAGTCTTGATTAATTGATGGGGAATTCTCATGTGAAAACATGGAAAAGAGGACTTAGCCTACCTGTGCCACTCTTGTCCCGATTATTCCAGATCTGCCCTCTGATACTTTTGCTACGTAGAGCTCGCACCAAGGATCAAGGGCACATATCAAATTGGCCATCTGAGTTCCATGTGGATCGGACGCGAACAGCCAGGGGCTTACACGAGAATTATCATCCACGAATGACCGGCCACCCTTGATTCGAGACCACAAGGTCTTATAGGCTTTGTCGTCCTTTGAAATAGAAAATTTGTCACCGCCAATTCCCGGAGTTTGCGGCTGTTCAAGTATGCTAGAACCTGGCCGGCGATCTAGTAGGTGACGGGAATCATGGATATCCCATGGACCGTCTGCTCTCGGCGAAATGCTAAGAATGCCATTATCGATGATGGCCACCTTTGTTGGACAGAACTTTCCCTGTCCTTGGGTGGGCATGTTGTGCACATAGTCGTGGTAGCTTTTGATGAAACGAGATAGTTTTGGGACTACTCTTTCCGCGCTGGGGAAGGTCGTCATGTTAGCCGTATCTATCCTGTTTTGACCACAACCATAGTGAACTTACATCTCTTCAAGGTCTGCGAGCCTTTCAATCGTTGGATTCCATAGTTGAGCGTTTATGTCGACTTTGAGAATTCTGAGCTCTTCCGGTTCTTTGCTTCCTTGTTGTGCCTCAAGTTCCTGATGTTTGCGTTTTCTTTCTTCGTTTATTTCGTTCTCCAAAATCTTGAATCTTTGGCGCATAGATTCCACAATCTCACGGCAGCTGTCTTTCGTCATTAATTCCTTGAATGCTGGTCAACAACTGTATAATCGATATAGAGGGCGTATAGTACGAACCTGTATGACGTAGATCTCGAGGGTAGTCAGCTAGTAAGAGAATTTGATTAGTACAGATGCATGAATCAAGAATCCATATGCTGAACCCCGCATACTTTTGAACGTACATTTGGAAGTGACCGAATTCCTTCTTGGCTCAGCCAATGACTGATCACTGCTTCTTTACCACTGGCGTACAAATGGAGTTCTCGAATCCTTTTCAAATAGCTCTGTGGGTCTGGATCATTGGGATCTGGATGAGGATCTTTGAAGATTGATATTGACATATCCAGGAATCTCCAATTGAAAATTTCAACTTTGAAATCTCTGGCACATTTACCCACTCTAATCTCATTGTGTGGGTTCACAAGCCTGTCCGGGACCGTCAGCTCGATTATTTCATCGACTCTCTTTCGTCGCAGCCAGTCAAGAACTCCAAAGACCTCGGTGTGTTCGGCGTTGATGCCATCGCCGAAGATCTCTTTCTCATCAGCCTTCAGGTCTAAGGCAGGAAATTCCGCATATTTGATTGTATGCTCATAGGATAGTAGATCGGCATTGTCTTCGTGATTAACAAGCGAGCGAACAAAATCGGACACTGGATATACTTTCGAGTTGAAACGAGAAAGATCGAAGCATAATTCATTAACTAACTTCATAGTGAGACGCTGAAGATGTCAGATCACAGACATATGTTGGAATCTACTCACCAATTTCTAATCAAAAATGTTAACGGGTGAGTTCTAGATATAGACGAAGAGGTTAGAGAATTTATGAGTGCACTTACGCCCGGAATCCTCAAATCTTTGAACCAAGTCTTGCATCTTATCGTTCTTGTTTTTGATAATGGCGGTAACCAACATGTCACGTATTTTATGGTTCGGTATCGCAAGAGGATCGTTTTCCTTGAACTCACGGGTTATGCACCCTCCGTCTTTTTGAACCTTGTTATTGTGCCACAGAGCGTAGTAGTCTTCTTTCTTCTCAATCACTAGTTCGGGGTAGTCGTGTATGAACATCTCAACAAATTCGGCGTTCTGATGTGTGACGGCTAGGTGGAGCAGTCCTGAGGTCTTCAGTCCAAGTTTTGAGATCTTCTTCTCCCAGATTTCCTTCAAATTGAGCTCGATGATCCTTCTCATAACCTTTTCCGTGATCACGCCACCCGTATCAGCTCTATTAATCAAAGTGTTAACGACATCTTCACGTTGCTGGCGCTCAGGATCTGTGGATTCGGTTTCGCCAAGAAGATCCATTGCTTGAAGAATGTACGGCTCTGTGACGAACTTTTCCCGCAACCTCTCGAATTGAAGGAACGTATTTATGATGTCTCTCTGCTTGTTTGCTAGAGCGGATTTGAAAGTTGTATCTGGAGAAAGTGCGATGTCAGGATCGAAACTCAGAAGTGTCATCAACGTCTTCAAGCTAGAATCTGCTGCAGCGAACTCCAGAGCACGGTGTGTGGAAAATGAGTCTGGGTTTTGTGATTGAAGTACCTTGAGAAACAGATCGCGAGAAAGTGGTATGCGAGATTTCTCCACTACTAAGAGTTCTGCCCGCTCGATCATATATTTGATTGCCATGCTATTCCCAGTTGCCGCTGCCTTATGGAAAGGTGTTGTCTTTAAGTTCGTTTTGTGTTTGGTATGGAGTTCCTGGTGCTTGCATCTTTTTCTGATAGTAGTGCCTTTCCATGTAGTTGATAGCTTGGAATCGTTGTATGGATTATCGAATGCCAGGTGAGCTGCAAGATCAATGATGATCTGAGTGATCCGAAATCCCAAGCTCTTCTCGGAATCGAGGCTCTCTTCCTCTTCCTCGCCATTTTCTCCCACAGCTATGGCAGTCTGATCAACTGTCTTGTAAAGGATCAGCCAGCGGATGCAGTCGTCCATCTCGTATGTCTTATCGTCACCTAAAAAGGCTTTAATCTCCGATATTGTTTTCGAAAGCTGTTTCTCTCCATCTCTGACGGCAATCTTCAAAACTTCCCGGATTTCTGTATAGAAAGTCTCAGTTACCACGTTATATATGGATTTTCGGAAATTTTCTTCATTTCCACACAGTTTCTTCCATAACTCTTTAAGTCGAACTACTTGAGTCTCGCTGCTACCCAGCTTCTGTCTTGGCTCTGGTACTCTTGAGGGTAGCGCTTGGCTGTTTTTAACTGTAGGCGAAGACGTTTGGAAGCTGTTCTGTCGAAATAGTGGACCGAATGGTTCTGGAGGGCCGACACTGAGTGGCTTGAACTGCGATCTCAAGTCTACTGGCCTACTCAGATGAGCCCCGTTCGTTGGTGAAGACATTTGAAAACTCGAGATCGTGGGAGTACTGGACAATCACAAGGAGGAGTATAGTAAGTCAACACGTAGTGTTCCGAGAATCAAACCTGTCGCATTCCCAAGATCCGGTGTGGACTGGAGATGTGAGGCTCTGACAGGCCAACTTCTAGGGGGTAATAACAGCAGCTTTGAGAGAAAGCGCCAGTCGGGATATTTTTCTCCGTCCGCTTCCTATTAAGAGCCTCTTCAAAAGTGCTGAGCCCCCCCTTCTTCGAGCTCGTGTGGAAAAGGAACCCACAATGAGGCTTGCCCTTCTACGGGACTCTATTTCTTGCTGCCGAGTGTTCCAAAATTCGTATCAAATAGAGGGGAGGGCGCCTGCAGAGTTGCAGAAAGTGAAAAATTTCCGTCTTCAGCTTTCAGCTTTCACCACTGTAGGGTCAAAGCCTCAAACCTGGTATCAGCAGTTGCATACCCACGTTACGTATGGTAGGATCCTTAGTTTACATTACTGCTTTGTCCGCAATTTCTGGAGATTTTTAGGGACCTTTTGAGCGATCTTCTCTGTGCCGAGCCCTGTCAGTTTCTGCCATCACTTCCAACGAGTCAATTAAATTCTTTCAAGCATTATTTGCATGCAATTACTAATCTGCAACCACACAATTAAGCCGTCCTTCCTTAAAGAAAAACGATATATCACACTGCATATCAGCTCGTAACAATTAGAAAAGCCCCCAATATATCAATTATCGATGGCCTACCCCAGTCTCGCCAACTGCGCGTTGCTAGATATTAGTGCCTGCTGTAGTTGCAATATTAGGGAGTCTTGTTGAGCAAGGCGAGCCTCTATCTGTGCAGTACGTGCTTCCACCGCGATCAATCGTCCCGAGTCTGCGTCAGTTGTAGAAGCCGGATTGTACCAACCGATCAACAGAGGCGGAAGTGCTGAGGCTGCCTGGAACATTGGTTGTGGAGGGAAAGCGAACGGAGGCAGGGTTGACTGTGGAGGTGGGGGCTGGGACTGGGGCTCATGCGGGCTTGAGACAGCACGCGGTTCCGCGGGCGCAGTTGCAGCAGAGGCAGTCCCCGTCGAAGCCGATATCTCCGAAGCTGACTGGGCTGGAGCCGGCGATGCTTCCTTTGGTATCTTAACCTCATAGTCTGGACCCCACTTTACGTCCAAGTCCGAGTTGATTATCCGGCTTTGCAGGATTCCAAGATTCTCTAGATCAATAGATTTGATGATGTCTTTGCCTTCGAAATTGATCACCCGCTTTGCCCATGGGGTAACAAGAAAAGGCCTCGTCTTATTTGGGTTGGAGCCAAAGATATTGACAACTTTTTTCTCGAATTCGTCGAAAGTGCCGACTCGCGCATCGATCTGGAATTTCACTAGGTAAGGGTCTTTTGTCGGTCTTGACAGGAGAACTGCACCCCAGAATTCCTGTGAGATACCGGCATTATGCAGCTCGTTCTGTGTCAGTTCCCAAGAGACTCCATTTCGATTGTTGGTGATACTGCTGAGCTCGGCATTCGAGCGCCCTTCGTCAAAAGCGGCTCGGTCAAAGGATAATTCACCTTGACTTGTCCAGCCACCAGTTAGGCTAGCGCCAGAGTAGCCGGCCGCAATGCCTGTGTTCTTAGTGTCGGTCTTCTTGTAGTTTGCGGCCGATGGGTTCCATCTTTGCTGTGTGTGAAAAGGTGCCCAAGCTTCAACCCGCGGCTCATTCTTGCCATTAGTTTTCTCCCAATTATCGTCTTCAAATGCCAAGGTAGCCTTCGCATATCCAATTTTCCTGTTTCGGTCATGCGAAGCGAGGACGAACTTGAGAACCACTAGGGTCATCTCCTTGCCAGGTATTTTCACCTTATTCTCGTCCAAGGTAGTCTTTTCCCATCCATCAACCCAGAGAAGTCGCTCTACAGTCACAGAATAACCTGACCTTTTCGTCTCATAGATTGCGCTACCGCCTTCTTTCACCCCATAGGACTTGACTGAACCGGATGCGAGAGTTGCTTCGTGATTTTTATTGTAGTAGAGATTGAAGTCAAGAGACGCAGACTCGTCTAGAGTGTCCATATCTTCATAGTCGGCCATCTCGTCTGAGATTGCTTATCGAAGAATGTTATATAGGAGTCTGTGCAGAATACAGTGCAAGGAAGGTTATTGTGAGTCGAGTGTGTGAATGGTAGATCTTGATAGCTGATTCTTCTTTCACTCGCGAATGTGATAGAGGCATTTATGTATCGAATGATGTGGATTCACTGCCAAGGCATGTTTGTTTTCCGTGTTGACAGTACAGGAAACATATGCAACACTGACAGGGATCGGGAACACATCCATCTAGGCTAGGCTGCAGCCACGTTTTCCAAAAATAGGGGTGGAAGAAACAGCTCAGCACTCACGTGTTTTCCCTGGCATCACAGTCACAGAACTTTTCTGGCTCAATGATTGAAGCAACCTTATGGTCTCAGCTATTCATCTCCTCCGCTGCTACGAGTAATTGTCAGCTCACCCTCTACTCTCTCCCTTAAAACTAGCTGCAATGTCGTCGAATGGAAAGAAAAGGCATCTCTACAGACGTCTTTTACCAGGACGCACATCTGTCAGGGTAGGAAAAGAATCCAAAGGACGTATCTCTGAAGAAGCCGCATCCCCTAAAGACGGCGATACCATAGAGTCTGTGCCTACTAGTTCCGATGTGAAGCGCATGGAACCGCAAGGTGAAGCGTTTACAGCCTCGGTCTCGAGCCAGATTGCAATTGAAGGCCAAGAATCGCAAACACCAGCCTCTGCCATTACAGAAAACTTCGACGACTCGTGCGACCCCAAGGCAACTATCACTGAGGCAGAGGAGACTGAAGTAACCCCAGCACCATCAAACGCCCCAGAGACAGAGTTGGTGAAATCATCTGTGCATGTGGCCTCAAATCTCTGGCATGAAGCATATGATTCCCTCAAAATTGAAAATGCAGACCAACTGGATCACTACGAAAGAATCCTGACGCTGTGGCTACATAGCAGCAGTTCAAAGCTGACTCCACGCAGACGTTCATTGGGCGAGCACTTTGATAACGAAATAAATGCTTTGGACCCGGGGGTTAGGAGGGAGCAAATGAGCAAGATCGTTGACTTGTGGTTTGAAAACTGTGGCGAGCGTGAAGACAGCGATGACGAAAGCACCGAAGATGGAAGCAACGATGCTGATATTGAACGTATCAATATCGTCCTCTCTCTACGAGAGATTATGAGATCAACAACCCGCGATATTGACGCGGTTCCCTTGTGGGTGGGCGCGTGCCTTTTAGTAGAGGTTTGTGAAAGTCCTTTGACAATTGAGACGAAAATAATAACGAGAAGTATCAGGGCTTGTCAAGTCCCACCTTCAAGCCAGAGACAGCTATTGCGGGTATTGGCTATGTAATATCCAGAATGGCATGGTATAGTATTCTACCAAACCTTCTTGCTAGCGACGGCAGTGATGGCATTCCTGAAGGAGAAGACTTTAATAAAGAACAGCAAAATTTGCGAGCGGGTATTATTGGGCTTTTCAGAGCCATTCTAAGGTACCAAATTCGAGTCGTGTGTGCTCAAAGCGATCATCTTCGTAGGTTGGCTTCAGATAACCTCCCGGAATCTTCACTATCTGCAAATGAATTGCTGAGCGAGGCCGACATTGTGAATGCAGAGAAAGCACTCGCTTGTTTCCGTGGACAAGAGATCGAAGCTTGTATCCTTCAATTTGTCGAGGTTCTTAAAACCGAAAAGCTTGACGCAGACGGCGACAAAGATGATGTCAAAACGACGAAGGACCGACTTTTGAAAGACCTTAATGCAATTGACATGCAGACAAGCACGGCAAATTTCATGAGTCGCAATGGCAGGACACTCGAGTCCCTCTTTGAATGGGTATGTTCAACAGTTGAATACATTGCGTTTGGCAAAGGAGATGAGCGTGTCCTCTGGGTCAGCGGTGGTGCAGGCACAGGCGCAACAATGGTTATGTTAGCAGTCATTCATGGACTCTCACAGCAGGCAGTCAAAGGCTCGAATTCACACCTTCTATCGTATTCTTTCTGCAGGAACGGAAAACACAGACCAGAAAACGCCGCAGCTGTCGTTAAAAGTCTTATATTTCTCGTGTTGGAATACCAGCCCAACTTGGTCAATCACTTAGCCGAAAAATGCGAATCCACAGGAAGGAAACATTTTTCCGACCCGGAAGACTTCTACGCCCTTTCCCTAGTTCTGTTCAGCATGATACAGGACCGCAATTTCAAGCCCACAATCTTTGTGATCGATGGGATTGACGAGGGCATAGTCGACTGGTCACATACACTTCTGAATTTGATCGTCACAACCAAGAGACTATCAGACAAAGTCAAGTGGGTGATATCTATTACTTCAGAAAAGCGCGGCTCTATATCGAGTTCACTTCTCTTGCCGATATATCCGCTTATCGACCTTGATAATGGGTATGAGAAGGTTAAGACCACCTTCGATACATACTACATCCCTTCTAAAGTTGATGAACTTGCCAAAAAGGGACGATACGAGGGTCAGTTTCGAGTCGAAGTCACAGGCAAGCTCTGTCAGTTGTCATTGTGGAACTTTTTGTGGGCAGACATTGCGTGCGAAGCCATAAAACGTGATGTTCCTTGGCACGCTTTTGAAAATCTTGATCTACCAGTCTCCATTGACCCATTATACGCTCATATGAAAGGTGAGATCGAAGCTCTAGGCTCAAAACACCAGAAGGACGTAAGGTCTCACTTCAGAGTGCTTTTGGCTATGGTAGTTGCATTCAGGCCTCTTGATATCACGGAACTTGGAGAAATTGTAGACTTGCCACCTGAGATTGACCTTGAGATCCTGGTTCGAGAGAAATGTTTTGCCTTCCTTGAGCTATTTGATGAAAAGATACACTTCACACACCATTCAGCCAGAAAATTTATTGAGCAGGATATGAAACGTTATGTTCCGCACGCGCATTCCCGGGTAGTAGAGCGATGCTTACGTTCTCTATCAAAGCCCTGGGAGACGGTTTTGCCAGAGTCAGACGAAGAAAAGATGGGCCAAAGTTCGACAAAGTATGCTGCAGCTTATTGGATCCAACACCTCTACAACTCAGAGGGCATCGAACGCGACGATGTTAGGCGCTTTCTCGATAGATACGCGTTGAAGTGGATAGATCTCCTAGCATCAAAAGGGCAGATAGCCCAAGCCTGGGAACTGATGCGTGGACTAGAGGCAATTTTGAAGGTATGCTTCCTTTGGTCATGGCTTTGTGTACTTCTTTGTACAGCAAAAGGGGGTGGGCGTAAACTGTCGATGGCTAATATCTCATTCAGGTGAAATTGGAGACAGTATCCAGCAATAGCAATGCCAGTTACGTGGCCGACCAAGAATTTGTCGGGCTCATCCGCGAAACGCATCAATTGCTTCATTTCCATTTGTTTACCGAAAGCCCAGCTGGGGTTGGGGCAAAGAACTCTCTTCTCTTTTGCCCTATTGATAGCACAACGCGGCAGCGACACTTGCCCAGCGAATTCCCAGAACTGGCAGTTCCACCAGTAGTAGAGCAGAACTGGAGCCGGGTGGTGCACGTTCTTCGAGGGCATAATGATTATGTCCGCGCTTGTGCTTACTCTCACGACGGCAGATTTTTAGCTTCAGCGTCCGACGACTACTCAGTTCGCATCTGGGACACAACCACAGGAAAAGCACAACACTCTTTTCAGAACTTTGATGACTGGGTCTATCTCGTCGCCGTCTCTTCTAAAGGGGTGGTAGCTGCGTCAGACCGTAGCAAGATTACGATCTGGGAAATTGCTACGGGCAACGCGCCAAAGGAGCTCAATGGCAGGGATTTATACATGGACGACGGAGGTCGCATAACTGACATCAGCTTTTCTAGTGACGGAAACATGTTAGTTGCAGTAGGGAACACAATGGTAACAATCTGGGAGCTTCTTTCTTACTCAGTCATAGTGCAGGAAGACCCAGGCTTCGAAGATGCAAATGTTAAGCAGGCACGGTTCTCCAGCGACGGGACTCTACTGGGAATGGTGTTAAAAGATCAGGTGATGATATGGAAGCTCGAAAATGCTAGCGAAGACGAAGAAACAGCGAATGGAGACGCAAAGCCAGCAGAGGACCTAGCAGAAGGCCTAGCGAATGAGCCAGCAGAGATGAATGTAGAGGGGAATTTGGAGAACAGGTCAGTCGAGGATGCAGATGCTGCTTTGGCAGAGAAGGAGGAAGAGGCTGCGGTGAAGGAGAAGCGGAATTCACGAAAGTTGCAAAAAGTCGGGAGCCTCGAGGTAGAGCGGGCATCAGGATTTGCCTTCTCTTCGGACTCGAAATACGTAGCCACCGGATCAATCGACCACGGTAGTGAGAACATAAACTACACAGTACAGATCTGGGAGTGGAGGACAGAAAACCCACCAATTGCACTTCGGGGACACACAGACGAGGTAAATACGGTTTCTTTCTCCGACGACGGCTCGCTCCTGGCGTCAGGGTCAGACGACAAGACGATCAGGATTTGGGAAGCTCCATGGGACAAGGCGAAACAGCCTGCACTTGTACTGAAAGGACATTCACAAGCGATTTACGCTCTAGCGTTTGCTCCTTACGAAAGGCACCTTGCCACTTGTTCAAGTGATGGAACGCTCCGTATCTGGGACTATGATGGCTATGAGGATGAGAGATCTGAGAGTAGCAATCACTCGGACGACGAGAAATATCGGCAAGCTCAACCACATACAAGACCCATTTGTTGTATAGCATCCTCCCACAACGGAAAGTTCACAGCTACAGCCTCTGAAGATGGCTTGATATACCTCTGGGACAGAGATTCGAATGAGGCTCCACGCAAGCTGGATCGACATGGCGGCTATATCCGATCACTTGTTTTCTCCAGCGATTCGGAACGCCTGGTTTCAGTATCCAATGACACATCTATCTGGATCTGGGATACGGCTGACAAGCTTGATCCTCGTCCACTCTTAGGTCATACTGACTGGGTACGCGCTGTTGTATTTTCACACCACAGGAGACTAGTGATATCAGGATCTGATGATTGGAGAGTCCGCGTTTGGGATATTACACGCCCGAACGTTGGGGAGGAGAAGAAGACGAATACCGATGAGGTGACGGTGGTGGAGGAGAAACAAGAGGAAGAAAAAGAGAAAAATCTGGACGGTATACGAGTGTTGCGGGGTCACTCGGACTTCGTCACTTCAGTTGCATGTTCCGAAGATGAAAAATTGGTAGCGGCCGGTGGGGATGACGGTAAAATCTTGCTCTGGGAGCTCTCAAACGACCAATCGGGTGTCTTTTTCCCATTCAAGACCATGAACTGCAAGAGCCGAAACACAGTGCGCGCCGTCGTATTTGCACATGGTACGAGCAGGCTTATCGCCTCTTCCTACGAGAAACTAAGCATTTGGAACACTGAGACTTCTAACCTCATTCAGGAAATCAACATGGAAAGGTCATTCTACACATTGCAAATATATCCTGAGTATCCACAGTACTTGATCACAGAGGCGGGCCCTGTATACATCAAAGACCCGAACCAGCTACCTACGAGCACGAAGGCGACAGATTGGTGCCCTTACAGTGTTACTTCTAGCTCCTCTGGAAGCTGGATTACTTGGTATGAGAAACCGGTGATATTCCTACCGGAGCAGTACTGCCCCGCGTCAGACTCTGCAACAGTCCGAGTTCAGAATAACAATGTTGTGATAGGGTGTGAGTCGGGCCGGGTTTTGTTCTTTAGGTTCAAGGAGGTTGTAGACTTTGGCGATGGCTTAGGAGATCTGGCGAAAAATGTAGCATAATTAGAAAGCTTGCTTTCTTACTAAAGTGATGACCCAGTGCGGGTGTGCACGTGATACCTAACTAAGAGAGGGCTCTGGGGGCAGAATTGGAATCATGTGACTTAAAAAACACTTTCACGTGATAGTGCTTTTTCACGGGCCATTTACGGGTCGGTGCGTTGCTGAAAAGGCTGAGCGCAGCGAAATAAAGGCGCTCGTTAGGTGTAACAATCGAAAATAGAAAGTTTGCTTTTTAATTCTATAAATTATCACGTATTTATATAGGGGCCAGCCTCCAAACCTTTATTTTTCGCTGCGCTTAAAAGACTTTACAGTTTGCATTCGGTTTGTAACTATTTAAAAACTACGTTACAAGTTTGAAAACTAAAAAATATTACTATTTTTATTTAGTTTACTAGCTTTTTTCGTATATAACTCTGCTAGTTAAATATAGCGCTTCGAGATTTTTTTGTAGTGTTTTGCAATTTAATGTATACGTTTTATACAAAAACAACAAAAAACTCGAATTTAATTTGTAATTTCAGTTTACAAATAAAAATTATTGTCACGTCGCGTGCTCCCAAGCACACGTGATCCATATTAGGCGAGCTCCCCGAGCTCCTCGTGTATATATAGCCTGCTCTCCCCGAGCCCCTTTTTCCTTTTTTAGCTATAGATTTTTGTATAGTACCACAGCTGCTTTTTGTATTTGTAAATCTACAGCTCGTACTGTGACATTATTTATGTTGAAAAGGGTGGGTGCGGAAGCGTAGGAATTACAGGTGTATATTGTGAGGTTGTATGCTACGCGTTCTATATACAGAGTTTTCCATGCCAAGCCAACCACGTGACGGAACGTCACGTGCTTGATCACATATACATGACACTTCCTTGAACCTCTAAAATAGAGATTCTTAACACTCTCCCTGAAGGGTTATGTATATAAGTAGCTGGCATATAGATATATAGCCTTGCTTGACCCTTGACCAAATAATACTAATTTTCTTGAACTACGTCAAAAAGTTCCAATACAAAAACAGCTTGTTTAGTCGATTGTAGATTTGTAACGGTTTATAATAGTACGTAGACCGAAAAGCTTAGCTTGCAGACCTGTAGCAACCGTCGCAATAGTCTACAGCTCGAAAGCTTGACTTATAGACTTATAGCTGAGATTCGTAACAGTCCGTAATAATTGGCCAACTTGGAGTAACCCCAACTAGGTCAATTTTTTGGCTGTAACGGTCCGTACGAAGCTTCGACCTTTTGTAAAGAAAACATAGCGTGCAAGTACAGGCCCGTATTTGCTTTTATAGCTTTCTATTTTTGTATTGGCTCTTTTTTGCCAAGCTTCCTTTTCTGGCTCTTTCTGATCACGAGCGGCGAGCTTTTTCGTCTTTTTTTAGAAGGAACTTTTTTACAGAAAGTTCTTTTGTAGAAAGGCGAGTCTGCCTGGCTCTCTTTAATCGGAGGCGAGCTTTTCTATTTTTTTCTAGAAAGAACTCTTTTACAGGAGGACGAGCCTGCTTAGCTTTCTCTGATCGGAAGCGAGCTCTTTTATTTTTTTCTAGAAAGAACTCCTTTACAGAAGGTTCTTTTACAGAAAGACGAGCCTGCTTAGTTTTTCCTGATCGGAAGCGAGCTCTTTTATTTTTTTTTAGAGGGAACTCTTTTACAAAAGGTTCTTTTACAGAAGGACGAGCCTGTTTAGCTTTCTCTGATCGGAGGCGAACTTTTTTATTTCCTCCTAGAAAGAACTTCTTTACAAGAAGTTTTTTTACAGAAGGACGAGCTTGCTTGGCTTTTTTTTGTTGGAGGCGAGCTTTTCTATTTCTTTTTAGAGAGAACTTTTTTACAGAAAGTTCCTTTACAGGAGGACGAGCCTGCCTGGCTTTCTTTTGTTGGAGGCGAGCTTCTTCATTTCCTTTTAGAAAGAACTCTTTTACAGGAAGTTCTTTTACAGAAGGACGAGCCTGCTTGGCTTTTCCTGATCGGAGGCGAGCTCTTTTATCTCTTTTTAGAGAAAACTTTTTTATAGGAGGTTCTTCTACAGAAGAACGAGCCTGCCTGGCTTTCTTTTGTTGGAGGCGAGCTTTTTCATTTCCTTTAAAAGAGAACTCTTTTACCGGAGGACGAGTTTTCCCGGTTTTCTTTGATCGAAGGCGAGCTCTTTTATTTCTTTCTAGAAGGAACTCTTTTACAGGAGGTTCCTTTACAGAAAGACGAGCCTGCTTGGCTTTTCTTGATCGGAGGCGAGCTTTTTTATTTCTTTTTAGAAGGAACTCTTTTACAGGAGGTTCTTCTACAGAAAAACGAGCCTGCTTGGCTTTTTCTTGTTGGAGGCGAGCTTCTTTATTTCTTTCTAGAAAGAACTCCTTTACAGAAGGTTTCTTTACAGAAAGACGAGCCTGCTTGGCTCTTTCTGATCGGAGGCGAGCTTTTTTATTTTTTTCTAAAAGGAATTCTTTTACAGGAAGTTCCTTTACAGAAGGACGAGCTTGCCGGGCTTTTCTTGCTTTTTCTGGCGGAGCAAAGGATCACTTTCTCAGCGGGCCTTATTTTTTAGCACAGAGGATTAGGAACGCTCTTTCTGTGAGACAGGAGATCGCTTCTCTAGCGGGACTTATTCTTTAGCACAGAGGATCAGGAACGCTCTTTTTGGCGAGGCAGGAGATCGCTTCTCCAGCGGGACTTATCTTCTAGCACAAAGGATCAGGAACGCTCTCCCTGCGAGACAGGAGATCGCTCCCCCAGCGGGCCTTATCCTCTAGTACAGAGGATCAGGAACGCTTTCTCTGGCGAGGCAGGAGATCGCTCCCCCAGCGGGACTTATTTTTTAGCACAGAGGATTAGGAACGCTCTTCTTGCGAAACAGGAGATCGCTTCCTTAAAGTAACTGTCTCTTTTTGGCTTTCCCTGCTGTGTCCAGCTTTAGAGTACTACTTTTCGGCCTTATTGTTCTTATTACTTTATTACTTTTTCTCGGATTTCGGCTGAAGTTATTCGCGACTGTAATAGGAAGAATCGACTTGCAATGGAAAGAATAGCGTAAAGCGGAAAACGAAACCTTTAAAAAAAATTCATTTCCCGGGCCGGGCTTGAAAAATCAAGTAACACCTGGCAAAGTATAAAAAGTAGTCCGTAAAAAAAGATTACAGCTCGGCAAAGCTGAAAAAAGAATGTTAAGTTGTGTTGCAGCTCGTTAAAACCGCGAATTGGCCTTTTATTGAACATGTTCGGCTTTAGTTAGGGTAACTCTAAGTTGAATCTAGGCTTTGTTGAACGTGTTTAATAGAGTTCAGAGTTGTAAAGCTTTTGTAGCGTAGCTTCTGAGTTGATTGTCTATTGCGAACGCGTCGTACGCGTTCCGAAAAGTGTCGGCTTGTAGCAAGCCGTCGAATTGGCTGTAACGTGCTGCTTGTTGAACTTAGGCTATCGTTGACTACAGTCAACTTCGCAAAAGCAATTGAAGTCTGAAAGAACGTGTTAACAGATTCGTAATTGATGTAGCTCTATTGCGAGCATTTTGCGCATGTTCCGAAAGGTTGGTGATTTATTAGTGTTGCTTACAGCAGCTTTTTGCTGCAAGACTTGTTTGGCGTTTTCCGCCGCGGCCTTTTCAGGTTTTTTGCTTTTTTATTAGCAGGTCCGTTGCTACTTTGTTATTACGTGCGTAACGCAATTTTTTTTTAGCTTTTTTCGCACGCTCGCTGCAGCGCTGTACGCAAGGTTCGTCCAATTGCGGTGATTAGAAAAGTTGTCGACTTTCTTTCTGTTTTCGCGCAGTTTATCGAAGAGACACTGTCGACTTCTCCGGACACATATCTACATGCAAACCCGAGCTTATAACCTGTTGAAAAGGGTGGGTGCGGAAGCGTAGGAATTACAGGTGTATATTGTGAGGTTGTATGCTACGCGTTCTATATACAGAGTTTTCCATGCCAAGCCAACCACGTGACGGAACGTCACGTGCTTGATCACATATACATGACACTTCCTTGAACCTCTAAAATAGAGATTCTCAACAATTTATAGCTTTTTTTAATTAACAGCCTGAAAAAGCTTAATATTCTGTTAAAAAAGCTCGAATACTTACTTTTTACAAAAAATAAAATATTGTACCGAAAGCTTAAAAAGCTTTCGACAACTTATAACAGCGCTCGTTTATTTTTATTTTTTCTGAAAAAGTCGCGGCTTATTAGTTTACGCTTCGCGCAATTAAAAAGCTTTCGATACTATATTTATTTTTTGATTTACTTATTTTGTTACTTTATTTATTTTGTTATTTTGTTACAAACACAACAATAGCTAATTTTACTAGCACAAAACGCAGTATTAAAAACAAAACAGCCGCAACTACTTCGAAAGCACTATATACTTAAAATTTTAGCTTTTTTTAAAACGACGAAACAAAACTATTATTTTCGAAAAACTTTGTTATAATAGCAATACAAGCTACTTTACAGCAAATACAAAAAAAGCTAGCTTTTAGCAAAAAACAAGCGCAATTACAAGTTGCGTAGTTCGTCGAGTTAAAAAAACAGTTAGCAACAAAAAGCAAGTTTACTTCGGAATTACTTTTTATTTAGCTTTTAAGCTTAAACACTTTTTTTTGTACAATAAAACAAGAAATAACAATAAAAACGCTACATTTCGCTTATTTTTTTTACTTTTGCTCGTATTAAAAATATTCAGAAACTCGACAACGAAATAAATCTTACTTACAAAAATTAAAAAATCTAGTTATTCGGCTTTTTTCGGCGTTACTTAAAAATGTACGAAACTAAGCAAAACAAAATAAATTATTTATTTCGAAAAACAACAAACTTAATTTAAAGCTTTTTAGTAAATAAAATAAGCTATTTATTACTTATATTTTACACAACTGTAAATAAAATGCTCGAAACGCTTATTATAAGTATAGTCGACGTTAACGAACAAATCGAGCAGCGAAAAAAATACTACAAACTTTATATAACAAATTTAAAAAGCTTTGCTAAGTTTAAGCACAAGTTTTTTTTTTGTACAAATAAAGCTAACATTTCAGTTTTAAAACAGCAAAAAAACATGTTCCAGAAATTAAAACCGAACTTTTAATTACAATTAGCTTTTATTCGTCGATTAACAAAATTTATTTTTGCTAATTTTTGCAGTTTAGCTTACAATATATACTAAAACTCGGCTACAACTAAACAGTAGTTTCGTATTTGCTAAGTTCGGCAATTTTTTTAGCAATTTTTATTTCGGCAATCTTTTTTTTAAGCTGTTGCTAGTACATTTCGGAAAACCTAAAAGCTAAACAAAAGTTTAATTGCTGCTACTTTATTTTTAGCTTGTTAAAGCTCGGTTTTTTTAAGCAAAAAACGCTTGTTAACTTTAAAAATAGCAGCTGCAAACATATATTACAATTGCAAAAAACTAAACTATTATGCTACAGGCTGTTTTTTGCTGCGCAAGCTAAACATAACGCTAAAACTCTTAAAACTAAGCTTTTTAAGCTTAGCAAAAAACTTTGCAGAACTAAAGTTATTTAGTTTAAGCTTAAAAAAAAAAAAAGTAAAAAAAAAAAACCTTTAAAAAAAGTTTTTTTTTTAAAGCGTACTAAAAAAAAAAAAAAAATTATACTATTTTCGATTTACGTTGCTTTATAAACGAAAATGCTTTTATAATTTTTTGTAGTTTAATAAAAAATAAATATTGTTATAGCACTTCGAGCTTTATTAACACTAATATAAACGCTTTTTTTTTAATTTATAGTTTGCTAACCGAGCAGCTAATTGCTAAATGCGAAGCTCGACGTTTTTAACTTTTTTTTTTTATTAAAGTAAAAAGCTTCGACAGCGAGCGCGCAAAGTTTATTACTGACGTTATATTACTTTTTTTTGCTGTTAACAAAAAACGTTTTTCGGAACAGCTGTTTTTTATTTTTAATTTAAGTTTTTACAACGTGATTATTAAACGTAAATAACTAAAACAACAAAACGTTTAGTTAAGTGTTAAAAATAAAATTATTAAATAGCCGGACTATTTGCTTTTTACAGAATTTTTCGACAAACTAATTCTCGTTATTTAATTTTCGCTCGCTTTTTAAACGCTCGACGAAAGCGCACAAGAAAATGCGAACAGGCGCAACGCAAAGCAAGCTATCGCCGAGCGCGAAGTTTTAGCGCGCCGTGTGTAAAAGCTTGTAATCGTTTTTTTAATTTTAGCAAAGCTTATTTAGTTTAACGAGCCCTCGAAGCTAGCGCTAAAAGCGCTTTTTACTTTCTAACATTATCTCCCGTAAAAATCGTAGAACTGACCGTCAATTCCGTTTTTTTTGTATGGTACGGTAACCGTGATATCCGTAAGTGCAGAACTTTGGAATTGACCGCCGCTTCCATTAACCCCAACTTTATCGAACTCCACTAAACCCATTAATAATTATACAACCAGCATAAAAAACCAATTGCTTATTCAGGAAAAAGCCGTTTTTCAAACATTAAGTCATTTAATCGCGTTAAACAAGCGTTATAGTATACTGCTTTGTTTAAATGAAAAGTGTTGTTGCGCAGTAAGTCCGGCAGCTATGTCCGACTATTTACGCAAGCAATATTAAATTTAGCTCGAGCTTCGTAAACAAGTAAATTAGTATATTAAAAAGTTTTCGCATTATTACGATTATTTTACAATTAATTTACCGGTAAATAAATTAGCATTTTAGCTGGTTATTAAAATTGTAAATAGTTTAAAATACAAATATTGCTTAATCTAGCTATTTCGAACGCAAAGCCGCAAAGTATTAAAACAGCACGAAAATAAAGTTTATAATAAAAAAAAAGTTGTAAACAAAAATTTATTTTGCTTCGTTAAATTGCAATTTTAGTTTTTAAAAAAAAAAAAGCGCTATTAAGTAGTAAATAAAAACTAGCAATTCGCCGAAATACGTCAGCTAAATCAGTCGAATGCCGGCTAAGTAAATAACGGCTATAATTATAACGAAAAAAATAACAGTAATAACAAGGGTTAGGGGTCAATAGATATTATATTTATGGCTATAACTACCGTACATATTGAAGCAGCAGTTCCTAGTTTCAAAACGCAGCAGCACCACGCGAACCTCTAGGCGCTTACATTTCTATTTTACAGCTCCCTCCTAGAACTATCGGCGATAAAGACTTGACCTAGGTCTCGCTTAACGCTACTTTAAAGGCTAGTGCTTTGCAAAGTAATCTAGTGACTGGAGAACTGTCCGATTTCTAGCTGGGATTATACTTTTAACGTTTTTTATTTTTTGCTCTAAAAAACTAGATCGCGACTTCGAATATCGTTATTCAGGTTACTATTCAGCTAAAAACTTTCTGCATAACTCACGTTTTATTTAATAGGATCGGTGTAGTGACTAGTTCAACCGAAACATTCTTGGCACTTTTCGCCGATATAAGTTTTTTCGTGTACAGTGAAGTTTTTCGTGATTTATTAATAGCTATGCTACTTTACGCTGTTTTTTTGCGCGCGTTTCCGGATTCAGCAAGCAGGCAACTGTTTTTGCTGATTTGTCGGCTGCAGTAGTTTACTGCTTGGAGTTTTTTAGCTTTGTTTAGTTTATGCTATTTTTTTTTTTCCAGTAACTGGCAAGTCGAAAAAAGCCTAACGTATCGTAAAAACTTATACGTTTATAAACTGCAAAAGCTAACGACAGTAAATTCCGCTAATAAAAAAACTATTGACGGAATTAGTATTACGCTGTAATTCAAGACGATACACATTTTTTGTAATTAGAAATGCGAGTAGTTTAGCAGAACGTGCTTAAATCCGTAAAGTAAGTTAAATAAACATGCTAAACATTGTTTTCGGCCAAAAGCAATTGCTTTTAATAATATGTTTTATTTAACTTAGTGCTAATAGCGGTCAAAATTTCGGTGGCTTTTTTTAGCCGGCTTTTATTAAGCAAGTAATCAATATCGGTCGTTTTGAAGTTATTCGGCTAGAAATGCGCGAACATAGCAGCTTTGTCGGCTTGTTTTGTTTTAGAAAAGTAGATCGGATGTAGTAAGTACAAGTATATTTTATGCGTTCGCCGAAATAGTTTTTTACAACGACAGTTTTTTTTTGCGCTGAACCGATTTCGCCGATACAAAAGCAGTATTTGTTACGCAGGCACAAAAGCAGTTAAACTGATATTTATAAAAAAAAAACCCGGAACTTTTTGAGACTCGATTAAAATAATTCGAGTTAATTTCGCTTGCTGGGCTTTTTTTATAATTGTTTTACGCTGTGCTGTTTGTAGAAAATTGTATAGTTGCAGTTTTAAGTTTCGTTCGTTTAATGCTGTTTTTTTGAACTTATTAAAACTTCGGTTTTGTTTTAGCGCATTAGCAAAAAGTAAGCAATGTAACTTGTGAACTGTGTTTAAAATGATTCGCAGCAGGTTTTCGCTCGCAAGTTTTTCTAGTACGAACTGGTATTGTGTTTTAAAACGCTGAAATTTTTTTTGAAGTGATATAAAGCCGAGCAGATTTGCAGTTACGTTTGTACATAACTGCGACTCGCTATTGATTTATGCGATTAGTTTTTTTCACGGCTTGACTGCTTTTACAAATGCTTGTCGGTTTGCGCAGAAACTTTGTCGCTAGCTTTTTATTAGCGGAGCGCCGAATTCGAATATAAAAGCAAAATGTTAATAATAGACTTGCAAGCAGTTTGCTATTTTTCAGCTGCTAAATTTTATTATTAAAAAATTATACTATTGCACAGCTGCTTCGATTCGATTCGTTATATGTGCCGCGAAATTAATGCTGTAAGCAGTAACCGGGAATTTCAGGTATTAGTAAATATTAACTACAAGAATAAGTTAATTTTGCAAAATTAGCATTGCCGATTCGGCACTGATCACGGCGCATTTTTTGACATTAAAATTCAGTTCGACTTTTTCGATTTAGTTTTTTGCTAAATTCAACAGTCGTTGCGTTTTTCGAATCGTTTTAGTTAGGATTACACTATTATCGGCGTAATAAAAACAGTTTAGCAAGTTTACTGCACCGGCATTTAAAATGTACAGCAATTTATTAATGAACATATTAAATAATAGCGGTGACTGTAGTGATTTTTGGAAAATGTCGCGTGTTTGCTAAAACGGTAATAATACTGCATTATTAACAATTACTTAAAACTAAACGTTTTTAAACATTAACGCTG
This sequence comes from Chalara sp. BL73, assembly GCA_918026815.1. Taxonomy (NCBI): domain Eukaryota; kingdom Fungi; phylum Ascomycota; class Leotiomycetes; order Helotiales; genus Chalara; species Chalara sp. BL73. The sequence goes on from CAKJVC010000095.1 coordinate 326,723, forward strand.
CAATTAATCGTCGAATCGAAATTAAGCAATTACGCTTAGTTAAAATTTAATCGAGCTTTTAGTAGTTTACTATATCGAAAGCCGATTGCAAATCAAGAAAAACTGCGGTAGTTCGTACTTTGGTTAAAAGTATATAGTGCAGCACAGCTGTATTTGTTACTACGAAATAGCTTTTTCGGAAGCTCGTTTAAGCCGAGTAAACTTTAGTTTAGCTATATTTATAAAATGTTTGCAGCAGCAGCTGTTTAAAGATTTTCCGGAATATACAAATAATCGTAATCGGTCGGAGGTTTTTCGCATTACGTTTTTTTTTTACATTTTTACTTAGCAAATAAATCGTAAACCGGTTTTATGTTTTTAAAGTTTTACTTGTCCGAGCACAAAAAACAAACAAACTTTTTAGCAGCGGAATAAACTCGGTTTTAATTAAAGCTTTTAAAAGCCGGATGTAAATACTATTGTAGCCGCAGCTTTTTTTTTTTGCTTGCAAAATCATTTTTACTTTGATTTTTTTTGTATTGAAAAATGCTATTTAACTTTTATAATAGATTTGCTAGTTTAAAACTAGATTTGCAAGTTGGATTTCTAGTTTTTTAGGGCTTAAAAATATTAGTGCTTAAAGTGGAAATTTCTTGCAGCTTTTTAAACTTTTAAAGTTTCGAAGTTTAACATTTACCGGTATAACGTATTTTATTTTGAAGATGTTTAAGTTTTTCGTTATAGTATTTATCGTTTTCGAAATAGGAAAAATCGGACTATTGTTATTGGAGCTTCGTATAGCTTTTTTGAAAAAACGAGCCGCCGCGTAAGTCGTGCTTTTTTAGTGAAAATAAAAAATCGATTTGTCGGCGGATTGCATTTTGATCGATAGTTTGTACGACTTACAAATTTTTTTCGCTATAAATTAGCAAATAGTAGTTAGCATTGTATTAAGTGCATTTATATTTATAGTAAAGTAATAAACTTTCCGGATAGTCTTTTTTACGACTATTGGCAACTAGTTTACCGACTTTTTTTTTTTTAATCGATGCAAACGATAGCGAACCGGGTTTATGCACAACTCGATTCGCTTTTTTTGGGTTGCAGCAGTTATAGTTAAATGTATTACGTAAAAGTAGTTTGTTCGGAGCGCGATTTAAATACAGTTTAGCAACTGTAAACTAGCTTTTATAAACAACTGTTAAACAACAAAGCAGTAGTCGAAGTTTAGTTTAAAACGCAGCTTCGACTTTTAAAATATAATTCGCTTGACATTTGTGCTGCTGTTTGTCCGTAAAAGCATTTAGTTTTTTTTGGTCGTGTTTAGCTATTGCGTAAAAACGTCGAGTTTGTTGATAAAACTTGCGGTTTTTTTTTAAACAAACGAATTTCGAAACCGGACATTAATATTTTTTATAATAATCGATATATCGTGTAGCGTTTCGAAATGTATTTTTACTTTTTGAATGTTTATCGAAGCGAAAAAAAAGTAAACTTTCGCAACGCGTAGCTTAAATGTTTAAAATGTAATAAAGTAAGTCGTGACTATCGGTTTAGCTGTAAATACACTGCAAGCGTGTTTAGTTTTTAAAAAGTAAATGCTACCGGTTAAACGTTTTCGGATTTGAGTCGTTTTGTACGTAAACGCAATAAACTGCCGGTTTTGCTTTCGTAAATAGTAGTCGACAAACCAAGTTTTTGCTACAAAAAAAAAGTCGTATATTGTGTTTACTAACCGATTACAGATTTTAAATTTGTTTAGCGACAGTTTCCGGACATTAACGTAGTTAATGCGTAAACTTATAGCTAGTCGAAAAATTGCATTTTATACTGCAGCGTTTGTCGGTATGTGCTTACTGTCGTATAAAACGTATTTTTTCGGTGTTAGTTGTTGCATCGCGCGTAAAAATATACTTTAACGAGTTTGTTTTGGCACAGCACTTATATATGTACTAGCGACTCGATATTGTATTTTTAAATCGATGTTAACTCGTTTATGTTTTTAGCGCTGTTTTTCGTTTGTAAAAACTGCTTTTAGTAAAACGGATTATAAATTTTTCGTGGCTTTTTATTCAGATTTAACCGGAACCGTTTTTGGCCGAATTTTTTTAACTATATTTCGGACAGTTTATATAAAGCGTTTTTGTATATAGTAAGTTCGACGGTTTAGTTATTATTTTGCAATTGCCGACTTTACAGAATGCGACTTATTTGCTCGGCATTATACATTTCTGATATATTTTTTATAATTTAGTCGTAAATCTGTTTAGCTGTCAAGTTTTAAGAATTTTTAATTAAACAATCCGTATACATTTAAGTTACTTTTACTTGCCGACGGGTTTTCGTTTTCCCCGGTAGCGTAAATGTTATTTTTTTGTTCGATGCTACTCGGTTTATATAAAGCTAAGTAAACGAAATACAGAACAAAAAATAAAAAGTTAAACCTGAAATTAGCGAACGCGGTTGTAATAACATTAAAGTAAAATGAAGCAGCGAAAAAACGCTTAGGTGTAGTGTCGAAAGTAACGCTGACTTATTTAGCTGCTGAGCTTAAATCGCTCGTATAGCTGTAGTTATTTTTTAATAATATAACGTAAGTTGATCAGTCAAGTTTCGAATTTTTTTTTTTAAAAAAGCGACTTGTTAGACTAACGTAAGTCGTGGCGTAACGCGGCAGGTGGCGTAACGCGGCACTTTTTATTACACTACCATACAATCATATAAATTACTCAACATCAACTATAATACAGTCCTCGATTTCACTCTCTGATTCATCTCTAGCTTCTTCTTCAATATCCTCCTTACTTTCAGCTTCGTACAAACGGGCCTTGCCTTTGGTTTTCGCTCTTTTTTTTGCACGATTTTTTGTTTCTAATTCAGCCTTTACTACTGCCTTGTGCAATTCTGGCGTAGAAATATGAAAATGGCCCTTCAAAACAGCTCTTTTTCCTTTTGTACGAGTCGCACGCTTTTTAATAATTGATCGAAGGTTATTTGCATCGTGTTGGTGAACAATACTCTTTGCGCGAAGTTGCTTTGTTCCAAGTGCCAATTTTCGGATATATTTCCGAACAGGAGTTGATGGAATCGTACAACGTTCAATTGTTGATAAAAGAAGCTCGTTTGCTTTTTGAAGACTTTGCGCGTCTGGAGGCGAGCTATTTACAAATACTTGATTAAAAGCATTATACGTTGATGGTTGAATTAGAGCTTTAGCTTCGGGAGTGACTTTTTTTTCGATTATACGAAGTGTTTTTTTTGGATTGAATGGAAATAGCCCTGCTTTACGCTATGAAGAATCAATATGTTGAGTATCAAATATTTCTGATCAAGCTTGAATATATGCTTTCATCCATTCATGTTTTTGTATTCGTACGAGCTGAGCCTGGTTCAAATAAGAAAGCCCTGCGGTCAGTCGCTTTTTCAATGGGCCAAAAATCGCAACGTCGAGTGGCTGAAGCAAATGTGAAGTATGAGGTGGAAGTATAAAAAGAAGGATTTTGTTAAGAAGGCAGTGAGCTATAAAATTCCCACTAATATGTGAATCGTGGCCATTACAAATAAGAAGTCGATATTGGCCATTAGCTTTCGTACGAGTTGCTGGCTCAAAAACACGTTTTAACTATTTTAATCCGTGTAAATTGCTTGTCCAACCTTTTGTATTAGCTGAAAAATACCAGCTGTCAAGTACTTCGTGTGGAATCCAGCTTTGAAGTACATTTTTGCTTTTGAATATTACGAGTGGCGAAATACTCGTTCCGTCACTACAAATGCACTCTACAACTGAAACTCATTCTTGACGGCCAGGATGTGCTTGATACTTCGTACGAAGACTTGAATCAGTAATTACTCGAGTTGATTTTATTGTGCTAATCGAAAATCCAGATTCGTCTATGTTATATGTGTTTTTTTGCAAGATTTTTTCTCCTTGTACGAGCTTATTATACGCGTCGAACCAAGCTTTAAGAACTGGTTTAGAAGCATTATTTATTCGTACGGATTCAATACGACGTTTAATTACAACTTTAAGATGTTCGTGACGTTGTACGAATCGCGGAACCTAGTTTTGGCCAAGACTAAATCGTGGCAAAGATTCGATTGGAGATAAAGTCGTGTCGTTTAAAGTGGATACGCGTCTCGTACGAATTTCTTCGGCCATTTTTTTCAACAATTGATGCTTTGGAGAATAGCTACTGACTGTAAGATCTTTAATCCATTTAAGAAGTACTTTCTTTTCTGCGTACGAAAGCTTTTGTTGTTGCTGGCGTGCTTGGGACCGCGACAAGCTTCTATTAGCGCGACGCGTCACAGAACTTTTTGGAAGCTGTAAAGCGATTTCTGCTTGCCTTGCAGATTTATATTTGCCAGATCGTAGATCCAATACAGCTTGATCTATTTGAATATCACGATTTCTAGTAAGTAGGCTTTTTCGACGCGTCATGGTTGAGTTGTATGGGTAATTGTGTGGTAGTGTAATAAAAAGTGCCGCGTTACGCCACCTGCCGCGTTACGCCACGACTTACGTTAAGGACTATAGTGTATAGCCGCTTAGTGCTTTGATAAGCAATAGTGTTAACAAAAAAAAAAAGTCGAAAACGAAGTTACCGGTTTATTAGTTGTGTCGGTTATAGCAGTCGGTCGAGGGGCGGCCGGGCCAGTTCCAGATCAGGGCCACTTCCGCGACAGCGACGGCGACAGCGACGGCGACGCCCCGCCCTCCCGCGCGCCGGCCCCCTTTTTGCCGCGACCTACGCCCGCCGGCCTGGAATCAGGGCCCCGCCGTCGCTGGCGCGCGCGGCGAGGTCGTTGTCGTTCAGGTGGCGCTAGTCCCAACTAGGTAAACGTAGACATCACGTGACCAACTCTCTCCGGCGGCATAGTCGAATTGCTTGCAGCTTACCCGCGACAGCATGCCGCGTGTGCAAAAGCGGCGGCGCGTGCTCGCTGCTGCAAAACCCGGCGGCGAAACGTAGTTGTCGCGACATACAAGCGCTGCCACTGCTAAAGTCGCGCTAGTCCCAAAAGCGTAAACGTAAACATTATGTAATCCGCTTTTTTACGCTGTTTGCTGGCTTGTCTATAAACAGATTGTGCCAAAGTTTCTTTTTTTGTTAAACGTGTTCGAAAGCAGTTAGGTTAATAAGTAAACGTTACGTTTAGTTAAACACGTTTAACAAGAAAAAAGAAAGAAAATATAATAATGTAAAAACTGCGTTTATGTAAGCGCGCCGAGTATAAAGCGCAAAAGCAAATACAAAAAAACGAAGCATACGCTTTCGAGATTATTTAGTTAAAAGAGCTATGCCAGAGCTATTATCGCTTTATTTCAATGCTTCGTCGTAAGCTGTTTCTAAAATCAAAACGTGCTGCGGCCACAGCGCGCACAAATCGATGGCGGCAGCGAGTTGCGACGCAGCAAAACTAAAACAAACAGCTTAAGCAGTTTTTGAATACTTTACTACGTAGCTAACAAACAAAAGTCTTAACAAACAAGCATAGTAAAAACTTGGAAACAGCTCAGCTAAATACTCAAAGCGCCGCGAAACAGGTTAGCTCAGCTGTGGCTAGCGCCGAAGTTCGGCTATGTATTAGCAGACTTTTAAGTCTGGATTAAAATAGAAGCAGCCGGCAACTATTTGTTGTAGGATCTAGGCGATCTAGTCGGCAAAGCTCAAGCCGAACTTACGGCCGGATTAGCGACTACTATCGCGTTTCGAAGTCGGCGTTTTTTTTGGCAGCACAAACCGGCTTTGCTGGAAAGAGCCGGCAACTATCTGTTGTAGGATCCAAGCGATTTAGTCGGCAAAGCTTAAGCCGAGCTTACAGCCGGATCAGCGACTACTATCGCGTTTCGAAGTCGGCGTTTTTTTTGGCGGCACAAACTGCTGGCCGCCAGCGAAGCAAAGCACTATCTTTAACACCACAACGCGCAAGCGGCGAAAGCGCAGCTAGCTTTGCTATTATTATCGACTATAATGCGTTTTTATACCGTACTTAAACTTTAAGCGACTTTAGTAGTTATACTTTAAACGATTAGGACGTCGACGAAAGCGACAATGCCGCCGCTTAAAAGCAACTTTTTTAAAAAAAACGCACGTTTAATATCGCAATTTAGCTAGGTTAGTATTTGCTTCGGTTTCGCGAGTGCGAGCTCGAAGCGCACGGCCGGGCACAAAATCGCTACTTTCAGGACTTGCGTCGACTTACTAACTACTATTCGTTGGCCGACTTTCAACTTTTTACCGGGCAAGTGCTTAACGTGCTTGGATTTTTCACGCTTTTGCAGCACAACAGCTTTAAGCTGACGCAGCTTATTAACTGGGCCTGTATTTTTAAAAGCAACTATACAAAAGCCGATAAAAAAGAAAAAAAAGAAAACGAAGCGCGAATTTATGTTTGTTTTTATAAGTCAGGGCAAACTTACTGTTTTATAGTTATCTAGTACGATGTTGACAGTGTGCTGGAGTACGCTAGTAGTTTTGCATTTGCAAAGCAAAAGCTGATAGTAAACCTGGCGTTTCAATTCCACTTTAACTTTCGGACCAACTTGCATTTTTTTATTTACGTTACTTACAATACTTCGCGAAAGCCTTAACGGCTCCGGGTCAAGCTGCACTAAGTACTTTATTACTGCTTTGGCTATTTAAGCCAACAAGCACATACTTAGGTTTATGTTTTTTTCCCGCGGCAATAAAACAAGCACAAGCAGACTAACTTCTCTGGACAAGGCCTAGACGGCGAAAAGCACAAGCTGCTGCGGGTATAGACCGATAAAATCCTACTCCCGGCGATCGCTCGTTACGCTAGCCGGGATGTGAAAGAAGTTCGGTGCAGTGTTGTATGCTGCACTTGACTTTCGGTATTTTAACAAAGACCGAATTTAGCTTGACCTGAGCAAAGAAACCGCATGCGCGGACTGGTGCTTGCTACAGCAGGACCTGTCGCTCAACTAGGCGCTCGCTACATATTTAATGCGATTTTGCTGTATCGAGGCTTTTTACTAATAGTCGCATTTCGGAGAGCTTTTATCACGAGCCAAAAAGACTGTGTATGTGCCGGCAATGCTTAGTAAAACTTATGATGTAACTGTAGAAATGTTTTTTAACTTTATAAAGCGAAGCGAAAGTTGGATATTTTACTAGATGTACAACAGCTATAAAGAAATGACAAATATTGCTAAAACAAAGCCATTTCGGAGCTTGTATTTAAAGCAGCTTGTTTGAAACGCTAAAGTGCGCGGCATGATCGAGCAAGCCGGCGGCCGCCTCGTTATTAGCGCTGCTCGAGTTCGAGCAAATTATAGCAACAGTAAAACTAGACTGGCCGGGGCGCTTTTTGATAGCCGCAAAAAGTCGTATGGCGTCCGCGAAAAGTATCGTATTTTTTTTACTTTTTTTCATCGGATGCAAAACAGCTTTATAGCGGCTAGTAACTGAAAGCAGCAACTAAGTCAAAATACTACTTCGCATTCGTTTTGAGAGCTTTCGAGCAGTTTATTTACCGCATTTTTGAAATACAATACGAACAAGTTCTTTTACGCTATTGAAAAAGCTTTAGCTTTGGCCGCGGATAGCTTAATCAGCTACGAGCGCTGCAAAATTATTGCTATGCTTTTTGACGCGGTTAAGTACTGTTACGACACGTTTTTTTTGTTTTGCGAAAGCGGCTTATAAAAATACCGGTACCGGGTCAACAAAACCGGTTTTTTTAAGCAGAAAGTTAAGTTTTAGCAAACGATTCATAAATCGGGCTATAGCTGGCTTTTGCCCAAAGTTGACTAGCAGCAGCTGGTATTCCGGTTTAAGCTTACGCAAAAGATTCGGTACAACGAAACCGCTTTATACGATACGTATCGAAAACGGTAAACGGCAGTAAAAAACGTGAAAAACGATTTTTAGCAGTTTGAAGTCGTTTACGGGTAGTTCGGCTTATATTGTGCCAACTTACCGCTGGCAGATTGCGTGCTCGAGTTTATTATTACTTTTGTTATTTACCGCTTTCGCAAAGACGTTTTTCAAGCTATTAAAAAAGATATTCGACCCGAGTATTAAAAAGCAGCGTTAGCAGGCAGAGTTATGCTTTGCAAAACGTTGTTAAAGTCTGTTTTTTTGCCGGAGGAAATTGAAACTGACCGCTTTTTATATATTGTCGAAGCGAACCGAGCGAAAATCCGCACTTTTATGCAGCTAGTAGACTTTTTATAGGACTTCGACAATAGCTACTAACGCACTTAGTAAGCAGATCGCAGTTACTGTGTATTTTACTAGCAAGTACTTCAAATTACGCAAATTCATTACAGCGTTAATTAAGCGAAGCTGCTCGGCGATGTAATCAAACGACTGTTTATTGCTATTAATTGAATCGTACTTTACTTAACCGAAACTAAGTTCTTTCGGCGAAGCAGCAGCAACAAGCGCTATTGAATGTCGATTTGCCACCAAAACTGGGTCGATCGTTCTTCCACCGAAACTATTCTTTTGATCGAGCTGCTAGTTTTTACACTAAATAGCAAACGAAGCTTACAACACTACTTACTCGGCGCGATCATTTCTGCGCGTTCGCGCCGAGTCTCCGAATATACGAGTAGCTGGTAAACTTTGTACGAAACTACGTTTTTTTGTGTAATAAGCGCTATTCCTAGCGAGAGCGAGTTTTTAAGGAATCAAGCCGACGTAAATATAACCGAGCTAAGTAAAATGTTCGCGCGAAAGTAGCAACGAAACGAAAATTAAGTTAACGAGTAGTAGCGTAGTCGATAGCTGCTGTTAGTTAACGTGTTTGTAAAAATTCTTTTGCAAGTATATTTTTTTTAACACGCATGTTTTAACCAGATTGTAACTTTTTGTGAGTATTGAATAAAAGCCGTTTAGCAAAAAAAAAAAAAAAAAAAGCATAACTATTTAGTTAAGCTGGAAATTTGAAGTAGTAAAAACTGCACGTGCCTAAATTAAATGTAAGCAGCGCTTACGGAGTCGGCTTTATTAGTTTGTAAGCGATAGCTAGATTTAATAATTCCAGGCTTTTATTGAACGTGTTTAAATAAAGATTTCTTTAAACGTGTTTAACAAAAGCCGGAATATTAGCAGTAGTATGTGCATTACTTATTTTTACAAGAATTCGCTAGTTTTTGTGATATTATACACATAGTTTAATTAGAAGTTAGCAAACCGGCGTGTAGCTTCGGAGTAATTTTAACTTAAAACTCGTTGCTTTTATTTAAAAAAGTTTGTATAAGTTCAAAATTATATTGCTATGCTAAATTTAATACTAATTACTTATGTACTAATAGCATTTTTGTAAATTATAATTTATATGCAGGTTGCGGTTATACATTACATTGTATTGTATATTTATGTCGTTAAAAAAAGTAGTAGCTAAGCAGCTTGTCGTAAGAATGTCGGAAAGTAATAGCTATTAAACATATTCGGCGTATAATTGCACGCTTATAAAGCAAAGCACGAAACTTGCATGCAAAACAACTTTTGCTTCGTTATAACTATAAACTTAATTTATCGCTTTTTATTTGGCGCTTTTTCGTTTTGCTGCTTGCTCGCTCGCTTGTGCCGCTTCTGCCGCAGCTTGAGCAGCAGCTGCTTTCGCTTTATAATCTTGGCTGATAGGCTGAACAACGCTCTGCTTTTTCTTCGGCTCGATAATTGCAACAGAGTTTTAGTTCGCTTTTACTTTCGAAGTCCGCTTTTACGTATAATTTTAACTTTGATACCCAACACGCTTTAACGGAAAAGAACGTGGCGAGTAGCCGAGCCGATAAAGTCTATAGCAGATTGGCCGAAGTAGATCACGAAGCCGTCGGTAAGCTTTACAAGTTTCACGCTTTTCGCACAAGCGGCACGCAGCTTTCTTAAAACGACAACTTCGCAACTTTTAGCACTGCTCTTTTTTCGGCTTGATAATTGTAACAGAGTTTAGCAAGCCTTTGCTTGGTCCGCTTTTACTTTCGGGGTCGCTTCCACGCATAATCTACCAGTAGCAATCGCCGGATTTGCGGCGTAAATCCCAAATTTCGTAAGCGAAATGCCCCTGAATCAGGGGGAAGCACGGGCCATTTGCACCATAAATCCTGCACCATAAATCCAAGCTGCTCCCCGCGGGGCCCCCGCGCTTTCGCTGCCAGGTTGCGTGCGCTAGGTGGGCGGGCGGACAGTAGTATTGATAAAAAACGCGTTTGTGTACTTGCCGGAGTAGCAGGTGCTGCTTTGTACGGCATGTAGCTATTGCTTCCGGCCAAAACGAGAAGTCTAGGTTCGATACCTGAAGCAGCTATCGCATTGCTTGAAAGGGCCGTTGTTAAAAGCACAAGTTGAGCTTAGGGTTAGGGTTAGGTTAGG